>OZ025860.1:207466-580453 GCA_964019425.1 Flectonema sp. DT1601 | reverse complement strand
GGTTTGCGGGTTTGCGGGTTTGCGGGTTTGCGGGTTTGCGGGTTTGCGGGTTTGCGGGTTTGCGGGTTTGCGGGTTTGCGGGTTTGCGGGTTTGCGGGTTTGCGGGTTTGCGGGTTTGCGGGTTTGCGGGTTTGCGGGTTTGCGGGTTTGCGGGTTTGCGGGTTTGCGGGTTTGCGGGTTTGCGGGTTTGCGGGTTTGCGGGTTTGCGGGTTTGCGGGTTTGCGGGTTTGCGGGTTTGCGGGTTTGCGGGTTTGCGGGTTTGCGGGTTTGCGGGTTTGCGGGTTTGCGGGTTTGCGGGTTTGCGGGTTTGCGGGTTTGCGGGTTTGCGGGTTTGCGGGTTTGCGGGTTTGCGGGTTTGCGGGTTTGCGGGTTTGCGGGTTTGCGGGTTTGCGGGTTTGCGGGTTTGCGGGTTTGCGGGTTTGCGGGTTTGCGGGTTTGCGGGTTTGCGGGTTTGCGGGTTTGCGGGTTTGCGGGTTTGCGGGTTTGCGGGTTTGCGGGTTTGCGGGTTTGCGGGTTTGCGGGTTTGCGGGTTTGCGGGTTTGCGGGTTTGCGGGTTTGCGGGTTTGCGGGTTTGCGGGTTTGCGGGTTTGCGGGTTTGCGGGTTTGCGGGTTTGCGGGTTTGCGGGTTTGCGGGTTTGCGGGTTTGCGGGTTTGCGGGTTTGCGGGTTTGCGGGTTTGCGGGTTTGCGGGTTTGCGGGTTTGCGGGTTTGCGGGTTTGCGGGTTTGCGGGTTTGCGGGTTTGCGGGTTTGCGGGTTTGCGGGTTTGCGGGTTTGCGGGTTTGCGGGTTTGCGGGTTTGCGGGTTTGCGGGTTTGCGGGTTTGCGGGTTTGCGGGTTTGCGGGTTTGCGGGTTTGCGGGTTTGCGGGTTTGCGGGTTTGCGGGTTTGCGGGTTTGCGGGTTTGCGGGTTTGCGGGTTTGCGGGTTTGCGGGTTTGCGGGTTTGCGGGTTTGCGGGTTTGCGGGTTTGCGGGTTTGCGGGTTTGCGGGTTTGCGGGTTTGCGGGTTTGCGGGTTTGCGGGTTTGCGGGTTTGCGGGTTTGCGGGTTTGCGGGTTTTGCGGGTTTGCGGGTTTGCGGGTTTGCGGGTTTGCGGGTTTGCGGGTTTGCGGTTTGCGGGTTTGCGGGTTTGCGGGTTTGCGGGTTTGCGGGTTTGCGGGTTTGCGGGTTTGCGGGTTTGCGGGTTTGCGGGTTTGCGGGTTTGCGGGTTTGCGGGTTTGCGGGTTTGCGGGTTTGCGGGTTTGCGGGTTTGCGGGTTTGCGGGTTTGCGGGTTTGCGGGTTTGCGGGTTTGCGGGTTTGCGGGTTTGCGGGTTTGCGGGTTTGCGGGTTTGCGGGTTTGCGGGTTTGCGGGTTTGCGGGTTTGCGGGTTTGCGGGTTTGCGGGTTTGCGGGTTTGCGGGTTTGCGGGTTTGCGGGTTTGCGGGTTTGCGGGTTTGCGGGTTTGCGGGTTTGCGGGTTTGCGGGTTTGCGGGTTTGCGGGTTTGCGGGTTTGCGGGTTTGCGGGTTTGCGGGTTTGCGGGTTTGCGGGTTTGCGGGTTTGCGGGTTTGCGGGTTTGCGGGTTTGCGGGTTTGCGGGTTTGCGGGTTTGCGGGTTTGCGGGTTTGCGGGTTTGCGGGTTTGCGGGTTTGCGGGTTTGCGGGTTTGCGGGTTTGCGGGTTTGCGGGTTTGCGGGTTTGCGGGTTTGCGGGTTTGCGGGTTTGCGGGTTTGCGGGTTTGCGGGTTTGCGGGTTTGCGGGTTTGCGGGTTTGCGGGTTTGCGGGTTTGCGGGTTTGCGGGTTTGCGGGTTTGCGGGTTTGCGGGTTTGCGGGTTTGCGGGTTTGCGGGTTTGCGGGTTTGCGGGTTTGCGGGTTTGCGGGTTTGCGGGTTTGCGGGTTTGCGGGTTTGCGGGTTTGCGGGTTTGCGGGTTTGCGGGTTTGCGGGTTTGCGGGTTTGCGGGTTTGCGGGTTTGCGGGTTTGCGGGTTTGCGGGTTTGCGGGTTTGCGGGTTTGCGGGTTTGCGGGTTTGCGGGTTTGCGGGTTTGCGGGTTTGCGGGTTTGCGGGTTTGCGGGTTTGCGGGTTTGCGGGTTTGCGGGTTTGCGGGTTTGCGGGTTTGCGGGTTTGCGGGTTTGCGGGTTTGCGGGTTTGCGGGTTTGCGGGTTTGCGGGTTTGCGGGTTTGCGGGTTTGCGGGTTTGCGGGTTTGCGGGTTTGCGGGTTTGCGGGTTTGCGGGTTTGCGGGTTTGCGGGTTTGCGGGTTTGCGGGTTTGCGGGTTTGCGGGTTTGCGGGTTTGCGGGTTTGCGGGTTTGCGGGTTTGCGGGTTTGCGGGTTTGCGGGTTTGCGGGTTTGCGGGTTTGCGGGTTTGCGGGTTTGCGGGTTTGCGGGTTTGCGGGTTTGCGGGTTTGCGGGTTTGCGGGTTTGCGGGTTTGCGGGTTTGCGGGTTTGCGGGTTTGCGGGTTTGCGGGTTTGCGGGTTTGCGGGTTTGCGGGTTTGCGGGTTTGCGGGTTTGCGGGTTTGCGGGTTTGCGGGTTTGCGGGTTTGCGGGTTTGCGGGTTTGCGGGTTTGCGGGTTTGCGGGTTTGCGGGTTTGCGGGTTTGCGGGTTTGCGGGTTTGCGGGTTTGCGGGTTTGCGGGTTTGCGGGTTTGCGGGTTTGCGGGTTTGCGGGTTTGCGGGTTTGCGGGTTTGCGGGTTTGCGGGTTTGCGGGTTTGCGGGTTTGCGGGTTTGCGGGTTTGCGGGTTTGCGGGTTTGCGGGTTTGCGGGTTTGCGGGTTTGCGGGTTTGCGGGTTTGCGGGTTTGCGGGTTTGCGGGTTTGCGGGTTTGCGGGTTTGCGGGTTTGCGGGTTTGCGGGTTTGCGGGTTTGCGGGTTTGCGGGTTTGCGGGTTTGCGGGTTTGCGGGTTTGCGGGTTTGCGGGTTTGCGGGTTTGCGGGTTTGCGGGTTTGCGGGTTTGCGGGTTTGCGGGTTTGCGGGTTTGCGGGTTTGCGGGTTTGCGGGTTTGCGGGTTTGCGGGTTTGCGGGTTTGCGGGTTTGCGGGTTTGCGGGTTTGCGGGTTTGCGGGTTTGCGGGTTTGCGGGTTTGCGGGTTTGCGGGTTTGCGGGTTTGCGGGTTTGCGGGTTTGCGGGTTTGCGGGTTTGCGGGTTTGCGGGTTTGCGGGTTTGCGGGTTTGCGGGTTTGCGGGTTTGCGGGTTTGCGGGTTTGCGGGTTTGCGGGTTTGCGGGTTTGCGGGTTTGCGGGTTTGCGGGTTTGCGGGTTTGCGGGTTTGCGGGTTTGCGGGTTTGCGGGTTTGCGGGTTTGCGGGTTTGCGGGTTTGCGGGTTTGCGGGTTTGCGGGTTTGCGGGTTTGCGGGTTTGCGGGTTTGCGGGTTTGCGGGTTTGCGGGTTTGCGGGTTTGCGGGTTTGCGGGTTTGCGGGTTTGCGGGTTTGCGGGTTTGCGGGTTTGCGGGTTTGCGGGTTTGCGGGTTTGCGGGTTTGCGGGTTTGCGGGTTTGCGGGTTTGCGGGTTTGCGGGTTTGCGGGTTTGCGGGTTTGCGGGTTTGCGGGTTTGCGGGTTTGCGGGTTTGCGGGTTTGCGGGTTTGCGGGTTTGCGGGTTTGCGGGTTTGCGGGTTTGCGGGTTTGCGGGTTTGCGGGTTTGCGGGTTTGCGGGTTTGCGGGTTTGCGGGTTTGCGGGTTTGCGGGTTTGCGGGTTTGCGGGTTTGCGGGTTTGCGGGTTTGCGGGTTTGCGGGTTTGCGGGTTTGCGGGTTTGCGGGTTTGCGGGTTTGCGGGTTTGCGGGTTTGCGGGTTTGCGGGTTTGCGGGTTTGCGGGTTTGCGGGTTTGCGGGTTTGCGGGTTTGCGGGTTTGCGGGTTTGCGGGTTTGCGGGTTTGCGGGTTTGCGGGTTTGCGGGTTTGCGGGTTTGCGGGTTTGCGGGTTTGCGGGTTTGCGGGTTTGCGGGTTTGCGGGTTTGCGGGTTTGCGGGTTTGCGGGTTTGCGGGTTTGCGGGTTTGCGGGTTTGCGGGTTTGCGGGTTTGCGGGTTTGCGGGTTTGCGGGTTTGCGGGTTTGCGGGTTTGCGGGTTTGCGGGTTTGCGGGTTTGCGGGTTTGCGGGTTTGCGGGTTTGCGGGTTTGCGGGTTTGCGGGTTTGCGGGTTTGCGGGTTTGCGGGTTTGCGGGTTTGCGGGTTTGCGGGTTTGCGGGTTTGCGGGTTTGCGGGTTTGCGGGTTTGCGGGTTTGCGGGTTTGCGGGTTTGCGGGTTTGCGGGTTTGCGGGTTTGCGGGTTTGCGGGTTTGCGGGTTTGCGGGTTTGCGGGTTTGCGGGTTTGCGGGTTTGCGGGTTTGCGGGTTTGCGGGTTTGCGGGTTTGCGGGTTTGCGGGTTTGCGGGTTTGCGGGTTTGCGGGTTTGCGGGTTTGCGGGTTTGCGGGTTTGCGGGTTTGCGGGTTTGCGGGTTTGCGGGTTTGCGGGTTTGCGGGTTTGCGGGTTTGCGGGTTTGCGGGTTTGCGGGTTTGCGGGTTTGCGGGTTTGCGGGTTTGCGGGTTTGCGGGTTTGCGGGTTTGCGGGTTTGCGGGTTTGCGGGTTTGCGGGTTTGCGGGTTTGCGGGTTTGCGGGTTTGCGGGTTTGCGGGTTTGCGGGTTTGCGGGTTTGCGGGTTTGCGGGTTTGCGGGTTTGCGGGTTTGCGGGTTTGCGGGTTTGCGGGTTTGCGGGTTTGCGGGTTTGCGGGTTTGCGGGTTTGCGGGTTTGCGGGTTTGCGGGTTTGCGGGTTTGCGGGTTTGCGGGTTTGCGGGTTTGCGGGTTTGCGGGTTTGCGGGTTTGCGGGTTTGCGGGTTTGCGGGTTTGCGGGTTTGCGGGTTTGCGGGTTTGCGGGTTTGCGGGTTTGCGGGTTTGCGGGTTTGCGGGTTTGCGGGTTTGCGGGTTTGCGGGTTTGCGGGTTTGCGGGTTTGCGGGTTTGCGGGTTTGCGGGTTTGCGGGTTTGCGGGTTTGCGGGTTTGCGGGTTTGCGGGTTTGCGGGTTTGCGGGTTTGCGGGTTTGCGGGTTTGCGGGTTTGCGGGTTTGCGGGTTTGCGGGTTTGCGGGTTTGCGGGTTTGCGGGTTTGCGGGTTTGCGGGTTTGCGGGTTTGCGGGTTTGCGGGTTTGCGGGTTTGCGGGTTTGCGGGTTTGCGGGTTTGCGGGTTTGCGGGTTTGCGGGTTTGCGGGTTTGCGGGTTTGCGGGTTTGCGGGTTTGCGGGTTTGCGGGTTTGCGGGTTTGCGGGTTTGCGGGTTTGCGGGTTTGCGGGTTTGCGGGTTTGCGGGTTTGCGGGTTTGCGGGTTTGCGGGTTTGCGGGTTTGCGGGTTTGCGGGTTTGCGGGTTTGCGGGTTTGCGGGTTTGCGGGTTTGCGGGTTTGCGGGTTTGCGGGTTTGCGGGTTTGCGGGTTTGCGGGTTTGCGGGTTTGCGGGTTTGCGGGTTTGCGGGTTTGCGGGTTTGCGGGTTTGCGGGTTTGCGGGTTTGCGGGTTTGCGGGTTTGCGGGTTTGCGGGTTTGCGGGTTTGCGGGTTTGCGGGTTTGCGGGTTTGCGGGTTTGCGGGTTTGCGGGTTTGCGGGTTTGCGGGTTTGCGGGTTTGCGGGTTTGCGGGTTTGCGGGTTTGCGGGTTTGCGGGTTTGCGGGTTTGCGGGTTTGCGGGTTTGCGGGTTTGCGGGTTTGCGGGTTTGCGGGTTTGCGGGTTTGCGGGTTTGCGGGTTTGCGGGTTTGCGGGTTTGCGGGTTTGCGGGTTTGCGGGTTTGCGGGTTTGCGGGTTTGCGGGTTTGCGGGTTTGCGGGTTTGCGGGTTTGCGGGTTTGCGGGTTTGCGGGTTTGCGGGTTTGCGGGTTTGCGGGTTTGCGGGTTTGCGGGTTTGCGGGTTTGCGGGTTTGCGGGTTTGCGGGTTTGCGGGTTTGCGGGTTTGCGGGTTTGCGGGTTTGCGGGTTTGCGGGTTTGCGGGTTTGCGGGTTTGCGGGTTTGCGGGTTTGCGGGTTTGCGGGTTTGCGGGTTTGCGGGTTTGCGGGTTTGCGGGTTTGCGGGTTTGCGGGTTTGCGGGTTTGCGGGTTTGCGGGTTTGCGGGTTTGCGGGTTTGCGGGTTTGCGGGTTTGCGGGTTTGCGGGTTTGCGGGTTTGCGGGTTTGCGGGTTTGCGGGTTTGCGGGTTTGCGGGTTTGCGGGTTTGCGGGTTTGCGGGTTTGCGGGTTTGCGGGTTTGCGGGTTTGCGGGTTTGCGGGTTTGCGGGTTTGCGGGTTTGCGGGTTTGCGGGTTTGCGGGTTTGCGGGTTTGCGGGTTTGCGGGTTTGCGGGTTTGCGGGTTTGCGGGTTTGCGGGTTTGCGGGTTTGCGGGTTTGCGGGTTTGCGGGTTTGCGGGTTTGCGGGTTTGCGGGTTTGCGGGTTTGCGGGTTTGCGGGTTTGCGGGTTTGCGGGTTTGCGGGTTTGCGGGTTTGCGGGTTTGCGGGTTTGCGGGTTTGCGGGTTTGCGGGTTTGCGGGTTTGCGGGTTTGCGGGTTTGCGGGTTTGCGGGTTTGCGGGTTTGCGGGTTTGCGGGTTTGCGGGTTTGCGGGTTTGCGGGTTTGCGGGTTTGCGGGTTTGCGGGTTTGCGGGTTTGCGGGTTTGCGGGTTTGCGGGTTTGCGGGTTTGCGGGTTTGCGGGTTTGCGGGTTTGCGGGTTTGCGGGTTTGCGGGTTTGCGGGTTTGCGGGTTTGCGGGTTTGCGGGTTTGCGGGTTTGCGGGTTTGCGGGTTTGCGGGTTTGCGGGTTTGCGGGTTTGCGGGTTTGCGGGTTTGCGGGTTTGCGGGTTTGCGGGTTTGCGGGTTTGCGGGTTTGCGGGTTTGCGGGTTTGCGGGTTTGCGGGTTTGCGGGTTTGCGGGTTTGCGGGTTTGCGGGTTTGCGGGTTTGCGGGTTTGCGGGTTTGCGGGTTTGCGGGTTTGCGGGTTTGCGGGTTTGCGGGTTTGCGGGTTTGCGGGTTTGCGGGTTTGCGGGTTTGCGGGTTTGCGGGTTTGCGGGTTTGCGGGTTTGCGGGTTTGCGGGTTTGCGGGTTTGCGGGTTTGCGGGTTTGCGGGTTTGCGGGTTTGCGGGTTTGCGGGTTTGCGGGTTTGCGGGTTTGCGGGTTTGCGGGTTTGCGGGTTTGCGGGTTTGCGGGTTTGCGGGTTTGCGGGTTTGCGGGTTTGCGGGTTTGCGGGTTTGCGGGTTTGCGGGTTTGCGGGTTTGCGGGTTTGCGGGTTTGCGGGTTTGCGGGTTTGCGGGTTTGCGGGTTTGCGGGTTTGCGGGTTTGCGGGTTTGCGGGTTTGCGGGTTTGCGGGTTTGCGGGTTTGCGGGTTTGCGGGTTTGCGGGTTTGCGGGTTTGCGGGTTTGCGGGTTTGCGGGTTTGCGGGTTTGCGGGTTTGCGGGTTTGCGGGTTTGCGGGTTTGCGGGTTTGCGGGTTTGCGGGTTTGCGGGTTTGCGGGTTTGCGGGTTTGCGGGTTTGCGGGTTTGCGGGTTTGCGGGTTTGCGGGTTTGCGGGTTTGCGGGTTTGCGGGTTTGCGGGTTTGCGGGTTTGCGGGTTTGCGGGTTTGCGGGTTTGCGGGTTTGCGGGTTTGCGGGTTTGCGGGTTTGCGGGTTTGCGGGTTTGCGGGTTTGCGGGTTTGCGGGTTTGCGGGTTTGCGGGTTTGCGGGTTTGCGGGTTTGCGGGTTTGCGGGTTTGCGGGTTTGCGGGTTTGCGGGTTTGCGGGTTTGCGGGTTTGCGGGTTTGCGGGTTTGCGGGTTTGCGGGTTTGCGGGTTTGCGGGTTTGCGGGTTTGCGGGTTTGCGGGTTTGCGGGTTTGCGGGTTTGCGGGTTTGCGGGTTTGCGGGTTTGCGGGTTTGCGGGTTTGCGGGTTTGCGGGTTTGCGGGTTTGCGGGTTTGCGGGTTTGCGGGTTTGCGGGTTTGCGGGTTTGCGGGTTTGCGGGTTTGCGGGTTTGCGGGTTTGCGGGTTTGCGGGTTTGCGGGTTTGCGGGTTTGCGGGTTTGCGGGTTTGCGGGTTTGCGGGTTTGCGGGTTTGCGGGTTTGCGGGTTTGCGGGTTTGCGGGTTTGCGGGTTTGCGGGTTTGCGGGTTTGCGGGTTTGCGGGTTTGCGGGTTTGCGGGTTTGCGGGTTTGCGGGTTTGCGGGTTTGCGGGTTTGCGGGTTTGCGGGTTTGCGGGTTTGCGGGTTTGCGGGTTTGCGGGTTTGCGGGTTTGCGGGTTTGCGGGTTTGCGGGTTTGCGGGTTTGCGGGTTTGCGGGTTTGCGGGTTTGCGGGTTTGCGGGTTTGCGGGTTTGCGGGTTTGCGGGTTTGCGGGTTTGCGGGTTTGCGGGTTTGCGGGTTTGCGGGTTTGCGGGTTTGCGGGTTTGCGGGTTTGCGGGTTTGCGGGTTTGCGGGTTTGCGGGTTTGCGGGTTTGCGGGTTTGCGGGTTTGCGGGTTTGCGGGTTTGCGGGTTTGCGGGTTTGCGGGTTTGCGGGTTTGCGGGTTTGCGGGTTTGCGGGTTTGCGGGTTTGCGGGTTTGCGGGTTTGCGGGTTTGCGGGTTTGCGGGTTTGCGGGTTTGCGGGTTTGCGGGTTTGCGGGTTTGCGGGTTTGCGGGTTTGCGGGTTTGCGGGTTTGCGGGTTTGCGGGTTTGCGGGTTTGCGGGTTTGCGGGTTTGCGGGTTTGCGGGTTTGCGGGTTTGCGGGTTTGCGGGTTTGCGGGTTTGCGGGTTTGCGGGTTTGCGGGTTTGCGGGTTTGCGGGTTTGCGGGTTTGCGGGTTTGCGGGTTTGCGGGTTTGCGGGTTTGCGGGTTTGCGGGTTTGCGGGTTTGCGGGTTTGCGGGTTTGCGGGTTTGCGGGTTTGCGGGTTTGCGGGTTTGCGGGTTTGCGGGTTTGCGGGTTTGCGGGTTTGCGGGTTTGCGGGTTTGCGGGTTTGCGGGTTTGCGGGTTTGCGGGTTTGCGGGTTTGCGGGTTTGCGGGTTTGCGGGTTTGCGGGTTTGCGGGTTTGCGGGTTTGCGGGTTTGCGGGTTTGCGGGTTTGCGGGTTTGCGGGTTTGCGGGTTTGCGGGTTTGCGGGTTTGCGGGTTTGCGGGTTTGCGGGTTTGCGGGTTTGCGGGTTTGCGGGTTTGCGGGTTTGCGGGTTTGCGGGTTTGCGGGTTTGCGGGTTTGCGGGTTTGCGGGTTTGCGGGTTTGCGGGTTTGCGGGTTTGCGGGTTTGCGGGTTTGCGGGTTTGCGGGTTTGCGGGTTTGCGGGTTTGCGGGTTTGCGGGTTTGCGGGTTTGCGGGTTTGCGGGTTTGCGGGTTTGCGGGTTTGCGGGTTTGCGGGTTTGCGGGTTTGCGGGTTTGCGGGTTTGCGGGTTTGCGGGTTTGCGGGTTTGCGGGTTTGCGGGTTTGCGGGTTTGCGGGTTTGCGGGTTTGCGGGTTTGCGGGTTTGCGGGTTTGCGGGTTTGCGGGTTTGCGGGTTTGCGGGTTTGCGGGTTTGCGGGTTTGCGGGTTTGCGGGTTTGCGGGTTTGCGGGTTTGCGGGTTTGCGGGTTTGCGGGTTTGCGGGTTTGCGGGTTTGCGGGTTTGCGGGTTTGCGGGTTTGCGGGTTTGCGGGTTTGCGGGTTTGCGGGTTTGCGGGTTTGCGGGTTTGCGGGTTTGCGGGTTTGCGGGTTTGCGGGTTTGCGGGTTTGCGGGTTTGCGGGTTTGCGGGTTTGCGGGTTTGCGGGTTTGCGGGTTTGCGGGTTTGCGGGTTTGCGGGTTTGCGGGTTTGCGGGTTTGCGGGTTTGCGGGTTTGCGGGTTTGCGGGTTTGCGGGTTTGCGGGTTTGCGGGTTTGCGGGTTTGCGGGTTTGCGGGTTTGCGGGTTTGCGGGTTTGCGGGTTTGCGGGTTTGCGGGTTTGCGGGTTTGCGGGTTTGCGGGTTTGCGGGTTTGCGGGTTTGCGGGTTTGCGGGTTTGCGGGTTTGCGGGTTTGCGGGTTTGCGGGTTTGCGGGTTTGCGGGTTTGCGGGTTTGCGGGTTTGCGGGTTTGCGGGTTTGCGGGTTTGCGGGTTTGCGGGTTTGCGGGTTTGCGGGTTTGCGGGTTTGCGGGTTTGCGGGTTTGCGGGTTTGCGGGTTTGCGGGTTTGCGGGTTTGCGGGTTTGCGGGTTTGCGGGTTTGCGGGTTTGCGGGTTTGCGGGTTTGCGGGTTTGCGGGTTTGCGGGTTTGCGGGTTTGCGGGTTTGCGGGTTTGCGGGTTTGCGGGTTTGCGGGTTTGCGGGTTTGCGGGTTTGCGGGTTTGCGGGTTTGCGGGTTTGCGGGTTTGCGGGTTTGCGGGTTTGCGGGTTTGCGGGTTTGCGGGTTTGCGGGTTTGCGGGTTTGCGGGTTTGCGGGTTTGCGGGTTTGCGGGTTTGCGGGTTTGCGGGTTTGTGGGAGAACCGACCTCCAGCCATCGAAGGTTCCCCGGAAGTCATGCTGTCGGTGAATGGAGGCATGTTGGAGCACACCTCGCAGGCACCGACGATGGAGAGCACAGCCGGGGGGATGCTAGTGGAGTCGGGTGCATCACCAGAAGCGGGGAAGCTGCAACTGCCGCCAGCAGTGGAAGTGAACCGATCGGAGGCGGCCACGGACGTGAAAACGCCCCACATGGGGACCCCGACGATATATACTTCGCCCTGCGTGAGGGAACGACGTGGGATGACGTGTCCCCGACCACGGGGGAGGGCGCCCTGATGCAAACATACGGTGATGGGAGGACACTTGCCGCAAGCCGAGGAGCGCCACCCGTAGTGAGCGTGACAACGGTGGGGACCACGGAGGGGGTAGAAGTGGGGACCGACCCCCAGCCATCGAAGGTTCCCCCGAAGTCAGAGGAAGCTATGCTGGTGGTGAAAGGAGGCATGATGGAGCACACCCCGCGGGCACCGACGATAGAGAGCATAGCCGGGGAGACGCTAGCAGAGTCAAGTGCATCGCCACCTTTGGCGGGGGAGCTGCAACTGCCGCCAGCAGCGGAAATGAACCGATTGGTGACGGCCATAGACGTGAAAACACATCGAATGGAGACCTACCGATACACATTGCCCTGCGTGAGGGAACACTGGGGGATGAGGTGTCCCTGGCCGCGGAGGGGGACGCCGGGTTACAGCTGGACGAGGAAGAGAACAAGCCAGCGGTGTGTCAAATTATGTCGCCTGAGGGGGGAGTGGCTACCGGGAGGAGCACAGAGGAGATAGGGAGGTGGACGGCATATAGGGTACGATTCCCAACGGCACCTGTAATCGCGAATTACTGTTTTCCAGATCTGTTAAGGAAGACGTTATCAAAATGGACTATGGTGACATTGAAAAGAGTATCAACTTAGGCTCTTCTAGACCCATGCTTCAAAGCGGCGAAACTATTCTTGAAATTGAAAGAATTCCAATCAAAACACAAGAAGAACTTGACAACTTGATGCTGCAGTACGTTGTTCGCGAGGACAGCGATTTGGTTGTGGAAGCCAAATTCAAAACTGCCTTTCTGTTGCCGATAGTCGACCCGGTGAAATACCTTGGAGTTCACATCGACGACAGGCTCACATTCCATAAACAGGTGGCTAAGATTCACGAAGAATTGAAGAGGGGGATATCACTTCTGCAGTGCCCCCAGCCGTATGAACTGGACTATAAGACCCTTAACATGGTTAAGAACCTTTATGTAACCGCAAGAATCTCATATGCGCTTGACAGTTTTGGTTGGCTGATAAGCAGCAGCGTTGACAGCATCGACTTCGAACTGAGGAAGGTCGCCAGACTGGTTACTGGATGCAGCAAGTGTACGCCAAGAGAGTTACTGTTGTGGGAGTCTGACATGTATCCTTTTAAACGTCAGATTGAAAAGCAGACAAAAATTGCGTACTACAGGTATAAAGCCATGACTTGGATACCTAATACAAACAGACTCGCCTCAACACAAAGCTACTGGGCTGGCCTAATCCCTGGCACTGATAGTCAGCGTGGAAGCCAATGCCTTGTGCAGCCTGACTCGATGGAACCCTGGATATCCCCGACGAACCTTAGGATTAGCAACAGCTGCGGATTTCCGAAGTCCGCGAACCCTGCGGTGGACAAAGAAAAGCTCATGTCATACATTGGAATGTTGCCCCCTGTCAACATGGTAATCAACTGCAATAGTTCTTACTCTGCTCCCGGCGTGGCCGGTGCGGCTCATATTACCAGGTCACGTAGCGGCCTTCGGTCTGCTTACGCGTCTAGGCTTTATCAAGCTGACTGCAGCTACAACATGCTCTGAAGAACGCGGCTAGACATCTGAGGACAGTGTTTAGCAAAGATCCTTCAATGAAACCTGTGAGGATATTCACGGACTCAAAATCCCTCCTGGATGAACTGCTGGGCGGAAGGTGCAGACAGAGGAATACCGAGCCCCCCAAGATACTAGAATACCTGCGCATGTGTGAAATGAAAGTGCATTTGCAATTCATCCCCTCGCACATTGGAACCGAGTTCCACGATGAGGTTGACGCGCTTGCAAAGGAAGCAGCGCACAACAAGAACATCCGTCCTGTGCTAGTCAGAGGCACCTACTTCTCGCGATCATCACATGTTAATGCATCAGGAAGGGTCTGCTTAACGTGAGTGGTTACACCTACTACAAACACCTCATCAGAGGCCGTTCCGTTAAATACCCCCCTGGGATGGAAAGAGCCGACGAGATACGGATAGCGAACTTCCGGACAGGATGTCACCCGCTAATTCAGAACTGGCGCAAGACGATCGACTGCCCATTTTGTGGCGAACCGTCCTCACAGGTTCACCTGCTGCAGGGATGTCAGTCTCCCAAACTCGATTCGGCCAGGTTCAAAATCCTGGGCTTCCCAACACTGACCGGCAAGTGGGATCGCGACCGGGAACTTATTATTGCCAACGAAATCCCTAACCTTGAGGCTCTCTTCACTTTGGCGTGGCTTCCATCACTCGCGTTGATCATAAGGTGGATGGAACAACCATCTAACCTTAGACTTAGACTTTGGAAGTAAGGTAGGTGACATGTAGTCGCCAATATCAATTTGTTATTATTTTAGTATTTTCATCATTATCAATCATCCCCTGGTTGGGTGACTGCACATCACCTTCGGTGTTGTCGCAGTGTCTCTTCCAACACTCCTGTCTCCTCCTTCTCCTATTCTCCTTATAAATTTCTCTTGAGGGCAGGCCTTCGGGCTGTTCAAGTGGTCTTTGACCACCGCTCTAGTTATATGCTCGATTCTTTGTTTTCCTTATCGATGGTAGGAATGGCAACCGAATTAGCTTCGTGTGTCCAATTTCAAGGACGCGTGACCATTTATTTTTTTCCGTTGCCGCTCTTCTTACGTCCTCAGGCGGAGCCTACCTATGTTTCCCGTGTTTTCCAATTTGTCGGACTTAAGTCAAAAAGAAAGTATTAAAGAAGGACAAAGCATAGAAGTGAAATTTTTTTTTTTTTTTTGAGTGCACCACGACCCGTGAGTCTGTGATACTGATTGCGCTGTTAGGCGCGGTTGTTCTTTTTCCTTCTTTCTTTCTTACTTTCTTTGTTTTGGGGGTTGGGAATCCCGTAGGCTTCGTATCCCCTTTCTTTGTTTTGATAACTTAAAACTAATACTACATAATTAATTGTCCACTTGGACGACTTCAGATGTGTTGCAATGATGCCTTCAGTGTTGATATTTGAAATGTCGATGTTTTAATAATACTACCGTCCTAATAGTTGTGCCAGTCTGCCTAAGGTTGTGACAAGACCAGTCATCTGCTGTTGATTCGCAGGTAAGTAGCAGTCCTCCAGTTGGCATGCTTCCTCCCCCTTGTCATTCATCATGTGACTGATGTATTTTTCTCTCAAGGTTTCTATACACCAATGTTCGCATATAAATAATACATGATGTGCTGTCGCCTTTCCAAGTTTACAGAAAAGGCACAGCTCGCCCAGTCCTTTGATTATCAGAGATCTGCAATGTCCCACTCTAAAGCGTGACATCAGTACTTCCTCTGGTCGTGTTAGAGCTTCGATGTACGGAGGGTGTCTCCGCCCGACCCAGTTCTCCCGTTTTCTCCGCTTGTGAAACGTCATCAATGTTCCCATGTCAAGTTGAGTGGGCAGTTGTTTAATAATAACATCTTCGTGAGGTGGATCTTCCTTCAGGCCTGCAGCGAATTTCGCCAGTTGGCCCGCTACTTCGTTGTACCGCACGTTTCTGTGTGCCGGTACATACTGCATGTTGACTTGGATTCCCTTCTTCCCCAGTTTCATTGCCAACTTCCAGATCTTTTTGTTCATTGGAACCTTTGTTTATATGGCCCTTGCCCCAATGCCTGCATGACTGACATCGAATCAGTCAACAGGTGCGCCGTTGCTGTTAGAGATTCATGTTCATCCCCCGCCACCCGAACCAAATTTCCCAACGCCATTTTCACTGCAATCTGCTCGGTCCTATAAGAGGAACCCGCTACTGGTATTTTATACCCAAGTAGACGCACCTTGCTTTCGTTAACCATGACCACAGCAGCCGAGCCTGTCATGTAAGTCTCGGATTTGTGTCTTATCGACCCGTCAGTGTAGACTTTCATCTCGTGAGTTGGTAGTTCAGTTTCTCGCTGTTCAGCCTCTTCCTTGTTGCTTGAATATGTGAATCCCATCGCATTAGTACTTTCCCATGGAGGGACAGTGTAGTTCTGGGTTCACTTCCAGGTTGGTAATGCCCCGGCAATTGCCAAGGCCAGGGACACCAGTCTCATAGTCTATCCAGACATTCCATCCCTATTTCGATTTTTGAAATAATTCTGAACCCCCTGTTCTCGTCAGCTTGCGAGTCGGACTCAATTTAAAACGTTCATAAGTTCTACACATCTTATACTGGATGTGTTCCTTCAGTCTTGGCGTGCCGGCTTCTTTGTAAAGTCCCTGTAGTTTGGTGCCCCGCAGACATCCAGTTACCAGCCTCACTGCCCTGTTTACCAGTAATTCCAGTTGTTTGAAGCACTCTTTTGGTAACATCCAAGCAAAGCTTTCAACACCATAAAGCACCCTTGCTAACACCACCGTCACCAGTATACTGATGAGTGTCCTCTTTCTGCAGCCTATCCTGGTGAGTCTAACCAACAAGCCTAGACCCTTGGCAGCTGTCATCATCTTTTGAATTTGCGACTTAAAGGTTAACTTCTCGTCATAATGTACACCCAGATACCGCACGGTATTCGTCTTGTGAACTTTTCGTCCAACCGCATAGGCAAATCCGTGTAGTCCGGGTCCCCCTCTTTCCAGCATCTTATCTATTTCTGCCTTGTTGTGGGCTTTCTTCAGTTGTGAGAAGCTGGCACTCATCTTTTCAGTACTGCCGGTTTGTTCTCCCATTGGCACTTTTGAGTTTGTCTGTAACTATACAGAGATTTTCAATGGAATCCCGTCCTCGTTTGTAGGCTGCTTGCTTAGTCTTAAGCTGGTTTTACAGGTCCCACGATTACCCGTCGCCATGGCGAAGAAAAGATAAGTAAATTATAACTCATGATGCTCACAAGGTCACGTTTTGTTTTGCTTTTTTTTTTTTTTTTTTTTTTTTTTTTTTTTTTTTTTTTTTTCCCCATTTCTTTTTAACCCCTGAGTAGTATAGTAAGCTCGTTCGCAGTGTTCCCTGGGCACGCATTGGTTCTTTTCTTTTGCTCACCCTTTTTTTTTTTTTTTTTTTTTTTTTTTTTTTTTTTTTTATTGAGGGATAGAGAGGCAGGTAAGTGGGAGAGCAAACCCTCGGAACCAGCGATCCTTATGATGTATGAATGCGTGCTAAAAATATAAACCACATCAACAGTCTTAAGCTGGTTTTACAGGTCCCACGATTACCCGTCGCCATGGCGAAGAAAAGATAAGTAAATTATAACTCATGATGGCTCACAAGGTCACGTTTTGTTTTGCTTTTTTTTTTTTTTTTTTTTTTTTTCCCCATTTCTTTTTACCCTGAGTAGTATAGTAAGCTCGTTCGCAGTGTTCCCTGGGCACGCATTGGTTCTTTTCTTTTGCTCACCCTTTTTTTTTTTTTTTTTTTTTTTCCCTTTCACTTTTTTTCACATGTTCCTTCTTCCTAGTCGTCGTCTTCTTTGTTACCTGAGCATGACCGTGTTAGGCTCCCTGTTCCTACTCTCCTCTTGTTTCCAAACACTTGCTTCCGCAGCCTACCTCTTTTACTCCGCCGTCTCACCAGCTCTCTCGCAAAGTTCCCTAATGTCTTCGAACCCGACGACGACGCGTCTGTACTACTCAGATACAGAAGGTCCCGGTCAGCTCCAGCCGGTCCCTTCCGCGCCTTGTCTTGGGCTCTCCTTCTCTTCGTCTTCGTCTTTTTCGCCTCCTTGGCGAGTTTGGCTTTCAGCGCGGCCAGATCACGATTTTTTTCCCTTTCACTTTTTTACAGTCAAAATGTGTACTTTCATACTTTTTTATAAAAATCCACCAAGTTTTTTTTCCGAGAATCCACCATCTTTTTTATATCCAAAGTTGTTATACTCCAAATTATTTATACACTGTGATATTTATAATTACAGTAATTATTTTACTGTGAGCCAATGATCATGAGTAGAGATACTTCTTTGTCTTTACATTAGCCTTAATGAATTCTGAAGTGATGGAAAGCGAATCTCATTTGAATCCTGTTAGTGAATGAAGAATAATTCAACGCCTACCAGACCATTCAACAGAACATGCATCTCCAGGAGACAATCCCATGTGCAGAATATTTTTTTAATAACAAATGTTGCCAGAAAGAATTTCGTTAGATTAGTTTTCTTTCCAATTCCAGATTTTTTTCCAGAAATAATTTTTAAAAAATACTTCTTTATTTATTATTATTCTGGAAATAAGTAAAACTTTTTTTAGCAATATGGCGAGATGGCCGAGCGGTCTAAGGCGTTGCGTTAAGGCCGCAATCTCTTCGGAGGCGTGGGTTCAAACCCCACTCTCGTCAGTTTTTATCTTCATCGAGTGAGGGGTTTATTCTTTTTCGTATTACTCTTTTTATGATAGTTTCCACTTTGGGCAAGAGGTTGCCCAGTTCGCGAATCCACAAGTTTTGATAACATTTGTGCATCAAACTGCACCCCCTCGTACTCTGAAATATCTTCGATGAGACGCCTTCCTCCTCTTGTTGGACCAGTGTGAGGAATGCCATACCTGGTACCAGTATCTGGATTCATGGAACCACCCAACATGTTGATCTGTGTCCTGTCAACCATGCCACTTACAACAGCCGATTCAGGTTCAGGACGAACCTTGTAGGCATACTTATTATGTCTGTGAAGCAACGCAAGTTCATCCTTGTTATAAAGTGTGGCTGGTGAAGTTCCTGCTGACCACAATTTTTTATCAATAACTGGCTTTTTTTGGCCAGTTGCTGTTAAGTAATTCCTGCTCTCATCAAATTCTACAAGGTGGTAAGGTTCAGCATCTTCTTCCAGTGTGTCAAGGTATTTTGGATCGTCGACAACAAGCGACTTAATAAGTTTTACATCTGCATTAGATGTCCCAGAAAGAATATTTGGATTGACACTGAAATCTTTTGATTCTCCCTCAAGTAATTGCCTGGCTGGTTGAACTCCCCTCAAAAAGCCTGGCATCGTCTTGCTGTCTGTCGTAAGCTTTTCAAACCTTGTTTTCAAAAACTTAAATCCAAGGCGTTCTTCACATCTTTGTAAAAACTTTGTTTCAGATGGTTTTTGAAATACATAACAAACCCCAGATCGACCAGCTCTGCCCACCCTGCCTGCATACCTGACATAGTCAGCTGGTGATTGAATTGGAAGGCAGCAGATCACATGAGTCAAGTATGGAAGATCCATACCTCTCACATTGCTAGCGAGTGTAATGAGGACTGGAAGTGTTCCATCGGCATAACTTTTCAAAGCCAAAGGGTTCTCAAGTCTGCCAACACGACCTTCAAGACCATTTGCATAAAGTGATTTTGCGACTTTGGCTGCATCCTCAGCTGTTTCAACAATGATCAACCCTCTAAAATATGCCTTCCGTGTGTTAGTATCAGTGGGGCTGTCGGCGAAGTAGTTTTGATGGGCAATGATGTTTTTAATAGCCGGACCCACCGATGACAACCTATCGCCAGGGCACAAAACAGACACATGTTCGATATCACGTTGCAGAGACATGCCTCCAAAAAGATCATAACGAAGAGCCCTGTGGTCAGCCATCAGATTTCGTGTTTCAAGATGCGCGGCATTGTTTTGCCTCGGACACATACCTCCTGCCGCTCCTACAACGTTTCGCTGTAGACTCCGACCGAAGTGATTTTCAATTATTTTTGTATCACGATCTTGGAGCCAATGTAAAAATAAGTGGTCCTTAAAGGAATTGTGAGCTGTTGATGTTACACATATTAGTTGAGTTGGAACATCACCAACTCTTCCAATTTCATGAGCTGAAAACTTTTCACCTCTTCGTAGCATATAGAGCAAAACGTTTCCAATAGCGTCCTGGTCATAGGGATTTAGGACAGCGTCTGCTTCATCAACAACTATTCTCTGGAGTGTAGTTGTGGTCATGTGCCAAAGTGGGGTGTGCTTTGTGTGTATTAAATCACCAATTCTTTCAGGGGTACCAATCAATACAGAAGGTCGATGCTGCATTACTTCTTCAAAATTCCTCTCCAAATCCTTACTTGCAATACACAAACAAAAATCTTTATCATGCAACACACCTACCAGTTTCCCCAGTGTGACAAACCAACGGAGGACTTGTTTTGCCAGTGCCTCTGTTGGTACAATGTAGACAGTCGAAAATGGAGCGTTAGGGTACTCCTTAAGTAATTTGTTAAGAATGTGCCAAATTACAGCTGATGACTTCCCTGAGGCAGGAGAACTTGCAAGGAGCATGCTATTGTTCTTTCTTAAGTAGTACAAAGACTCATATTGAGGTCTGGTTAAATTTTCGATACCGATCTTGTGGAGTGCTGCTATTATGTGAGGATGAAGACCGACTGCTTCCAAGTCAGGGCTTAAAACACTACTGTGAAAGGCCTCCTGCGCTGCATCCAGATCTTGCCATTCGAGACCTACTGAAGGAGAAACTTCAAGGGGCATCAGTGCATCCCACTCTGAATACGGCAACGTCTCCGGTATCTGTTCATATGCTGGAGTAAACTTACCCTCATCGTGAAAAGACTTCGTTCTTTGTGGTCGTGGATAAATCTGTTTCATACCTCCTCTCGTAGCCCCTTTCCAAGTTCCGGCAACGTGTCTCAATACGGTTGCATGTGATGGCGGTACAAAACCTGGTTCATACTCAATACTTCCTTTTTCAAAGTTTACTAGCGCCTTTCCCCATTGGTTAGACACCCCTCCAGGAAACATTACAGTTCTTCTTTGTGAGAAGCGAGAGATGCGGCCGGGGTGGCTGCGAGATGCGTTCATTGTTTTCAAAGGGCCCCCGAAACCTGTCTTGGAAGGAAATATTTCTGTATGCAAAACAAAGGATAATATCATTGATTAGTATCATTTTTTTTTTAGTAGTAAACATCCAAAAGGATAGTTTGGCAACAGCAGTTGTATTGTAGCTTGACAGATACTAAATTAAAAACATGGACTATGTTGTTGTTTTTTACCTTCAAAGAATGGTTGCCTTAAGAATGAATGTTAGTAGCTACTTGGTCGGGTGAGGGTTACATGTCTTCAAGTAAAGTACACCCATCTGGAGAATAACAAATTCTGTAACCTAATCATCCAAGGGCTGTGATGGAATACAAACATCAGATGTGATGTGAAATCTGCAAAGAGAAATAACATTTGTTGAGTTAAGCTATAAAATCAAAAAAAAAAAAAAAAAAAAAAAACTTTTTTCTCCATAACGAAAAAATAAATTGTTATTGTAATCAAGAACCTGTTATAGGTTGTAAGCTTGCTTCAGAAGACTTTTTTTTTTTTTTTGGGGGGGGGGACTTAATGGTAACCAGCAAGAGACATCAGAGTAGATGCCGTTCCTATCAACAATTCTACGAGAATTAACCAAATTATTATCCATTCCAAATGATTGCCATGTTTAGTGTTCAACTCTTCATGTACAACTTCAAACAGCTGATGCACAATTTCAAGTCGTTTGTTGAGTACTTCAGTTCTGTGTGATATTTCCATATAACGACGGGCTTGAAGATAGAGCGGTTCGAGATCAGTTCGATTCCAGAACACGTCAGGAGTTTCTAAGATATCAGTGTGCAAATTTACATCCATTTTATGGAGGAATAGAATTCCTCTAATTTTCGCTACTTCATTTCTGGATAAGTTACACTTACCAGTCCGGGCCATGTCAATTGGGTATTCTTTTGTGTCTTCTACTAAGGTGTCAATCTTGTCTTCGAATTCAGCAACTTTTGCTGATTGCGCCAGACCACATCCGTAAGCCATCATGTACTCAGACTCACTGTTGCTAATATAAAAACAATCCTGGTCGATGTAACAAGGAGGTCCACGAGCTTCTTTTCTCTTTGCTCGCAAAGTTGTCTTTTCCAACTCTTCAGGAGGAGCAACCGCCCACCTGCAGGTATCTAGTTTCAGTTTGTCGTGTGATCCCATTTCGAATAGCGATCTCATCCTCGCAACTTCTTTAAGAAGTGGCATACCAGCTGTCTCTAAATCATGTGATGGAGGAAAGGGTGACCACCAAACTAAAACACCATATATGTGAAAGAAAACATTATACTCATACTCACGACCTGGACGCATGAGATGTTTGCGAGGAATTCTACTGTCAGCTTCATTGTCGGATTCATCGATTGTCACGGGGCGGTCATCTTCTATTCGATACGTTGTTGAGGAGCCTTCTAAGGCATTTGAAATATCTAACCAGGTGTGACTTTGATGAGAAGGTTGTGATTGGTCATCTTCTAGTTGACTGTCGAACTTGTAAGAAGGAACGTTTACAATAAGCCAAACATAACCCTCGTTCTCCCTAACTTCACACCCCCTGGATCGATAGTGTCCCGCGATATTTTGAAGATTAAATTCCGAACATGTCGACACAGCTCTGACAGTACCCGCGTATGGCGTTGCGTCAACTTCTGGAATGTGTCTTCTCCTCCTAAAAGGTCTTTCTGAAGGAACAACTTTCAACACCTGTGTGACTGGAGTTTTGGGAACTTCTCTTAGCCCTGGAGGTGGTTCCGATCCTTGCCGTTGCTGCATTGTTCCATAATTTGTGACCACATTCTTTTGATCCCTCGATTTCCTATTTACTAACCTCGTGTTGCGTTGGAGAAGCGGAGAATCTGCCATCTCTCTCTCCCTCCCTTTCCCTTTCCTCCTCTCCCTCCCCCCACCAATGCCTACTAAATAAAATAATGATAAGCAGAAATATCTCACAGCAATAAGAATCGCTTCCGTCTCGGGAGTTTACGCGACCGTAGATTATTATTTCTTCTTTATTAAATAAAAAAAGAAGGAAAACAAAGAAGACCGTCAAGCTAATGCAAACTGAGCTTTTTTTTAAAAAAAGAAACTGGATTACTACGCGCAAAAAAAAAATAATAACTTTTTTTTTTAAAAAAAAATAATACAAAAAAATTATTATATTAAACAAAAGACACATAGATCGGGTTTTTTATCTTATTATTCTGAAAGAAAGACAACAAAAAAAAATGTTCCCAAAGATCACGTTTTTTAGCAGTTCTTTCCATTCTGTAAGCTATCTGGACCACAACTTCTGAGTCAGTGTCTGTCAACAGTGTCACAAATCAATAAATCGTAAGGACATCAAACAAATAATGATCCAAATTAAAAAAAAGAAATCTTTCTTTCGGACCATCCTCAGCAATGAAAATAAGAGGGCTGTCTTACTAATCATGGATGCTTAGGAAGCAAAAATAAGAGAAAAAAAAAGGGGGGAAAAAAATGATTTCCACTCATACTCACTTTAATAATAAGAGCAATAGTTAGAAATTGGTTTGCTTGTTAGAAACTCTGAATGACTGCTGCGGGGAATTTCGATTACCCGCACCAGTAGAGTACCCAATTATGGAGTTAGCTGGGAAGGAATTAAAAAAAAAAAGAAGGTGGCTAATAAATTCAACATCGATTCCGTCTTTCGTGGTATTTTTTGTTTATGTTAAAATATTTGTATATCGGGATATGCTTATGGGAAAAGCAAAAAAAAAAAAAAATAAAAAATAAAAAAAAAAACTCACACAAGCCTCCCCCCACAGCGAGACATACTTGCAGAGTTACTAAAAAGATCACATCGATCTGCTTATATGTAAAGTAAGATTAGAAATAATAATAAAAAAAAAATTAAACTTCAAAAAAAAAATAAAAGAGTTCCTCAACAAGAATACTTTCTCATTGCCTATTACTGACCATCCTTTTGGAGTATAGAATGGTAAAGAGTTTTTATTTTGTACCCTACAAACCCGTCGTTCGGTAGAAAGAGAAATGCGACATTGTAAACTCACCTAATCCTTTATTAGGATTTTCTACCTGGTTGCCCCACAAACAAAAAAATAAAAGTGTGAGTGAGTAAAGTAAAAAAGTGAAGTTTGCCGATTCTTTTTTTTTTTTTCGCTATTTGTGGTGGAAACCTTTACAACACATGGTAAAAAAAAAACAATTTAAACAACACTTTTTATCGAGCCTTTGACTGAAAAAAAGAATATTTTATAATTGTTTTGTTTATCAAAGAGAAAAAGGTTCGCTTAGAAAAAAAAAAAAGAACTCATAAAAGTGAATTACAGTATTTGTCTTATCGACCAGAAGAAAATGTCGACTCCGGTAATTCGAAGTGGTGGAGCGCACATTTTCGCTGTTCAGTAAAAAAAAAAAAAAAAAAAAAAAAAAAAATCGCTATTCGCTGAAAAGTAATAACTTGTTCATAATATTATAATTATGAACACTATTATGAAATGTTTCCTAAAAAAACATTCGGGGGATAACTTGATACTAATATTAAATGGAAAGCAACTTGAATAGGGGGGGATTTAACTTCCTCCCTCAAAAACAAACAAACAAACAAACGAGTTACACCGAGCAAACTGTGAACTGCTTCTTAGTGATTTTGATTCAAAGAAATCTACCACGTTACTTATGACATGCGACGTTGTTTTTTTTGATCCTTCAATGTCGGCTCTTCCTAACCTAGACAAGTAGAATTGTCTAAGGGTTGGATTGTTCACCCACTAACAGGGAACGTGAGCTGGGTTTAGACCGTCGTGAGACAGGTTGGCTTTACCCTACTGATGGAGAGAGACCTCCCTCGTCGACAGCAAATACGGAGTAGTACGAGTCGTTCAGCAACGTAAGTAGACCCAATCTTGTAAGGATTGTTATGGTATAGCAATTACAGTTATGGTTTTAAAGAAAAACTCGTTTCAAAACGGAAAGAATAGAAAAGAAGAAAGAAAAAAAAAAGAATCAGAGATAAAACTACAGTAATTTTCTTTTTTTTTTTTTTTCCCCTCAGCTGTTTACGAAAAAAACGTTCGGATTAATGTTTCTTTTTTTATTAAAAACAAAAGAGATCGCATAAGTGACGAATCACCAACAAAACTCCCCCGAGTAACGATCCGCAAATAACCACAAGAATGAAGTTCAGTCGAGTTCAGGATGGCGAAGAGGCCAGAGAGAGTCGTATATATCTTCGAGAGGGGAAACAGGAAGTTAGCATTGTTAAAGCCCACAGAGATTGTGTTTTTTATAAGAGATTCCCAGCTATCACCTTTGCCCAGAGAAACAAAATAAACAAAAAAAAAAAAAAAAAAAAAATGGCCAGAGGGGGAAGTAACTTAATGGAGGAGAGATTTGAAGAAAAAAAAGAAAAACAATATCTCTTTTCTATTCATAAAAATAATTTACCTGTATCAAATGCCGACATACCACGAAAAGAACATGACCATAGAACATGACACGGCTCACCATATCGTCCCAAAGCATTAATATTGTTAGGCAATCCGAAGGTTTAAAAAAGTACCACAAAAGGGGCAACACAAATGATCGAGAGAATCGTTCCTATGTTATTCCATGCTTTAACATTCACATTCAGGTTTGTTCGGTAGTTGCGTTTTTTTCCGTACCTTTTGAGGTAAGAAGACTAGTGGGTGAAAACAAGAGAGGAATTATTTCCTATTGCTGTTGATTTTCAACAGAGCTTTGAACAGTTTTTATTAAGAGATTCTCCAACTCCGATTGGTACTTACACTTGAGTGTAGATAGCATAGCAACTGACAACACAAAAGTATGCCGCAGCTAAGCAGTAACCCTTATTCCTGCCAAGGGATGCTTTGTTCTTACGAAGAACAACAGCGACACCGAGAGTCATGATTAGGTTCAATGCGACTCCACCGCATTGAAAAAAAGCAGCTGCCTGTAAAGCATCAGGACTGTGGACTCTGACTGGAGTATTAGATGCGATGTTGGAGATAAGCCAGGGGAGGCCAAGACCGATGAAGACGTTAACGTTTTGAGAACCAATGGCGTTCGAGACAGCCATCGACCCATAACCTCTCTTTGCTACAGTAACTGATTGAATGCAGTCAGGAATCTCTGCTCCGACTGAGATCATTAGCAGTCCCATAAACCCACTTCCCAATCCACTTAAATCCGCCCACCTCGTAGCAACGTTGCTGATGATAAAACTAAAGACTGCCACCCATATGAATGAAAGTATGAATGTCAACGGGTAGATCTTTTCCATAAAACTATTCTCAGCACCTGTTTCTTGTTCTTCTGGATGATCATACATCGGAATCGTGTATTTGAAAACATATTTCCAAAAATAAACAAACGGCATGAACGGCATTAAATAAACAGGAGTAGGTGATGGGTCCTGGTGATCATCTCTCCACCATCTTCTACGCCAACCAGTGACAGAGAAATTTGAGCTTTCGCAACTAATAAGAGAGGACTCGTCGTCCTCATTGGCATTGACGTTTCGAAGTCGGATGGGAGATGACGGTTTCATTTTTGTTTTTAAATTTGAAATAGCTTCATTATAAGACATTCTTGACAACGCTCCCATTTCCAATGCCGAATCCAAAACCGTGACTCGTTTATAAAAACTTTCCTCAAGAGTGTCTACTGCTTCCGTATGCGAACAGTCTGCGTCTTTCGGACGGAGATCAGCAAAAGGAAGATTATCCGTTAGAGAGCCATCACTGTCCCATTTAACTGTGTAGGTATCACTGCTGCAGTTCCTTTCAACTATTGTTCCACTGAAAAACCCAGTATGGAACCAAGCTGATACTGATGACCCGATGAGCCATTCTTGTTGGTAAGGAATGTTTCTGTTGTCGAAAAGGTTTACTAATTTAGAAACTATCCTCTCACTTCCTTTATCTTCAAGTTGGATAACTGTGTCAAGACTATCATTTAGAAGTGCTATTGTGTAATGAATCCCAAGTCTGAATACAACACCGTCAGTAGCTGAACCTTTTGGAATGTTATTTACCAACACCAAGTGATCCTTCGTAGGAAATACGACTTCTTCTCCGTACTTCTCTCTGAAAACAACGTCTTTCAATGTCGGTGGTGAAAACGACTCTTCTTCGAGTAACAATGGAGTTTCAAATTCATCTTGTTTCCTAAAATATTTTCTAACTCGCGGTGACATCACAACCACTATAATATAAACGACGTAAGTCACGAGCATCACAGCTGCTTCACCCGCATGAACGTAGCCATCGTGAAAGAACACACACAATTCAATCAGACCAATGGAATACGCGGCTACGTCTCTGGCCAAAGGACGACGCTTGAGGACGAGTGGAGTTGGATGTCCTCCAAAGATACCACAGAATCCAGGGATTAACATGAAAGCAATCATTCCTGAACCGATGATGGCAGCTATTCCCAAATCAGTTGATTCTTCAGATGCTTTTATCGTAGCCACCGCGTTGACGATGATCTCTGGTGCTGCAGAACCGAACGCCATAAAAGTACAACCTGCAATGTCTTCTCTGATCCCCCATCTCTTACACAGCGTTTCTAAACTCGCTACGAGGTAGTCGTCGCATACCATCGCCAACGCCAGAAAACACCAAAAAAATAAAACTATTTCCAACACAACCCCACCAGCCGTGCCATCAATAGTTTCTAAACACATGTCGCTCATGAACTGCGACACATCACAGACCATTGATACGTTACCAGGTATGTCTCCCATGTGTTTATAGTAATTAACTGAGGAGAGGAGATAACTGCAGTGATTAACCAGATCTCACGCTGAGAGAGGGAATTGAACTTGTTCACAAATAGATTGACAACCTGTAGAAATGAAAGGTTTTTAGACATTTCAATTAATCAATAACATTTCTGGTAACCAAGGCACTGTTTTTTATTATTTTTTAAAAAAAAAAAAAAAAAAAACGTGTTTTGATCATCTCCTCCTATTTTTTTTTATTAAAGTCATCTGGACTTCACACAAAACTTTGTAGTTAGTGTTTGTCTACAGTGTCGCTAATAATTAAAATAATAAAAATCAATAAAAATCGGAAAGGACATCAAACAAAAATAATTGGTTTTTTTTTTTTTTTTTTTCAGGATAAAAAATTAATAACAAAAAAAAAAAAAATTCTTCGGAATTTACCCAGTCCTCTTCAGAAACAAAAGTAAGGGTACTGTTCGGTTATCGGTCCTGGTCCTGCTCATCAATGAAATTACTTAAATCAGTATTAGCATCATCTTTTTATTTTATTTCTTGAAATTGAAGGAGGGGAAAAAAAAAAAAAAAAAAAAAACGGAAAAAATTCAGAATGGTGTTTGCGCAAATCTCGAACCCTCCGGGACATAAACTCTCGGAACTTCCGAGACTCGTATCAAATCAACGAGTAGTCTTCCGAAGAGTATTCGCAAGTTTTAAAAACATCTCCGACTTGTCTTTTTTTTTTTTTTTTGAAGTATTGCATTTTTTTTGGAATATTTTCGGCATCACTTTACTTTTTCTGTATTGTCGTAAGTCGTGTGAAGTTAAAAGCCCAGTTGGACAGTTATTTTTGCAATGTGGCATTCCGCAAAGTTTTGGTAAAGTTTCTCTTTTTTTTTTTTTTTTTTTTGTTGTTGAGAACTAACTGTAATAATGACCCACAAATGACGTTGTGGTGGTTGCTCTGTTTTTTTTTTTTTTTTTTGTTTTTTTTTCCACTTCTTTTTTTTAAGGAAGAAGAAATCTGAGAAAAAAGAAAATTAATAAATTGGTCGTTTTTTTCTTTTTTGATTAAGTGGAGAAAAAAAATAGAGGGAAAAAAAAAAAAAAAAAAAAAAAAAAAAAAAAACATGTGCAAGTGGTCGTTATTGCATAATTTTATTGTTTTCACGCGCAACCTTAGAAAACTATCAAAATTAACCAATTAGAATACTCGAAATAAATGACAACCAGAGAGAGAGAGAGAGAGAGAGAGAGAGAGAGAGAAGACAAAAAAAAAAAAAAAAAAAAAAAAAGTGAAATATTGATATAACAATTGTAAGTCATGATTACACAGTTGAACAGAACAGTTCAGTCGTAAAAAAAAGAAGAAAAAGATAATAATAATAAATTTTTAAGACTATCATCAGACAGCCTCGAGTGAGATAAATCAATGTCCTCCTTCTCCCTCCCGACACACACAAAGCAGAGATGATCTTAGTGAGTTTTTAGTAGTTAGTTATCACAATATAAATAATCAAATCAATATATCGTAAGAGAGACCAATCAAATGCTTGGTTGGTTTCTTACTTCATCGCATTTGCCTTTCTCAGGCCACCAAATACCAGTTAGGCAGACGCTCAAAGAGAACCGACGTAGCTCTTCGGGGATCTCCCAGGTTGTGTAAGACGAAACTATCTGAAAAAAAAAAAAAAAAAAAAAAAAAAAAAAAAAAGACAGTATTGGAAAAAAATAAAATTTATAAAAAAAAAACAAGGGTACACAAGGTATTTTTGGTATTCACACCAAAAGTAAGAAACGCAGACATCTTTTGACCGTAAGATTTTTTCGAATGAAACAAGTTAGCCCTCTCTCCCACCCACCTACCTACCTATCTACTACATCAAAAAATGTGTAGTAGGTTTTTTTTTTTTTTTTTTTTTTTTTCGTTCTTTCTTTTTTCGTATTTCGTACAATAAAAATATCAACAACCTAAAAGATCGTTGACTATGCAGCAGCTACAAGAGTTGGTGAGAACTTTCCTTTTTTTATTTATTTTTCACGCACGTTTATAAAAAAAAAAGATAATTTTGTGCTCAGTATTCTCGAGTGTCTTTTTTAAAAAGAAAAAGAACTGTTGTTCTAAAAAAAAGAGAAATAACAAAATTAGATGTGAACCGAACTAAGACAATAAAAAAGTGTGGAAAAAAAAGAGAAAAAACCAGTCTCATTTTTTTTTTTTCGATTCATCTGTGAAGCCCTCGACCTATTCTCAAACTTTAAATGGGTGTGAACGCGGGGGTTGCTCACGCGGTTTTTTGCTATGCAGTGGGGAAGGTTAATTGTTTGATTTTTTTTATTAAAAATATAACCGTATCGTATCATAACGACCGTTAAAGATACAGCGTTACCTCTTTACCTCTCTTTTGATATTAAGTCGGTCACTCTATTCACATAGTGATCCCTATCACCCTCAGTTAGCAAGCCTGAGTCTATTAGGTTTCAATGGGGACTGTTCTTGTCTGATATTTTATCATTACCAAAGTCCAAAACTGATGGTTGCCAACTCTCACCAGCAGAGGACCCCAATCGCGGAGATTGTGTTTTTTTTTTTTTTCATTTTTTTTTGGTTTTTTTAAGCTTAGCTTCGGCCCTTAGTAGAGGAGAGTGACAAAACTCAGTGACGAAAAAAAAAAAAAAAGAAAAAAGAAAAATCGGCACCTCAGTTGTGCGCAAACGGAAACAAGCCCAAAGGAAAGGGTGCTAACGTTACGCTGCCACAATTCCCTTTTCGCCCGTTAAAAAAAA
This sequence comes from Flectonema sp. DT1601, assembly GCA_964019425.1. NCBI lineage: Eukaryota > Euglenozoa > Diplonemea > Diplonemida > Diplonemidae > Flectonema > Flectonema sp. DT1601. Next base: position 551,687 of record OZ025860.1, on the reverse strand, counting down.
ACATGTCTTCGAGATGGATCTTAAAAAAATATTTACCTCCCTCGATTATTTGTGTTGCGGTGTCTGAATAATTAATAACAAGTCTCTTCTTTGAAGAGACTTGGAAGTCGAGATTCAGGAGAAGCTCGCGAGGTACCCGTCATTCGTGGATTTGATATTTTTTTTTTTTCGATCACAGAAGACTTAATCAATAATCTTAACAACAAACAGAAGAATAATAAAAAAAAAAAAAAAAAAAAAGGAAATATTTATAAAATTATTTATAAAGAAAAAAAAACAAACTGTGTTTTTTTTTTTTACAGAACAGAAATTCCGGTTTTTCAGTTCTGAACAGACTACAGTTCGCACAAGCGGAATCATTTGCTCAACGATTGTTTTAAGTCAGCCATCATCTATTATTTTTTCTTCAAAAAAAAGGATGGAGAAGGAAAGCCACACCAACCAAGACTGCTATTCCTACCTCTAAATTACTAAGTAAAGCACCAACCTGATTGTGATTATCAGTCAACCAAAAAGGGGGTCGATTGAATTACAAAAACACAACCTCGTTGCACATCATAATATAGATTGCAATGAAATTACGGTGACGCTCAACTTTTTTTTTTTTTTTTTAATTTGAACCAAAAAAAAAGAATGAAAGAAGGAAAAAAAAGAAAGGGAAAATCCCTTTATATTTTCATGTGGAAGGAAAGGACACGCCCACGAGTCCAATGTAGAAATTTACTTTTGACATTCCACACATGAGTCGAGGAGACCAGGAGGGTAACTAAAATTATACAGAGGGGCTCTCCCCCTCTGTTCTCGCTCTGTCGACACTGAATTTTGTTTGCTTGTCGTCCTTTTCTCTTGTGAACGCCGTTTTTTTAAATCTCTCGGCTGCGAGCGTCAGTCACGTTGAAAATATGCAAAAAAAAAAAAAAAAAAAAGAAACATAAACGAAAATATTTAAAAAAAAGAAATTTTTTAAAATATTGCAGGAAAGAGATTGTTTTTTTTTTTTTTTTTTTTTTTTCCATTTCTCTCTTTTTCTTGCAATATTAGTGTCTTTTTTTTTTAAATTTTCTTTTGACGTTTGTTCGGTGTGAAAACCAAAAGGGGGGTATAAAATAAACAAACAGAGGCAAGAGAATACTCTCGGATGACAGAATAAAGGAAAGCAACGTGGCCACAGTACAACGTGACGAACACAACACACACAACAAGATACCGAGCATTAGGAAAAGAGCAGCTGATCTCTTCATAATTGAATGAAATAACGGAAAGGAGGAACATGGGAGATGAGGAGGGTGAGGACTACATTAAAAAAAAAGCTGCAGGCTCTCTCCTTCCAACATGTTGAAACTACGAAGGTGACGATGAATAACCCACCACCCCGGGTATTATTTATTACTACCAACCGACGAGCATCACAAAAATATCATCGTTGCTGATCTGCTCAAACCAGTAAAACAATGAACCAGAATAGACGAGGATTCTTTATTTACCTCAATTCAGAGTACGGATTCTCTGACACGTTCAGACGTAGAGACCAGACGGATGGTTTCAAAAACACTCTCCGATGTTGAAATTATGGAGGTGACGTTGAATTACCAACCGGGTCTTCTTTATTACCGCTAGCCATCATGAGCCTGCGAAGAGTCCTCTCGTGTCCTATCAAGGTGTAGTCAAGTGGACGAGCATCACTGCCAAACAATTCTTTATCATAACGGATTAGTTCTTTCATGAATGCAGTGTTTGGATGGATATTTGGTCTGATATTGACGAGGTATTTCATTGATTCATCGAGTCTCATGTTTTTTCTTTTCATCAAATACGAAAGTATCATCGTTGCTGATCTGCTCAAACCTGCAAAACAATGAACCAGAATAGACGAGGAATCCTTATTTACTTCAATAAACTCACACAGCTGTTCAAAGTACGGGTTCAGAGACTGCTCTTCGACGTCCTCCACAGCGAGTTCCAATCGTTTAACGCCTTCGTGGTTGATTTGCATATTCCGACCACAAGTAACGACGTATCCGATGTTAAGTACGTCGTATACTTTTGGTGTTTGAGCACTTCTTAACGAACCTATATATAAATAGTCAAGTACCTTGTCGGGATAAATATTGTTCCACTCCACTCTACCAGTTTGGAGGGTACCTTCGTACGTCTCAGTGAAACATTTCTTAAGACTTGGTACGTTATCCATTGTGATCTGTGTGTGTTGGATGGATGTTATGTGTCATGTGAATAGAAAAAAAAAAAAAAAAAAAAGGGAAAAAGGGAAAATAAACATACGACAACTCTATCAGCAAACTGCATAGATTCCAATGTCGGGAGTGATGATAAATCATGATTCTCAGTAATGAATAACTTCTCGATTCCCTGTTGTGTTTGTTTGTTTGTTTGTTTGTTTTATCATGTCAGGATCACCTTTAATAAATTGTGTGAAGTAAATATCACACCTTGATGTCCAATACGGTGGTTGGGAACTCAACGAACTTATTAAAATCAAAATTACAAATTCGAAGAGATTGCAATTTAGAAAACGTCGAAGGCAGAGATGATAATTTATTGTAAGAAACATCCAACTGGGCTAAACTTCCCAAACATCCAATTTCTAAAGGAAGACTCGACAAATTGTTATGTGAAAGCGATAATTTCGATAAATGATTGTAATTTCCAATCGAAGACGGAACTGATGATAAGTTATTATGACTAGCACACAATGCCTGAAGCCAATCAACTGTTTGATATAACAACTCCGGGAACACTTCCAACTCGTGGTGGTTAAGTTCAACATAAGAAGACCGAAAGGTAATCGCTTCTTCTAAGATAGCATTTAAGTCATCATCGTCCAAATCAACTCGCTGAGGTAAAGTTCGTTTTTGAATTGACAAACGAGGAGTTCCAACACTACTTTCAGTGTTTGAGTCTGAGCAGACCGATTCTTGAAATTCAATTCCACCCGAAGTCGTTGATTCAGCCGCAGGTAGGCTAAGTTTTAACGGATCGCGAGAAGTTTGATTTGATACCCGCGGTGTGTATGTCTCGATCTCATGTTCCCTACTCGCACTCGATGACTTCCTCTCTCTCTGAATCGCCACATCCTTTTCCTTTTCAACCATTCCCACTGAAATACTCTTCATTGGAGGAGGTGGTCTCAAATCGTCACCTGCAAATGAAATGTCGTTCTGGTTGGAGAAGCCACAGCCCATCTATTCACATATTAATAAGGCGAGGAATGGGTTCTATTAAACAAATACAAACACAATAATAACTTTAGTTCGTTAGTTTTGTTAGTAAACGTCATTCAATTTATCAAATTAGATTGAAAAACAAAAAAAAAAAAAAAAAAAACAGAGAGAGATACAAATTACAAAACAAGTGCTATTAAATAATTTCTACAAAAAAAAAAGACAATTAAAAGTACAAGAATAGGTATTTTTATATTTAATTCCAACAGCAGACAAGTGTGAGGAAAAAAAAAAAAAAAAGTCACCCGATGTCAGAAAACTTACAAAAACGAAGGCCTTCCAGCCGCTGATAAAAATGGAATACCAGCAGCAGCCGCATCGTAATCTTTTTTGTTAATAATTTGAAGAGAGATCGGCCGTTCAATTGATGAAATAAATAACATCATCTGACTGCGATGAGGAATAAGAAGAACGTTCTGAAGAGCGCTGGTTGGAAAAGTCTCCTTTCCGATTGAGAAAGACGCCGGAACGACATTAGAAACAGTCTCAGCAAGTGAAAATATAACTTCCTCAGAAGACGAATCCTTGCTGACGGGAAATCCTTTAAATAAAACGGATTTCAAATTTGTTGGCGAGTCTTCCCACTTTCTAACAGACAACTCTCTTCTTTTAACTGTAGATGCTGCTACAGCACTCTTTAAAGGGCTGCTTGCAGATGCTCGAGATCGACCTCGAACTGCGGTAACTGCATACTCCTCGAGATTCAACTCATCAGCTCTACCATTTAAACTTAAAGGTGAAGTCACTCGATTACTTCTAGCTGATGAAGGTGACTGACGTTGAGGTACAGGTCTGCTCACAGGAGTCACAGGACTTCTACTGTTGAAGACGCTGTTGATATCTTTCGTGTGGTTCATCACTTCTGGTCGACGAACGCTTTGAAATGCTGCTGCTGCTGGCGGTGAAATCGGATGAGACATTCTTCTTAACCTCGCCTCATGCATTACTTGTGATCTCATAGGTGATGGTAGATGAGGTGTTGGTGATAAATCGAATTCACTCTCTTGGATACTTCTAATTGGAGATCGAGTCCTCACAGGTGATATAGATACCTGTAAGGACTCGATGTGAAGATCTAGTAGTCGTTTTATCTTAGCTCTGTGACCAGGTGCGAATACAATTTCATTAAACTCCTCTCCATTGCGGACAACCATCGATCTGAAATCAATCATATCTTCGTAACCAGCGAGTTGAACAGCCTCAGCTATTCCAATCAAGTTGTTGTCTGCCAACCATTCTGAGACTTCCGTGTTTCTCCGACCTCGCCATTCCATGAGTGGGATTGGAGTTGTGGAAAGATGATTCTCTCTTTGTATGTACTGGTCTGTGTTGGAAGGGAATTTTAAATTAAAAAAAAAAAAATTTAAAAAATTTCTCATTTTGACAAATCAATAACTGCAATCAACTTGAGGGAGGCGATCACCTGTCACCTCATCAGATAACACTTTACTTTACTTTTTTTTTTTTTTTTTTTTCTTCCTATTTTTTTTTTAAACCTCTATAAAATCCCAACGTCAGGGAAAATAGAAAAATCAAAGTAAGAGTGTGACGTGTCAGTGATGGTATTTACATCTCAAGAAAGGATGCAAATCAATTTCCGTCAACACTCTTGTGATGAAAGCCTCACTCTGCGAAGTGAGACCGCCACTGTTGAAGACTGAGACTCACGACCTGATATGTCTTTTATGTTTCTGCTTTGATTTTCTTTACTGCTGACGTCTCTTCTGCTGGTCTCTTCGCGAGGGCATTATTTCCAGATTTTATTTTAATTAAGAAAGCCTTGTCTTTCTTTAAAGAGTCCTGTTGTTTTTCTTTGGCACTTCGTTTTCTAAATGTTCCGTCCAGTTTGGCAACCGATTCCGACTTTACTTTAGCGAATGCAACAGAGATTGACTTGTTGTAGAAATTAAAGCCCTGCAGACCAGTGAGGGCTGCTTGTGCGACGGCTACGTCTCTAAATGCGATGAACGCCTGTCCTCGAGTTCGAAGTGTCTTCATTGCGACTATATCAACTATCGGTCCATACTGAGAGAATAGATAATATAAAGCTCTGTGTGTGTTGTGTTTTTTTATGATATAAATTAAAGCTGTTTGTTTTGTTTTTTTACCATACCTCTTCAACTCTTTCTTGTCTAATTTATCAGGCAAGTTATTTACGTACAATGTCTCTATCGGAGAATTCATTATATTTTTATTTTTATTTTTGCCGAAAGAAGGGTGCAGGGTCTTCCACCCCCTTTTTACCTGTGAAAAAGAAAATAACAATATAAACAATATGGAGGGTACTGAAATCGAATTTGTTTTTTTCGTGTAATTACTACTTAAGTTGGAGAGAGAGAAAGTATTTTTTTTTTTTTTTTTAGAAAAAAATAAATATAAACCAGAACAATGCCGACAGAAAAAAAAATATCCACCACCTTATACAGGAGGAAATTGGAGAACACAATTTTTTTTTTTTTCGTGTAAATAAAAAAAAACAAAAAAAAAATTTTTTTTAATAAAATTTTCTTTGCTGTTCAATCTTTGACATGACGACGGGAACATCAGAGTAGACGGTCATCGTGTACTCACACTCTATCTCAGATTCAAAAGTATGAGGAACCAAAACATAACTACCGGGTGATAGGTTTGGTTGAGTTAACACAACTTCAGTACAACAAGTGTAATCAGAACGATTGATGTGAGTGAGGTCGGAGTCATCTGAACACAAATCAATAGCAATCGAAGTATTGTTCGATCCGTCAGTAATCGGAGGTCTGTTTTTATTTGATACTCTCGTCGACGTATTCTTACTACCAGGAACTGTTGAGAAATGACACAAAACAATAACTACATTACTGAAGTCACTTAATGATAATTTGTAGTTTGGATTACTTCCCCAAGTTCTGTTCTTTGCACGAGCTCCTCCTGCGCTGACCCCAGGTTTCCATTTCCCATGATGTGATGAGGAGATCCATCCCTTCGCTGTTGATGTCTGTCGCAGTGTTATGTTATTCTCACTGTACACTTCTAGAGTGTATTCAGCATTGGTGTATGGGTGTTTTGAATAAGGTAAAAGTACATATCCACATTGACCATTGTTCTTAACATTTAGAGTAAGCTCAACGTGATTATCATTTTTCGTAACCTCAATATCTGACTGCGCTACGATGTCAGAATCGCTTACAGAAATCATACTACGAACACCTCCTTCCATTGAAGTTGCTCTGAAACAGATGATTCCTATTTCGGAACCGTCGTTTTCTGTGCAATGAGGAAGTCTCTTTGATAACACGATTAACATTCTTGCTGTTGTTTCAGTAAAATGAAGACAGTACTGAGTGTTCTGTCTCCACAGAGGATATGATAATCCTCCTCCAGCTGTTTGATTTTGTTCAGACCAAGACCCCTCGAGTATTGTTGTGATCCAGTCGATGGTCGGATCCATTTCAGATAATTTAACTTTCTTATTACTGACGATTTCGAGAGTGAAATTCGAGTCTTGGAGAGGAAAAAAAGTACTCGGCAGGATTGTGTACGGCATTCCTTGTCTTTCTCGCAGTCCTTTAACTGAAACTGTCAAAGCGACTTTTTCACTATTTTCATAAGGTGTTGAAGCAATGACAGTGCAATCAGAAAGAGAGAGGGGTCTGCGAACACTATTACAGTCCAACACCAGTATGGCGACAGAAGCAGCAGTACATCCGACGTCATTATGCTGTCGGAGTACTATCGTTAAAGTAGTCTCATCACTCGGTGATAATAAATACATTTTGTTATCTCTCCAAGTTCCAAATTTTCCAGGAGCTCCTCCGCGAGATTGACCTTTCCAACAACCTGACACTGAGACACTCATATCAGACTTGATAAGTTCCATTGAAATAGGTCTCGGACAACAAACTGTAATAAGAAAATCACCTGACTGACCAGGAGTAGACGTACAAGGTACTATCGTGTAACTACCCTGGGAAGGATTAGTTGGCATCTGACTGCTGACACAGCGACCAGATGAGAATTCTGATGTTCGAATCGACTCTTTTGAAGTCAAGGCGACAATCTTACGACTGTTGCTGTCGGATGATATTAAATGAAATCCAATCTCTGCCGGGTATTGGAGAGTTGTGCCATCGTGAGAAATGGTTTTTAAAATATCTAATCGAGCGTCTTTCTGCTCCACTTGAATCCAAAGAGGAACTTGTTCACCAACATCATAGTTGCTGATATCGATACTGAACTGGTCGTTTGTCGTCCACTGATCACCACCAGAGAGAGCGTTACCACCATCTGAGGTACCAGCTATCCAGGAACCTGTTGTTGAGAGGCGATGCCAATGGTCTGGTCGACTAGAATGAGATCCGTGCATTCTACAGATGTAGATTGTGGTGAAGTAATATCTGACATCTTCCCAACCCATCCAAAGTGTTCCATCATCCTGGAAATCATAATCAAGAGCTTGTTGCATATCGAAGGTCCACTGACTGCTGGTGTCCGACCATCGACCTTTCCAGGTATGCAACTCCCACGGATCACGTAGGCGAACGAGTCTCCTGCCTCGGACATCTCTGAGTTCTAATACCGGGTATAAGTGATCAGGTTCGATTCCCATCGAACGCTTTTCATCAACTCGAACTCCCCTACTTCTGTTTAAAACCATACCAGTTGGCCATTTGTTTCTGAGAGCGCTTTGCAAAGATGACCACAAGATTCCACCTCGAAGCATTTCTTGACTCTTTTCTTGTTGTAAATTAATTTCTTCAACGACCCCTCCGGTTAAATCTGTTATAGCGTGTGAGATGTCACCAGCGACTTCGAGAGACTCGTAGGAGTTGTGGAGCTTAGCGTATGCTTTCTCAAGAACAGAGACCCAGAGTTCATCAGTCTTTGGACTCGATGCGAACAGCAATGCATTCGAAGCCTCTGAGGGCATCATGTCATCAATCGTGACAGGAATCCATTCTCCGTATTTAAAGAATCTCATCTGATAGAAGCCATACTCAGGATAAACAGACATAAATAAATATTGCAATAAATCCGGTTGCGTTGCCACCAACGCCGCGGCGCTTAAAAACCAAGAATCTGAAATACAACCAACCTGGATGTTACCACTCTTGACTCCTCCTTGAAAGAGACTTGAATCAGAACTGTACTCACTTGGTCTACGCCATGAATCCAACGGCATCGATCTGTTTATTATCGTTGGGTCTTTGAATACTGATGCGAGTGACGGTGGAAATTCCCTGTCAAGGTGTTGAGTTCCTCTCTTTAAATAAACATCAATAATCTGATCTCTAACTGATAATGCTTTCTTACAATCACCTCCTTTGAATTCACTGTCGTCGAATATCAATTCTCTCTCTCGATGAGCGAGTTTATTGTCTCGTTGATGGCGTTCACTTTCTTTGATGTCAATACGGGTTTGGACTAATGAACCGCCGTCGATATCACACCTCCTCGACACATAAATAGTTAGTTGATAGTTTCCATCAATACCTGCATGAACAGTACTCGGTACGATGACATAGTTAGTTGTTGTTCTCGGTAGGTGATTAATCCAAAGAGTACATTCTCCTGAGTTTGATTTTTCAGTTTTAATCGTATCAAAAAAGTCAGTATTATCCAACAACAGGAGAGATATTGGTTCTTCAGTGTCAGCTTGTAGAACTGCCAGGATATCACAATTGTCTTCTTCTAAAGTGATTGCGTAACTCGTATTGTGAATCCATCCCATCGCATTTAAGTGTCTGGACCCACCGTTGGTATCGAATGACCATTCTCCTTGTCGGATTTCAGTCTGCCAATACGAGTCTTGTTGGAGTTCTGAAACTTCGATATCACACTCTGAAAACATACTCAATTCATACTTTCCGTATATCTCAGGTTTGGATGTCGCCACCAATAAGATGTATCCTTCTGGTCCTTTTGGAACATCAACCGTAAGTGAAACAGTTGTGACCTGACGAAATGCAGTACTCGCGACAGTATTTGTCGATGTCATCATTACCTGTCTTCGTACTTCAGAGTCTCCGCGGAGGATAAAAAATCCGATTTCACGATCGTCATTCTCATCCAAATCAGAGCTCTTCGTCAACAATATAAAAACTTTCGTATTACTTTCACTCTTAATGTGGTATTGTGGATTCTTTCTCCAACTGCTGTAGTCTGAATTCCCACCAGCATTTGTTACGTTCCATTCTCCTCTGATGGTGGGAGTTCGATGCCAATCAAGTTCTTGTTTGATAGATTCCAAAGTGTAAGATGTGGAAGTGTATTCATCATCAGCTTGTCCGTAGACTTGTTGTTTTACTTCTCTGACAGAAACAGTGAAACCAGATTCTTTACCAGGTGGGTAACACATTGGTAATATGATATATGGGAGGTCTTTACCTCGAATTCGAGAATCTAAAGTAACGAGTACTGTCGATGATCCATATTCGAAGTTTGATTCAGCGATGAGATCAGTTGGTTGTGGACAGAGTAAACTTCTGAAAGCATCTCCGTCATCTCTTCTAAAGATCGCTACTGCGATGTTCAACTGTCTGCTATTTTGAGGTTGTTTTATTGAAATCAAAGTTGAGCTACTCCTCGATGGCCACAACATAAACTGTGGATTATTCCTCCACGTTGAGAACCTTAAAGATCCACCTGCACGTTCACCTTCCCATTTACTTGATAATGTCACGACCCTAACATCAGGTTGAACACCAGTCATTGCAGCAATCCTTCCCATCATGTTGTTGTTATTATTTGATTGTGATGAAGCGTTCTCTTTGTTCTTTGTTCTCGCTTCGTGTAATCTTTTCAATTGATGAGAAGGAATTTCGGTGTGTTCAAGTCCCAAGTCAACAATACTTTTATTATTTGCGAGAAGGTACGCCAAAGGTTTGAACGCCGATGAGTGAATAGGATTGCTTCCGAGTTTTAGAGATTTCAGTGATGGATGTCGAACCGCCATTTCAACCACCTTTAATACACTTTTCTCTTCCAACCAATTGTTACTCAGGTCCAAGATTTCTAATTTCATGTTGTTACGAGCGACTTCTAAAATTGCTTCCAACCCTTTCGGACCGACATAATTAGCACTCAAATCAAAGCTCAGCATCTCACCCTCAGACAAAACTCCCAAGAAAGTCGTGTTCGGACGACAACGAGCTCGTTTACAATAAAGAGAGTACAGGTCAGATAGGGTCGTCATTATTTATTTTTTATTTTTATTTTTTTTTAATACTTACAAAGAATGTAAAATAATAAAATAGAAGAAAGGCACCACTAATAAAAAGGCTTAAATATCTCACCAAAATACAAATATAAAGTCAAACCTAACGATGTTATCTGTTTCCAATTATTATTAATATTTGAAAATATTTGAAAATATTTGAAAATACCTTTTTGAAGGAATCAAAAGAGGGGAAACAAAAAAGAGAAGAAGTATTCCGAAACAGACATTTCTCGCAATAAGAGGTAATTACTACGTGGCATCGCATTTCATGAAATGTTCCACCGTTGACATCCCAGCAAGGAATCCTTCTGGTAGAGGACAGGAGAAGTAATTCCCTCTTATGTCAGCATGTGATGCCTTAGTAACCCACGACGGTACTATTTCAGTCATTTCATTATTTCTGACGTCAATACGAAGTTGATCTGGTCTCCAAATATAAACAACTGAAGTAGGAAGTGTTCCTCTGATGTTATTATCGTGAAGATCCATCACTTTCAGAGATGGTAGACTTCGCCCGATACCATCTGAGAGTGATCCGTTTAAGTGATTTCCACTCAAATCGATATTTGTTAAATATTTATAACAACCAGAACTAAACGAAGGAATATCACCAATCAGACTATTCGATGCTAAGTTTACATATCGCAGTTTACTCCGACTGTTATCAGTTTGTTCACTCAATACCTCGGGTGTTGTGATGTTAATCATCGATGTTATTTTATTATTCGACAAATCGACGTATTCCAAATCAGGCAGTCCCCATATAGAAGGCATTTCTTCAATCAAATTACCAACAGCAGAAAGACTCTTCAAACAGATAGGAATCACACCTTCAATTACATTAAACCTATTGTAGTTAATATTCACCTTGTTCAGTTTAGTTGTGATGTTGGTATTGAAAATTCCAAATAACTTATTGTTGGAGAGGTCCAGTTCTTTTAAATTACTCAAAAGTGATAAATCAATACCCTCGACTTGCCCAACTAAATTATTAAAAGGAAGTTTCAGAGATGTTACTTTCGAGTAGCTGCAGTGTACTCCTATCCAATGATTGGAACACGGATCTCCTATATTCCAATTCTTATTATCAATCCAACTATCACCATTCGTGTTTTGGAATAGTTGTGTCAAGGCTGACCTTTCACTTAGACTTGTTGTAATATGAGATATCACTCTGAGTGAAATTTCATCAAACGCAACGTGACCACCAGAAGACGTGTCCGCAATTACAGTAATTCTCAAGTACTTTACAGTGTTGAGATCTATTTCTCTTTCATCAAAGAATCTGTTCCATTTTCGGAACGGAAGTCTCAGAAGCTCCTCGTCTTCATCGTCGTCCACTCTTTTTAAAACTCTCGCCCTCCTGTCTTCTGTGTGAGACACAACAACTGTGCTGTTGAATTCAATATTCATACTCCCATCTAACCAATCAAAAACTGCTTGAAAATCCACAAATTCTCTCGGGGGTGCGCCCTGGGAGAGATATTGAAAAAACCTAATCGATGCACGGAATCGAACTAAAGATGCAGAATCTGATGTCGGCAAGGTTACGAGTTGGGTTAATGCAGATTCGACACCAGCGGCTAGGGAAAAGTAAAACAATCCGTAATCTGCTGCTGGAGCGCTATTTTTTAAGAAAAATCCCGCATCGGGAATCGAACTAGATGATAATAATGTCGCATCCCAACCAACGATAGGTTCTGATGAATTTCCGAACTCAGCATCGCCGTTGATGACTAGTTCTGAACCAAAAGTAGTGGCTGAGCGCTCATTTTCAAGCACAACAAAACGAAACACGGTATGGTCTACAGTATAATCACTTGTGTCATTGCTTGGAGTGTATAACTGTAAGTCTGGTTCTAAATACAAAGGTAATCCTCGTAAGAATATTTGAACTCTACCAAGTTCTCCAGCACGTTCTGGAACGAAGGAAAACGATAAAGTTCCATTATAGAAAACCAACGATGGAAAAGGACACACAAGAGTACCACTTCCATCTGTTAAAGATCGAATTTCAAAATCAGAAACCGAAAACGACGTCGATCCCAATAATGTTATTTCACAAGAAGCTGTGATTCCTTCAGTAATGTAACCACAGTCAAAACCAATCGTGAAATCTGTTTCATTATTTGTGGTGTTCATGCCGTCAGAATAAACATCGAATGAGAGCTGTGGAGGACCACCATTACTACTAATCTCAACTTGACTTTTATCCATCGGGATGACCATGTGAGGAATATTAGTCCCAACTGACAAGCAAACATAAATACTGACACTCGTCTTCTCAAGTAGATCTCTTCCTATTGCTTCTGAATCGAATAAAACTGTTTTCGTATGCAGATCATCAAAAGGACGAGGTGAAGCACCACCAACAGGATTTAATTCACAATCGATGTGGTGTTTTGAATGACTCAAAGAAATCATTGATTGCGATGTTACAATGCCATCGATACCATTAATAGACACTCTGAGGGGATTCGACCAAATAGCTGCGACAGGATGAAGTGGTTCGGTTGTGTAGGATGGATGTGAAGGAAAAACGAACCTTCCATTCTGATCAATTACCTCCCATTGAGGGGAATTCGAGTTTTCAACAGAACAAAAAAACACCACAGAATTGCTCCACGACGATGTCTCAGTTGGATATAAAATAATAAACCATTCTTGTTTATCATTTAAGACCCATTGATGAACTCCAACACTGCTACTAGGAATACTTACCGATGACAGTCCAGTACAATCATTTGATGATGTCACGGCACAGAACTTAGATCCGTCGTCGAAATGTTCACTTCGTAGGATGACTCTGATTGATTCTCCAGCAACAGGCAGGTCTGTTAAGGTGAAATTAACAGCTCCGCATCCGACTATGAGAAATAGAAATATAAATATCATAATTTAAATATCATCTCAGAGAGGGGATTTGGGTAAATTTCTGATACGAAATTAAAAAAAAGAATTTTAAATAACGAAACCATCTGAGCCTCTCTCCGTATCACTACATTCAAACTACGTGGTAAAGTAACTTCTGGGAACTATAATTATATTATCGCTGTGGAGAAATTATAATCCGTAACAATAATTCAAATACAAGAGAACAAGTTTCATTTTGGCAGCTAAATAATAACAAAAAGTGTGGCAACACATTTGTAACAAACTCTCTCTGAATGTTTTCTAACGGATGATTGGTATCGGAGGAGGAGGAGGAGGAGGAGGTAACCTCTTCAGATATGAAAGCAGCTCATAAGAATCGCTGTCTTCATCTTCTTGTTGCTGTTGCTGTTGTTGTTTCTGACTCTCTGAATCTGTATTTAATATTCCATTCTCACCATCGCTGACTGACTTTGGTATCCTACAAAGTGGACTAACAGGATCGTGTGTGTCTCGGATGTCGAAGTATATCAGAGTTCTGATCTCATCTGCGAAAGTCTTCTCATCATCAGTTAAGCAGAGAAGTTGTTCCAATTGCTGTTGTGTTTTTATTTTTAATTCTTTACGTCTTTTGACTTCTTTATGCAGGTTCAACCTTCCCTGTGGATACGTACGCTCGTCTTCTTCAACATCAGTAACCCAACGTGAGTCTGTTGGTCGATAGAAACGAGTAGGCAACTCGTGGTCTAATTTTCGACTATTTCTCCTGAGTTGTACTTTCGCAGTGCTTTGCGAAATCGCATTCTTTTTTACTTTTTTATATAATTTATTCCAGACGGCATTCCTGATCTCAAATCTTCTAAACTGAGAAGCAGTCACACTCTCAGTAATATTTATATTCTGAAGTAGTGACTGTACTCTGGTGTCGTGGACGGCGTATCTTTTTGGTTTCTTCGCCAACCGATACATAGAGAGACCTGTCTAAGAGAGAATATGTTAAAGAGCATAAAACTAATTATGAAAAGGTCAAACAGGTTGAGTTAACTCCATCAGGTCACTTCTATTCAAACATTGCTAAGTTCTGATCTAAATCGAGTATACTGAGAACCTCTTCAGAACATGTGGACTCCGATCCAACGTCTCTCTGACACCTCAGATGGTGAATCAGGGCTACTCTTTCGATATTTATCAAAACTTTACTTTCTAAAAGTTTTCTTTGACTACATCCAAACGACACCAGCAATCTAGTCGACAACAACTGCTGGAGATCTGATTCAAAAAGATAAGTAAAGTCGATTGATGGCTGTTTACCAGTCACTGAATTCTTTAATATTTTTACATAAAGAGGACTTTCTCTTGACGGAATTACCTCAACGCCAACATTAGGAATGAGTTTACCCCCTTTGAGGATATCCTTTTCTGTATTAGTAGACTGAGCTACCAGCAGGCAGAGTAACACTAGTTGAGAGTTGGTAACTTCGCGTAGACCAGAATGCAGGACTCCACCTGAAACTTTTAAAAACAATAAATTGCTTGCTCTCTCTAAAATAGTACTCACATTCGTACTGACGCTGTAGTCAGTTTGTAGTGATTGCAATGATATTTCTTTAGGAACGACGTCTCTTCCGAATCTGTGAGTTGAGTAGAAGTGAAATGTGAAGATTCGAGCAAGAGCGTCAACCTGTTTAAAATGATTTTTATGCTGAGGCCAAAACCTTGGCACGTCCTCTTTCACTAACAGTGATTGAACACCTACCAACCAATTACATAATAATGACGCCACTGATGAGAAATCTCCGTATTTCACGAGAGAATCTAAAAACATATTCGACTGACACATTTTAGCAACGACGCTATTCCAGGAAGCGCTGTAATTCTTTTTCGGTTCTTTACATTTTAGTTGTTCATCACAAACCCTTTTAGTACCCAACCTCACTCCAATCACATCAGTGAGATCTGACGTAGAACAGTACAGTCTGATTGTCACTATTTTATTATCTTTTGGAGGCCATAAAACACGTTTTAAAGTCGTTAATGTCCCCGCTTGTAGTCCCTTCACCTTCCCTTCTAGGTTTACAAAATGTGGATTTCCGCTGCTGCTCAGCGTCAATACAGAAACAATAACAGCTGTTGTGGATGATCTCGCTTTCGTATATGCGACTTCACCGCAAATCATGGAAACGTCACTAGGACAGGTATAGTCAAAAAAATGAACTGAGTGAGAACCGAACTGGGGACCGAAAACTGTAACATCCAAAGGAGTGAAAGACAGTCTAGAAGAGACGTAGAGAGCAACAGTTTTTGGTGAAAATGACCTGATGGGGAGTACGTGGGTACTCAGACGAGAGACGATTCGGGCGTCGATATCGCGAAGACGGTCGTGGGTTTCGATTAGGATGGTTACCTTCTTTACGATATCTTCTGAGTGGAGGAGGTCTGTCATGAAATAAAGAAAAGTTTCTAATGCCTTCAGATTAGCAACTTGTAGAGAAGACAACCAAATTACTAATCGTTTCGTACAACTCTTCAGTGTTTTTGATAAATGTCGTCTTCGATCAGACACACCTCTGACTTCGTCAGGTATCTCGCAGTCGATTTGATGGAGTTGAAAATAATTTTCAATCGCACGCAGACCTTCGTTAGCACTCGCTGGATCACTAATTCTAATAACTGAAAACTCACTATTGCATTCCCACATTCGACGAAGGCATACTGGACACTCTATATCACTATTAGCCCTTGGTAGGACTATTCTCAAAACTCTTTTGAGAGCAGCTCTCACAACACTACTTTTACCCCCTCCTGGCGGTCCATGTAAAGTCATAAAAGGAGGAGTGGCGTGTAATTTTAATATTTGTCCAACAACCGCTTCTATCTCAGACTCTACTCCGACAGGCTCCTCATCTTCTGAATACAGTTTTCGTACGGCTGATGGAACGAATGCGCTCTTCAGACTATCAACAAACTGGTCTTTCTGAAGCATATTTTATTATTCCATTTATGTAACAAAAACTGATTAGAAGGATAAATTGATTGCAATAAAGTTTACATAAAGACTGGCTACAACTAACTTTGGAGGACTTCGTTTCCTGGTTTCCGTGTAAAAAGACCAACAGTTGGTATCAATATAATTTCATACGTGCTGTCGAATACGGGGATTCGGTGCCACACGCTACAAGTTGAGCGTCCCCATGGATGGGGTCCTTTCACCCCGTTATCTATCGATTTACTCCCATCCCCCCTTTTCTTTCTGTTTCACAAAAATATAAAAAAAAATCTAGTTTTTTTTTTTGCCTCTTTTTTAAGTACAATTTTTAATAAGTACCTCAACTTCTACGATGTGTTCATATTTTGATATCATCTGAATGAATATGAAGTAGAGTTTAAAAATAAATAAATTTAAAAGTTTCCCAGACAACCAGTCAAACAGAACTGAAGCCAACATAGAAATATCGACATTCATAACGAGCAGCAAAAAGGGCGAAGGGGGGTAAATTTATTTCCTTTTTTTTTTTTTTTTTTTGAGGCTCCAAGCTGAAAGGAAAATTGAAAAAAGGAAGGGGGGAGGAGGATAATTGTTTGATTTTATAAAATACAACCAACTAGTTAGAATTAGTTAGAATCACTAATCAGTTAGATGGTTATCAAGTCCATCAGACCACCGAGTATCGGTTCGGGTAGACACTCAAAGAGTACCGGGTGGCTCTTCTGAGGGGTCCCCAATACTGCGGTAGTAGGAAGAACCTAATCCAGGGAACTAGATCACAACAAATATCCATCAAAAGACATAAAAGGACGAGAGGGGGGTAACTCAATACTGTAATTAAATATAAAGAAGTCTACTAATCTACGTATCGCACATCGCTGATTGCAAACAAAAGGTTAAGTCGTGAGCTACGAGACAACAGCAATGTAAGTAGACCTAATCCAGTTAAGAGCATTGGCTGACAGGTATCCTGAACACAGCATACCATTGTCAGCTTTCCACCTTATCCAGTAAATTAAAACTTTTTTTTTTTTGAGAGGGAGAAGAAAAAAAAAACTGAGTTTATATGTGCTGCCAACAGCCTCAACAACACAGAATATTTTTAAAAAAGAAAGACGACGAACATGACATGACAAGGCAAGCAGACATCTCTGCAAAAAACAAAAGAATATCAGTCTCTGTTTGGGCAGAAAATATTAAACAAAGAGAGAGAGAGAGAAAGTAATAAGTAAGCCACCACAATTATCCTAAACATGTTTTCAATACGAAAGAGTTATCAGACAACCAGGCAGATGAGGAAATCAAAAACTGAAGCCAACATAGAAATACTAGCAATTCACAGCAAGTGAAGAAGAAGACGAATGAGGAAGATAATCGTTTTATGAAATCAGTCTTTTGAAGTAAATAGTCGACTCCGAAGACTGGAAGTAGTCTTGTGGAACACCACCTTCGCAAATTAGATCTTAAGGGAAAGGAGGGAAGGGAAAATAGAGAAAAAACATTATCCCGTAAAATAAAACCAGAAGAAGGACAAACAACTTAATTATTCACTTCTGACTCATAAAGAATAGTACGATAAAGTGAAAAAAAAAAAAATTAAATTTTTAAAAACAAGAAAAGATAAATCACTCACAACAATATCGTAGCTTCACTGCTGGCTGAGAACCAGCAGGCTTTGTTACTGCTTTAGTCTGTCACGACGGTCTGAGGAGCAAGAAACAGACCTCCCTCTAGGACCAGGTTCGCAATGAGAGCTGCTCGAGGAGCCATCCAAAGCGGAACAGACTGACCTCATTGAAGACGAAAACCGACAGCGTGCGAAGAAGAAGAAGAAGTAAAAGATTTCGATAAATTAAGAAACAAGTTTGAGAAATAAATAACCAGCCGCCACATAGAAGTGATGACTATAAATATTGTAATCCACCACCTACTAGGACAGAACAAGAAGAGTGTCTTGAGAGAACTCCACAAGACTGCGACAGATAACGACAAAAAAAAATCAAAACAACTTCCAGACAACTCGGGGTTTAAATAAAGAAGAAAAAGGTAATCACAAAACTATCTATCTTTTCCATGTCGTGATACGAAGCTGTCAGGTGCCAAGTTGATAGAAAAGATATCCATCGAATCCTCTACTTGTGTCTTTGATGCCATCTCCAACAGCTTACCTTGAAGACCTGTCGTTGGCCTAAACTTATTGATGTCGAAATCCTTACTTTCGAGAGTCATTTCTTCTTCATTTGATTGATTGCAGTAGTACATCCATTCACCAGAATCACATCCTTTGAGCTTCACCATCTCAGAGACACGCATAATGTTTTCTAAGTGACGTACCTGACCCACAGGCACGGCAATACCAACAGGAGAAAGCTCACTCGCACTGCTAGCCGGAATTATAATAGTTTGCTCACCAAGACGAGCTGCATAAGATGAGAAAGCTAAACTCTTCAACAGATTCTCCGTAACAATTCCCTGAAGACTGAATCCTCTGTAAGTCTTCGTACCAATGTTTCCTGCCATCCATTTTGAGCTACTCGACATTGCAATCGATTTCGTAATCTGAGGCATCTGTTTAATTAGAAAACAGAATCTCAATGCCAACTCATTACGACTAGCACCTCCCCACGTGATAAAGAAAGTATTGAAACAAAGAGAAGTGAATCCGTGAAGCTGTCCTCTGGTGTTTTTAGATTCGCTTTCGATTGATGTTAAAACTTCGATCGCAGGAACTGTTCGTAAGGCATTAGGAGTCTCTAGGATGTCAACTAAAACACCCGCGTGTTTCGAATTGTTGAGACCAAGTGAAGTCAAATCCTTTATAATCACTCGGTCGGATTTAGATCGTGATGACCTGCCGGTCGAAGAAGACATCTTTGATTGGTTTCCACTCTCTGACGCTGACTTCGGTGGGTCAGATTCTTCTGCGAAAAGAGTTGTCGGCAAAAACGATTTATATTCCCGAAGACGTTGAACTGCAAATGCCAATCCAAATCTCAATTGTTCGATTTCATAAATAGCAACAACTTTATCTTTTACGATAAGAGACCTTTCAGCGCAATCTAAATCCATCGTCTGAAGACTTTGAGTAGCAATCGCCAACGCGACCATCGGCTTCGCGACGAGAAATATTTCAGCTGTCCCCATAAGAATATCAAACACAATAATTCCGGCTAAGAATCCAATAAATAAGTGAAGAGCTGAACTCATCTCGTCCTGTACCTTTTGTACAGATCTCATCCAGATTAAGTACAGTGAAGAAGATATATCCAACTTGGAAGCTGTGAATATTTCTGATCGAAGTGTGAAGTAACCAGCGTGACGTTCAAATTTCCAGTCGAGTGAATTATTTAAAGCGATTGCGACTTCTGCTTGTGACGAGGATACGTTTCGTAAAGTTTTTAAACATCGTTGGATTCCAGTTATGAGCACCAAGTTGTTTTTTTCTTTGCAATTTGGATCAAGTCGACCTCCAGGAAAATTCGCAGCAACAACTTTACTCGCAAGGCCATCGTCTAAGTGAGTCACCATCATTTCTGCATCAGTGTCGTACTGTAACATGAACTCTTCAAAAGGATATGTTGAAAGTTCAATTGAAAATGTCAGGATCACATCTTTGAAAATTCCAGTGTCAATAGACGGTAGCATTAACTTGTAAGGTATAAATACATATGGAGTATCGTCTATTGAAAACCACGCCTGTGCGTCATCCCACCAGCTATCGCCAATCTTTAGATTTCTCTCGTTGTACGTTTCGATTACATCATCTGGGTATCCTTGAAAAGTAAGGTTGCATATATTATGGATCTTGCTACCAGAGGAAGGGTCAAGATTGTATGCAACACGACAAGCAGGGGCGCATGGCTCATCCGGTAGTATTCTTGCGTAGACGTACATCCGTTGGTTTTCCTTTAGAGGATCGATCCAAATATATTCTGAAAAGTGTTTGCTGCTGTTCGTCAGATGAAGACCTTCAAAGCGAACGCCTTCAAGGACTCGTCCGTTGTGTAGTTCTGGAAGTGCGTGTGCCAAGAACCAAGCAGAGAAGTCATAGCCACTATTAAAGTCGTTGAATTTGGTTACAATCTCTTGATATTTCATTAAAGTCTCTTTTACTCTCTTAAAATTCCGTTTCGCTTCTCGGTCAGTTGCTTGAGCATCAGCACGACCGACTTCTTCAACAGTCTTCTCCAACACTCGCAGCCCTTCATGGTACATTAAAAACCCTCCACAGAATGATGAGAGCGTTGAGACAAGTCCTGCTGTGACTACTAACCATTTAGTACGAAATTGAACCATTTTTTTGTTGTCGTTGTTCAGAACTGCCCTAAATGACGATTAATAACCACAAGTAATGCATCACATAACAAAAATAATATGTTTGAAACTGGCCGTTTTTTTATTTGCGTCTTTCATCCTAGCGAAACTGACGTGCATGGCACATCAAGTAGCTGTCTCTACGAAGGTTGAAAGAATTACCCAGGAAGCCTCGTTAAGAAGTAACGAGAGGAGTAACATCAGCACAAAATTGGTCAACAAAAAAAAGAGAGGAATTAAAAAAAAAAAAAAAAAAAAAAAAAAGGAGGGGGGAAATCAACTGGCTGCTGTGTAATTATTTTAATTTGAGGGACTGCAACAAGTCACAAGGAAAAAAAAAGAAAAAAAAAAAGGGAGGAAATGTCCCATCCAAAAATGAAAAGGGGGATTTCTCTTTAGGGATTTAGGGTCCTGACATTTAACAGTTTCTTTTTTTTTTCACCTTTTCTGGTCATTCAATTTCGTTGGACAACGGCTTTAAGACTCAGCATGAGGGTGTCTTTGCATTTTCGAATATTGCAGTTGGAAAGTTTGTGTCAAGGCCTCACCCCTTACATCACACCACCCGTGGTGGGTAGGGAAGTGTTATATTAGCGGAACTGATTTTTTCAATCACATAAAACCCCCGGAAAGAAATAACAGAAAAAAAAAAAGTTTTTTTTTAAAAAAAGGGACGGAATCGGGGGTAGAGATGAGTCAAGAAGACCAGTTCAATCATCAGAGGGAGCGCAAAGAAAAAGTGAGAAGAACGACAGCAATCACAGGAATGGTTCACTGATTGCTATCAAACAACGTCCAATTATATTTTCTTCATTTTGTTATCGCTTCATTTGTTCCTTCAGCAGAAGGATGGAAACCCTTCTCCTTTATGTTTTTCAAATTAAAGTCTCTCTTCATCAGTGCGGCAATATCAAAATTTCTTATACAATAAAAACCCATGGCCTCAAAAACAATTCAGCTAAAATGTTGTGGCAGCAACAGCTAGGTAGAAAAGCAATAATGTCAAAAAAGTGTAAAAAGAAAGAAAAAGGAAAAAGCAAAAAAATAAAAAAAAACCACCATTCACCCTGTAAAGGATGAAAGAATAAAAAAAAACTTTGAAAGAAAAAAAAGGAACCACCACATTAATCCAATTAGAGTTAAAAAACACAACTAATTATTTCAGTGAAGTAGTCAAATGTCTTGAGAGTATAACTTAGCATTTATTTATACCTACAATCAGAATCACATTGACCGACCACACTGTGTGGTCGCCATTTACCAGCTACCCAATAATACAAAAGTCAGCGGATATAAATCGAAAGAATTAGAAGAAAAAAAACCTTAAAAAAAAGGGACTGCCTCAGTGATAATATTCTCAATGAAACTAGAGTATAACTCCCAGCAGGTTTCTTTTTTTTTTTTTTAACCCACCAAGACCCCGTTACCAAGACTTTATATTATTGTATTATAAAATAAAGAAAACAGTTTGACGAGGACATAGAATGCTGTGCGTCGAATAAAAACCTTGAAAGAAAAAAAGGCACCAACTGGGTCCGTCTAATTAGAGCGAAAACACGCAACTTACGCAGCTCTTGGACAGAAAGACAATAATAAACTTTCAAGAACAGAAGTCAGAAAGTACAGCTAACTAGCTATGATTAAATAATAATGGTTGGCTTTATTTATAATAATAAATATTGAAGGGAAGGAAATCGGGGGTGGGGGGGGGGGTGAAAATTAAAAGTGAACTGGCTAATCAAACTGTCTCAGAAAGAAACAGTAACAGACAAAGAGAGAAAGAGAGAGAAAGAGAGAGTGTTCACAAATAATGTAGGTACTCAGTTACATGAAATGTTATTCTCTACAAATGTATCCGTCAGGTGCCAAGTTGATAGAAAAGATATCCATCGAATCCTCTACTTGTGTCTTTGATGACAACTCCAACAGCTTACCTTGAAGACCTGTCGTTGGTTTAAATTTATTGATGTCGAAATCCTTACTTTCGAGAGTCATTTCTTCTTCGTCTGGTTGATCACAGTGGTACATCCATTCACCAGAATCACATCCCTTGAGCTTCACCATCTCAGAGACACGCGTGACCTTTTCTAAGTGACGTACCTGACCCACAGGCACGGCAATACCAACAGAAGAAAGCTCACTCGCACTGCTAGCCGGAATTATAATAGTTTGCTCACCAAGACGAGCTGCATAAGATGAGAAAGCTAAACTCTTCAACAGATTCTCCGTAACAATTCCCTGAAGACTGAATCCTCTGTAAGTCTTCGTACCAATGTTTCCTGCCATCCATTTTGAGCTACTCGACATTGCAATCGATTTCGTAATCTGAGGCATCTGTTTAATTAGAAAACAGAATCTCAATGCCAACTCATTACGACTAGCACCTCCCCACGTGATAAAGAAAGTATTGAAACAAAGAGAAGTGAATCCGTGAAGCTGTCCTCTGGTGTTTTTAGATTCGTGTTCGAAAAATGTTAAAACTTCAACAGCGGGAACCTTTCTAACGACACTTGGTGAGTCTGAGAGGATGTCAACTAAAACACCCGCGTGTTTCGAATTGTTGAGACCGAGTGAAGTCAAGTTCTTTCCAATCACTCGAGCAGACTTTGAATGAGTTCTTGACGACATCCCTGTAGAGGGAGACATCTTTGATTGGTTTCCACTCTCTGACGCTGACTCTGACGAGTCCGTCTCTGCGAAAAGAGTTGTCGGCAAAAACGATTTATATTCCCGAAGACGTTGAACTGCAAATGCCAATCCAAATCTCAATTGTTCGATTTCATAAATAGCAACAACTTTATCTTTTACGATAAGAGACCTTTCAGCGCAATCTAAATCCATCGTCTGAAGACTTTGAGTAGCAATCGCCAACGCGATCACCGGTTTCGCAACGAGATATATTTCAGCTGCTCCCATAAGAATATCAAACACAATAATTCCGGCTAAGAATCCAATAAATAAGTGAAGAGCTGAACTCATCTCGTCTTTAATTTTCTGAGTAGACCTCAACCAGATTAGATACAGCGAACTGGCAGCGTCAAATTTGGAAGCTGTGAAGACTTCTGATCGAAGTGTGAAGTAACCAGCGTGACGTTCAAATTTCCAGTCGAGTGAATTATTTAAAGCGATTGCGACTTCTGCTTGTGAAGGGTCAATGTGTGCCAGTGTCTTCATACAACGTTCAACGTCACCAATAATTGAAAAGTCAAAATCTTGTTTGCAATTCGGATCAAGTTGACCCGCAGGGAAATTGGCAGCAACAAGGTTACTATTGATACCGTTGTTGAGATGAGTCACCATCATTTCTGCATCAGTGTTGTACTGCACCATAAACTCTTCAATTGGGTATGTTGAAAGCTCGACTGAAAAGACCAGCGACATGTCTTTAAAGAAACCAGCCTCCATCGGTGGCAACAACATTTTACGTGGCATGTACACATAAGGCGTATCGTCTATTGAAAACCATACTTGTGAACTTGACCACCAGCTGTCACCTGGTTTGACATCTCTACTTAAGTAACCAGCAAAGTTTTCATGTGGAAACCCGTCAAATGTTAAGTTGAAGATATTTGTTTCGCGAAGACCTGTTTCAGTACTTAAATTATAAACAACACTACAAGCTGGACCACAAAGTGGATCGTTTGGGATTGCTGCATATGTGAACATTCGACTACCATCCTTGAGAGGATCGATCCAAATATACTCCGAAAAGTGTTTGCTCTCGTCTGTCAGATGAAGACCTTCCAATCGAACGCCTTCAAGAACGAATGCGTTGTGTATTTCTGGAAGGGTATGAGCAAGAAACCATTTCGTAAAGTCTGCCAATTCAGTAAAGTTGTTGAACCTCGAAGTCACTTCTTGATATTTCAATAACGTCTGTCGCACCGTCTTGAGTGCACGTCTCACCTCTCGATCCATCGCTTGAGCATCAGCACGACCGACTTCTTCAACAGTCTTCTCCAACACTCGCAGCCCTTCATGGTACATTAAAAACCCTCCACAGAATGATGAGAGCGTTGAGACAAGTCCTGCTGTGACTAGCAACCATTTAGTACGAAATTGAACCATTTTTTGTTGTTTTTGTTCTTTGTTTGCTTTTTTTTTTTTTTTTTCAAAACTGTTAACTAAAGAATAATAATAATCATCAACACAACCAGAGAACACGTCAAAGATATTAAGATTTCTGGCTCCGTAGACTTCGAGAGAACACATTCACTTTTAATCAACTCAACGCGTATACACAAAGTATGATAAAGTAACTGTTGTATCCCCCTGTTTGAGGAAAATAAAAAATATGAATTACAA
The DNA here is from genome assembly GCA_964019425.1 of Flectonema sp. DT1601. NCBI lineage: Eukaryota > Euglenozoa > Diplonemea > Diplonemida > Diplonemidae > Flectonema > Flectonema sp. DT1601. The sequence continues at coordinate 526,777 of OZ025860.1, read as the reverse complement.
CACATCAGAGAACAGCTAAATTCACAAAGCAACAAATTGGAAAGGGGGGGGAATAAGGACAGGTGAACTTTGAGTACAGTACCGAACAGCAATGGATTAGTAAACAACAACGAAAAAATAAAAATAAAAAAAAACTTGAAAAAAAAAAAAAAGATAAACAGCTCTCTCTCTCTCTTCATACCTTCGAGTTCAGTAAAAACTGATATCTCCAATCAATCGATCCTATCTAGCTTAGAAAAGTTGAAAAAGTAATTTCAAATACAATTCCGAAGGCCGGACATGTTTTCATCATTAAAGAGAGAGGGAGAGTACAAGTGTCTGAGTGCAGTAAATATTATTTCTTTTCTTCTTTTTCTTTTTCTTTTTGATCAGCTGTGGGATCGTCTGGTTTCTTGAGATCCTCGACGACGGAAGTTTGTTTGTTTTCTAAAATGTCATTCGGAGGAAGGTCTTCTCGAGGAGGAGTTGAATTATTTTTTGAATTAGTTTTCTCACCAGCAGTCTCCTCATGACCTGAAGGGATGTCTTTACTATTGCTAGCTTCGACTTTGAGATCAGTTTCCTTCTTGTCGTCAACTTGAGGGTTACTCGTTTGCTGATTCGATCCCACAGAGAGGGAAGGTGTGGCATCGACAGTTTGTGTTGGCTGCTGCTCTGGGGTTGGTTGCTTCGGAGTTGGCTGCTCAGTAGGCAGCTGCTTTGGAGTTGGCTGCTGCCTTGGAGTTGGTTGCTCAGTAGGCAGCTGCTCCGGAGTTGGCTGCTGCTTTGGAGTTGGCTGCTCAGTAGGCAGCTGCTCTGGGGTTGGCTGCTGCTTTGGAGTTGGCTGCTCTGGAGTTGGCTGCTCAGTAGGCAGCTGCTCTGGGGTTGGCTGCTGCTCTGGGGTTGGCTGCTGCTTTGGAGTTGGCTGCTCAGTAGGCAGCTGCTCTGGGGTTGGCTGCTGCTTTGGAGTTGGCTGCTCTGGAGTTGGCTGCTCAGTTGGCTGCTGTTTTGGAGTTGGCTGCTCTGGAGTTGCCTCCAGAAGTTGTTTATCATCCTCAGCCGTTTTTTCGACTTCCACTAATGTTACAACGGGTTGGACTTCAGTAGCGACTTCAGACTTTGAATCAGAGATGGGTGTCTGTGTATTTTCAGCATCATTTTCACTCGGAGTTGGAGGTACTTGAATAGGAGTCTCGTCGGGTGTTTTGATAGAAGTGTCCACTCCTTCAGTTATTTCTGGAATATCAGGAACAGTAATTTGATGGGGGAAAACAGAAATTTCCTCACCGTCAATGCGAATGACAATCTGAAAACCACCGTGTCCGGCTACCACAGCTGCACGTCCCTCAAATGTGATGTGAGAGTCCAGAGGAAAAGTTGTCTTTAACGTGTCGATGTCGATATCTGCAGTGGCTGGTATCGAAGACAACTCATGTAGTGGAGGCTCATCTTTACCATCATCAGAGTCTTGTAGCCACACTGGTTGCTTTGGTACGTCACTTCTTATGAACATTGACTTACCACTGAGTGTCCCCTGCATTGGTATCGTCTCTTTTCTTGTTGTAACAGAACCCCTCCGAGATGGTTGAACAGGAGTGAATAATCCACTTATTAATTTATCTCTTTCAGCAGTGTCTGTCAGCTTTTTTGGTGACTTGTAATTCTGATTTGGATCTTCTGTGTCTAAGGCTAAGAAGTCTCTTAGAATATCATCAGTCTGTCCCTGTGTGTTGAGACCTTCAATCTTTGAAGATAATATCGACAGCTGATTAAGTCTTGCTTTGTTTCTAACAGCAAGTTGATGAATTTCACTCTCCGCTGACTGCATTCGCATCGAACTAACTGGAGCGACGCTAATCGGATGTGAAGAAGGATTTCTTCGTTTCTCATTCATGAGAGCTGATTCCAAAGCAGCGATTCTACGCTCCTGATTTAGTGTCCGCTCGTCGGTTTTGCTGAGAGGAAGCTGCCTGAAATGAGGTGCCTGATGATCAAACGAGTTCTGTGCACTCACATCCGTGTGATACATCGCAGCCGGAGGAGGATAAACGGGTGTTTGGTTTTGTATAATCTCAGTCACTGGAGGAGGCGGCAGTGGCGGTGGTGGTGGTGGTTGTGGCGGCGCTGGTATGAAATTACCTTCATCCACCACACGCTGTCGTTGTTTTCTTGGAGGCGGTTCCTCTGCCATGCCCGCTTTATTACCAACAACAACCTGATCGTGGTGTGTGTGTTTAGAAGTGATATCAGATACCACTCTGGGTGAAGGATCACTGGTATCCTTTTGATGATGATAAACCTTTCTGAGAGGCGCAAATTTCGGATTCAGCAATGCTGCGGCGGCTTCTATCTGAACAGCCTGATTCTCAGCAGCTTTCTCGCGATGAACGTCTTCGAGATCCTTCCTTTTCGTAGGAGATGTCGATTCTGTGGGTTGTCTGTTAAGTTGTTGAGAGTACTTTTGGTTCCAACGATCATCAGACAGACGACGTTGTTCTTCTTCGTCTGCTTTTGCACGTTTCCGTTCTTCAATCTGAGCAACGAGGTCGTCTTGAAGTTTTTTCGATTGCTCTTCTTTCTCTCTCGCTCTAATCACATCTTCACCAGATCGAAAATGAGCTCTCATCCTGCCATAGCTGTGATCTGTTCTTCCAGTTCGCTCACCTGGTGTTGTGAAAGAGACTGCTTGTTGTGGTTCTGCTTCATCTGTCAGACTTCTTCTATTTGACAGAGCTCTCGCTTCCTTGTCTCGAATCTGTTCTTCTAATTCCCGTCGATATTGATCTTTCCTTTTACATTGCAAGGCAGCCTTCTCTTCTTGACCAGTTCCTAGCCCAAGTCTCCATAAAAAACCTTCTTCCGCATCGGAGGCTTTCCGAGGTCCTCGACGTCCGAATTTTGGAGCCGGGAGCTCTGCGGTGGGCTTCGGCGGAATGGGAGGCTGTGGAGAAGGAGACGGTACGCTCATCCCTTGCATGCCACCAAGATAGGCATAGTTTGGTGGTGGTGGTGGTGGTAGTGGTGGAGGTGTTACATACGATGGTTGCTGAATAGGGTAACCAGGTGACTGCTGATACTGCTGCAACACTGGAGGAAAGAACTGCTGGGGTTGATAATAACCAGGTGATACAGTCTGAGGAATAATCGAAGGTGGAAGTGGAGGTTGAAACATAACTTGATGACTCAACGGCGCTGGCATTCCATCAGAACGATACTCACTCATCATTCCCTGAGGAGGAGGATCAAATTGAACCTTTCTATCAATTTCATGGTGTTGAATCTTTTCACTTTCAGTCCATCTTTCTTCATGTCCTACCTTACTGATGACTTCTTTTTTTCTTAAAAGTGGAGAGCTGCTCAACGGAAGGCTGAACATATTTCAGACAATCCTCACGACATATTCCAGACGTGTTTTTTTTTTTTTTTTTAAATTCCCTAGAAAAAAAGAAAATAATTATTTCATATCCATACAAAGCCTACTTGTCTACTATGTAATGTCTCGCAATAACAAAAAATAGAAACCGTCAATATGGTTGGTTAGCAAATAAGGAAACGGTCATCAGAATCTGTTAAAAAGACATCAAGAAAGAGAGAGAGGGAGAGAGGGAGAGAGGGAGAGAGGGAGAGAGGGAGAGAGGGAGAGAGGGAGAGAGGGAGAGGAGAGAATCGAATAAACAAACATGAGTAAAGTTTTTCTCGCAATTCTTTTTTTAGGAAGGGAACATCGTAAAAACTGATGCATTATTTTTGCTCGTGCGCAACCAACGCGGTACAAAAATCCTAATAAAGGATAATTCGGTTAGGTTGCTGTTGTGAAAAAAACATGAATTCAGTTTTTTAATTTTTTTGAATATCCCTCCTTTAAGAAAACGGAAACCTGTTTCTCAACATTAACATCAGTCTCTGTAAGGCTAATATTCATAGCTGATAGTTCATCACGGATATCTGAGATGATATATTTCTCAACTGAGTTGAGAGTTTTCAATGACAATCTCCCACACTTTGAAATTGCGCTGTTCACACGATTATCATTCAGCATTGATTTTATAATAATATCAGGGTCACTTGAAGTAGTTGTTTTATTCACGACTTCTTTAGAAGACCATTCACTGAACGAAGAGCATTTTAATTTTATTATCGCTCTCGTCAGTTTTGATTTTCCTACCAAAGGAACTAACAGTTCATTTTGAAATGGTTTTATAACCACACCTTCAGCTTTGTTATCACCGGGTAGCGGTGGATATCCGACATTGGATGCTATTGTACTCTGGAATGGTAATTTATAATTCGAACACAACGAAAACGTTCCAGTGAATAAGATCGGAACATATTTTATATTAAACATTTTAAACAACTCAATACAATCACCATAAGGTAAATACCTCCTATTGGTATCAGAAATAGTAACACAAATATCATAAGCCATCCAGTCAATATTTGGAGAGTACCACACACCCTGCTGAACAGGTTGTGTACAACTAGGTGTGTCGGGATGAGGATACCTGCCTCCGAATAACTCACCAAAAACAGTAATGCTGTCGCAGTTTAAAGTATTCTTTATTTGATTATATAAGTCAATCATGTGTTGTTTATTGGTGTCGATTACTGTTTTACAATTAAAGAATTCATCTTCACTCCCTTCTTCCAAAATTGCTCCCCTCTTTGCAGCCCTTACTCCCGTGTTATCAACAACAAAACTGAAATTTGCTCCGTGGATTTTCTCAGTAACGATCCAAGCATCCTTTTTATCTTTTGACTTGAATGATTTTATTCTTTTCGTATCCCACACTCCACTAGTTTCAGTCATTTTCTCATAAGGGATGAAGGTTGTCATTGTTGGTGTTTGCTTTTGGGGTAATTAAATATAAAAACACGAAAATAAATATAATTTACTCCTCCATTCCAAACAAGATTGCTGAAATGATAATATGAAATCAACGTGAAGTCTTATTCTTAGTTAGTATTAATAATTATCAGTTCAATCAAAAAAAAAGACAAGATTTCGTAGGACAACAAACAAATAATGGTTGGTTTCGGGCTAAGATTAAAAACAATATGGACCATTCCCCTTACCCAGCCCTCTTCAGCGAAGAAAGCAAGGGGGGACACTGTGTCAGGCCTGTATCTTATTCTATAGATAGATAAGGAAGTCCAACACATTGCGTACTGTGCATCCCTGATACAACAAACTAAAGAGCATCGGGTTAACTCCAATAGAGCTACTTATTCACATGTTTAAATCTGATCTGAGAAAAAAAAAAATAATAAAAAAATATATAAACTACGACGACGAGAGAACAAAAAAAATAAATATAACAAAAAAAAAAAAAAAACTCTAACAAATGCTGTAAGTATAATTCTCATGGCTGGAAAAGAAAAAAATAACTTTCGTAGATTTTTTTTTCCTACGAAGTTGCTACTTGGGAAATGAAACCCTTAGCAAGAGGGGGGATGAAACTTGGCTCGAAATTTTCCTCACAAGAAATAATTATAGTGTGGTTATATTGTTATTTTTTTTTTTTTTTTTTTTTTGGGTGAAAATTAACGGGGCAAAAGCTTACAGCTCACGGCCTTTTGGTAGAGAACGATTACCCAACACAAGCATTTAAAAAAAAAAAAAAAGAAGCGAAAACAGTTACAGAATAGAACAAAAATATTACTCACCTTCCCGATCTTTTGACACTTCGTAAACCTTGAACAGGTTCCCATGACGCGGTGTAGGTAATTAATGGATTAACGTTAAAGTAATTAAGAAGTTCAACCTCCCCGCCGTCAGCACGTATGACCGTCGGTTCGATTGTACTTTTAGACCAGGCGGTGCAGAGGTCTTCCAAGATATCAGGAAATGATGTGTTGAAGAATATTATAACTGGTCGTGACAGTTCTCCAGTAACTGAATTTATAAAAAAGACATGTTTCGGAATATAAACAATATACCAACTAGAGTGTAATGAGATATCATCGTAGGCAAGTGACCCATGTCTGAGGGCGTGTTCTTGTTTTGGATGACTGTTGAGCACACTAAGACAGTTTTGATGAGAATCGTACGGTCCAAAAAGTCTAATCTTCTTTGATGGTAAACAAAAACTAGCTTCTATCCTCTTAACAACGCCACTGTGATCATCATTAGGAAGTATAGTCATAGAAGCACTTCTGTGATGAGATGACACTATAGAGATTGGTTTACTTGGTAAGCAAAGAAAGAATTCACACCCGCACAGCAGTCCATCGTATGATAGTTTTCTTATTGGTGCAGAAGAATCCGCTGTGTTGAGATACAAGTCACTTTCTTCAATCCCACAATCCTTCGCTATTTTTGGTATTATAAAGTAATCACTAATCTTTTCCCAAACATCTGTTGTTTCATCTCCTTCAGCCACTGTTATCGTTGTGGATTTTCCTTCCCAACCTGACCAAGTTCGATCCCCGCTAACAACAATTTTTTTAGCGGCTCTGGTAACCACTAAAGCATCATTATGAACAGCTGATTTCCAACTGATTTCTGCTTGTCCACCAGCTCTTTTGTTAATTCGGATTTTATCAGGGATACCCAGATATGCTCGAAGTAGTTTGAGTGACTCTTGGTGAGTGACTCCAACGGGGATGCTGAATTGTTTGGGACGAAAACGAGAAGTCACATGAGATATATGTACAGTCTTCTCATTTAATTTGATCGAGTAAGTTGCTTCTTTTAAAAAGTCAGTGTAGGTACAGTAAGTTGGTAAAGTATTATTCAAACAAACAATAGAATAGTCGTTGAGGGTTAGGTTCCTACCGAATATATTTTTAAGTTTTTTTAATATCGAACTATGACAATGGTATTCCGCTATCTCAATCCTAATTGAGAAGGGTTCTTCTGATAATATGAAATTTCTCTCCAAAGCGACCAATTGGATCGCGTCATCCTTCGCAAGCGTCCAACAACTCTTTGGAACTAAGATCCTATTTTCGAATATTAATTTTTTAACTCCTTCGGTCAACTCATTTTCAACACATAAAAAAGACTTGTACCTCTTACCAGATTCTACAAATCTCCATGAGGCTGGAAACTTGATATCAGAATTAGTCTGATCACACAGGATAAGATGCTGATCGTTGTTTTCTGAAGTTTTTATTCCAATTTTTTTTGATAGTTCGACGTATCTATAGAATTCATCATCCGCGTGGTCTAATTCTATTGAGTGGATTTTAACGGAAACGTCGTCGATGTATATTTCTGTTGCCTCGCAGACCATTCGAACTGATGGTTTTCCCTTGTTTATGTTATCCTTCGTCGAATTCACGAAAGATTCATCCAATTTGATGACCTTTGAAATATTGTGAGGGTTTACGAAATTGAAACCTGGGATCTCACTCGCGCTAAGTCCAATGTCTGACAAGAACTGATTCACCAGCATACGTAGGGTGGAACAGATATCTTTTGTGTTGTGAAGAGAAAATATTGTCATTCGAGGTAGCACATCACTGTGTGAAATAAACAATCCTGAATCGATAAAAACACAAATCTCAAACACATCACGTTCCACTACTAACAGCTGTTTGTCTATAACAGAATCGAAATAAATTGGAAATAATATTTTAAATCCATTTGATGCGTTGGTTAGATGGATTGATTCATTTTTTGACAATCCCAATAAATGTTTGACGTATTGATGATCGATGACTGTGGAGGTTGATAAAGTCATTCTGTGATTTCCTTTATTATCAAATAGTAATCTAATTTCTTTATCTTTCACTAAAAGAACGTAATCCTCATCAGTCAAGTGAACATTTATTGTTCCGTTTTCATTTTCACAAGTGCTACCGTCTTGTCTAACAACTCTCATGGAACGTGAATGTCCAGCTTCTCTTTGGTATCTCGTCCATTGCACTCCCTCAGGTGTTGATTTAGAGTCTGTTATTGACAATGTTGTTTCATCCGATGAAATAGCGACTCCATTACCACTCTCACCTTTTCTATTAACACCTAAAAGGGATCCATTTACTGACCACAGTGAGGGATCCATGAGAGATCGTGTGTTCTCTCCCCGTCTGAAAAAAAAAAAAGTTTTTTAAAAAAAAAAAAATTATTATTATTAAACTTGAGAAGAAAGATAACAATAATAATAATAATAAATAATAATAACGATTTTCAACTAAGATACCTACCCAAGGGTATTACTCTAAGCTACAAGTACTGTTTGTTGTCGGGTGAGTTGGAGAAGTGGGGAGAGAGACGATTAATCTAAACTCATCTAAACACATATTACTTTTCATCACCATTTGGTGTTTTCACATAACTCGTTTCAGTAGAAGCTACTGAATCGAGTAGATTGCTGTCTGGTTGTATTTGATCTTTTATTGAACGATTAACACCAGATATTCCATAATTCCTATTCAATGCTGTCATAAAAGTATCGACTGAGTCGCTCTCATGAAATCTTGGAAAGCTCTGTTTTTGTTTTGTTTGTTATATTACAAGTCAGTCGGAAAAGGTGGGAGAAGAAAAAAATAATAACAAACCTTCAAATACTCTGGTAATTCCTCTTTTACAGCTGGTTTGGTTGGTTTAGATTCTCGTTGTGGAGATGAACTTCCACCTCCCACCCATCCAAGAAAGCTCTCACATTCTTCACAATTACACAAAGCAGAATGACCAGATTTCTTACTTCGATGATGTTCGATTGGTTTCTTTGCGTCAGAAGTAAGAGGTGTTGGTGGAAGTGTTGATTCTTTTAAAACAGAAACACTTTCAACTGTTGTCGAAGGATCTCTCGAAGACTTTGATTCCGGAAGATGTAATTTTGACATATCGATTGTAGTCGCAGACTCAGGGCTGTGATGTGATGTACGCGACCTCGATGAAGAAGTTGTTGTTTTTATTAAATTAGTTCTCACAATGGCTACATCATCAATCTGACGTGGATTCGATACAACTGATGAAATACTTCTTCGTTTTGAAAAATCTCCACTTTTTTGACGAACTGAAACTTTTAACACAACTCTCCTCCTACCCGCTGAACTAGGTAAGTGAACAGCTGATAATGGAGGTTTGACAACCTGAAGCATTTGAGATCTCGGTAATGACACCTCTCTAACAACACATATTGTTAGACATTCAGGAAATGATGAAACATCCTTGTGGATCCACGATTGTAGTGTTTGGACGTCTCTTACTTGAATCGGAGTATCAAAATCTGGTTTCAATGAAATCAGGCGATCGAATCGTCGAAGGCCGAGAGCTGCACCAGCGCCCTCCGAGGAAATAACAGAAATTTGTAAATCAGCTGAAATAACACAACCGAGAGCAGGCCATGATGTTGAACCCATACTTGATTTTGATACAACCAACTCTCCCGGAGTATTCGTTACAGGAGTCTGTGGTGTTGGTGTCGGTGACATCGCTCTTGGTGAAGGATTTCCACCGTCGGTTACACAAAACCACAATCTCTCATCAAGTTTTTCTAATAATCCAATCATCTCTGTAGCCTCACTATGCATGGTCGTACACCTCTCAGCTTCCTCGTGTTTTAACAGATGCACTAATGCTAGTTTCCTTCGATACGTCGCAACATTAGTTGACTTCAATCGAATAATCTCAGCAGGGCTTTGTGGTGGTACTGTATCTGGTGCATTTGAAGGTCTTTGACGAGCATCTGGTGTGCTACTCATCTCAATAGGAGACCCAGCTTCCGGATCGGGGCCTAGTCTAATTGATGAGTTAGGAGATGCTTCATAACTCTCAGCATACGATTCGTTTTGAATATTTGTAAGACTCCGTTCTAACGTTTCTCGTTGCTCAGTTTCTATTTTCAGTTGATTTGCTAAGTCGAGACTCATTTCTTCTTTTGTTCTTATCTCACATTCAACTGATGTGATTTTTTGTTGCAATTCAGACGATTTCTTCTTCTCAGCGTCAAGCATTTCCAGCTGGACAGTAATCTGTTGATCTGCCAGCTGAGAGGTTTCAGTAACAGCTGAGAGATGATTTCGCATTTTTAGAATCTGAATATTCGATTCCGTGTCATCCACAGCAAGAGATGGAGATCTTCGTCTTTGACGTGGCTCACTTGATAATATAATTTCACCATCAGAAATCTCACTGTTTGTCTGATCTTTTAGTGACAGTTGGTCTGGTTCAGTTATAAATGTTACCGTGCCTGTTGCATTGCTGTTTGACATTATTTGGTTTATTTCTTGCTCCTCTGCTTCCTCTTCTTCTTTTAATATTTGTAATAGCTGTTGTTGTTTTGCCCTTTCACTTGCAATGGCTTTTCGTTGTTTTCTGGAATCTCGTTTTTGTTCGATTTCTAGTTGGATTTTTTTTGTTTTTTGAAGCTCTGCAGCCATTTGTCTGTCATGTTCTGTTTGATTTGACTGCTCTTGAAGGTCTTTTTCTAATTTCAGTACTTGTTCATGTTCACGTAGTAATGAGTGATCCGCTGTGGTCATCACATCGTCAACGAACTGTTGTTGTTGATCACTTTGTTGGTGGTGTTTGCTCTCATCAACAGCCTGCTGTACTGAAGTAGGTGTTAGTTGATTGTGGTGTTGATGTTGCTCATCCTCACCAGCTGGTGATTTCGAAATAGTCAGAGATTGCCTCAGATCATCACTCTGACTTTTTACTAAAACTGGTGAGTTGTTGTGATGTTCGTTTGGTGAGAGCGGACGACCAACCTGTTTACCATAAACTGAAGCTGGCGAGTGCTGGTCAAAGTGAAGCTGCTCATCCTCGTAAGGTGATAAATTCGAATGAGCTGGAGACTGCTGCCTTTGTAAAGTATCACCACTGTGGTTATGCATTGAAGCTGGTAGGTGCTGGTCAGGAAGATGATATTGTTCTTCGTAACGTGGTGAAGTCGTAACCGTCGGAGACTGGTGCCGACTACTATCCCGAACGCTATAAACTGAAGCTGATGAATGTTGACTGAGGTGATGTTTCTGCTGTGATAAAGCAGACTGCTGTCGACTACCAGAAGTCGATGATTGTTGGCTGTGATGACTATGCTGCTGAGTGTGTACTAGATGTTCCCGAGGAGAAGATTGTTGCCCGTTATGCCCACTACTACCATCGACCGAAGATGGATGTCTCTGCTCAGGTGATTTCTGTTGCCTTGAACGAAGACCTCTCGGTGAAGGATCTCCTTTTGTACTGACTCCCTGCTTTAGAGGAGTTCTTGAGGGTGAGATCCCACCACTCATATCATCCTGGCTGTCAGAAGCAGACTCGTACTCAGTCGACGACTCCTGCGATTGATGTGAAGACGAGACCTCATCATCAGGAATACCTGCACTTCCATATTTAAGAATAGCGACTCTCTCTTGCAATAGATTTTCTCTCTCACGTTCTTCAGCAGAAAGCTGCCATTTTAGGTATTCGTCATCCTGCTCATGAACTCTTTGTAATTCTAAGTCATACGCCGCCTGCTGCTGTTCTAAAATTGTAAATCCATTCGAAGCCGTGTGAGAGTCGACTGGCGAAGCATTGCCCGACAATGTATGCTTATGGTTGCTGTGGACTCCCCTGACCAAGTCTTTGTTATCGAGCTGTTCTAACTGGCTGCTAAGTGAATTTTGTAGGCGAGGCTGGTGGCGATCGTGTAGTGAAAATATCGCTGCCGAACCAGTAGAAGAAGCTGTTACATCGAAGTGAAGTTTCTTAGCAGCTTGCTGCACACTCGATTCTCCCTCGACAACAGAAAGAAACTCACTGCTATCATCGCTGTCTCCAACCACCACAATTTCACTAACGGGTGACCTGTTGCTTGAATTCTTGATGGGCGTTCCGTTTCGGTTCTCGGACTCAAACTTTTTTTGCATTTGATTTTCGATGTTTTTGGCTACGAAATCACCCGGTGATCGACCCTGTAACCCTGATGGTAGATTTAATTCATCCTCAGAAGAATGAGAACTATCAACAGGCGATGAATCCTCAAGAGCCAATTGACAAAGACGTTCGTGAAACTGAATGTAGCTGAGGAACGATTCACCTTCCTGAGACAGAATGAAGCTGCGTTGGGTCTGCTCATAAGATTGTAGTAATGTGAACTGCTCAGTATCGAAAGCAACAGAAGGAACAGGTGGACTTTTTCTTGCTGAGGGAATCTCACTACCTGGTGAAAAAACATCAACTTTATTACTTGGAGAGGGTGAGGTCAGAATGCCGTCCCACGAGTCATTCATGTCCGAAGTATCAGTCGTTTGAAGAGTCTTTTCGTGGCTCTCCGCAGCCTCAATCATATACTTCCAACAAACACCACAAAAGATCCCGTCATCTTCTGTTTGCACTATCGAATTATCATTTTCAATCAATTTTATCCTACACAGAGAACACCGTCCGGTCTCTCCCTCCATTTTAATGTTTCAGTTTGTCATGTGGTTACTTACTGGTTGGGAAGGACATAATAAGATACTTAAACAGGTTCAAAGGAACAACACTATTTCAGACAATCTTGACTGTTAGCGGCAGTGTAGCAAGTGGCTACATGATCCTCACGAGAATTATTTCTTTATATTACATGACGTTAGGATGTTACCTGAAAATTTATTTTTTGGGACCACCGGAGCGCATCTCTAATGTTCGAGAGTAATAACTCGTACCACGTGTCACATTGACTACTGGCTATTACAACGACTCCTTAGTTGTGGTTGACCCTCATCTAGATTGCATCACCAGCACCACCAAAACTGCACTACGTCCTACTTTTAGGTTGACATCTCTTTTAAGACTAGGGTGCGACCATCCACCAACAACGTTATTTGTGTCATTTCTGGGCTCTAAATATAAACCGGTACCTGAAAAGCAGAGGGCCGTGGTGAAGATCATGCATCTGCAAAGCACCAACTCCAGGATGTGCTCTCAGACTTCGAGTTCGCATCATTATGAGAAAATTCTCAGTCTCAGACATACCAACAAGAACCAGACTATTTATTAGTACTCAGTCACGTCAGCAACGAAGGAGTTTCTCAAAATTGCTTATCACAACTGAGCTGATACAACAAGATCGACCAACTCTGCCGACATTGTCTGTTATCCAAACATCACAGCAGCATAGGTTCGTGAGGCAGGTTCTTGATGCCTTCTCACAAACCCCTCTCTGAATATGTTACAGTGACAAGCCAATCTAAACAACAGTAAATGTTGTCAACTCCAACTGTCTCCAAAGAGATTATTTGTAATGACACATTTGAGCTGTCAACAACAGGCAAGTCAGACAAACTTGCATGAGTCAACAGAAATGGCACAAGAACGATATGAGACACTGATAGATGTTAATAAGAAAGTGGTAATCCCTCCTTCGTGAGTTTCTGTTAAATCCGGTAATTTGCAGCATTTTCAAGCACGGAGGAAAATAGCGCCGACCCGTAGTTGAGCCGATGTCGGCGATCGTCAGGACCATTTTGTTAGTAGAAAATTAATCTTATTTATTATTAAACCTACCTTATTATTATTCCCCTCTTTACTAGGAAATCGACGATCGCGTTGCACCTCTAAGACATTTTAAAATACAACAAACCAACGGCCCGGCAGGCGTCCCAACCAACAGCGGACGTACTACCGAGTGAATTGTTTTCTATCCTTTAGCATCCTCCTTCTTTCATCAGATGCAAAAAGAATGCATAGCTAATTACTAGTTAATTGGATGATCTCGGAACAGGTATTGAAATTATAGAAAACGCAAAGACAATTCTTAGACAGGTCATCCTGTGGACTTTCCTAATGAAAATGGGAAGCGCTCAGTGATCCCAGAGGGGACACAAAAGATGATGTGAACAGTTAGTCTAACAGTGAACTGTCAGACTATTTCAGACTCCTTTACATTGACAGATGACTCCGAATGACACCAGACAATTGATGAAAAAGATAGAAAAGACAGTCTCGCGCCCTCAGAAGTTGCGGAAGGAGAAGCTTCTTCGCGAAAATATAGTTTAGTTTAGTTTAGTTAGCAAAATACAAACTGATGACTACGAGGGGTCTGGGTAGCCCGCATCAGTAAGGACCCAATCGCGAAGATTGTAGTTTCATAGTATTGGCTGGAAGTGATTGACTTCCAACTTCCACCTTGCCCAGAGGCTAACAGGTTGTAAACAACTAAAGAAAATAAAAGAGAAATGATCTGGGAGTGGGGGGAAGGTGAAAAAAATAAAAAATCTTCTTTCTTTCATATACATCTTTCTTTATAATACGACCACATGTGCCATATGCCCACACTCCACGAAAGAAAATAGAAAACTCCGGAACAGTACCGAGGATCGTTCACCCCCAGTTGCCCAAAGCATTATAATTGTACTGTGGGCTTACCGAAAAGCTTTAGAAACGTACCACAAAAGATTTGGGCAGCACATAGCCATATCAGTGAGGCGATCGGCAGGGTGGAGGTGTTCACGGTTTTTCACTTTGCTACATAAAAATTCACGATTTTTCACGACTTTTCACAATTTTTCACTTAATTTTTTGCTGCTTTCTGGTAGTGAAATCCCGTGAAAATGTGTGAAAGTGTGTGAATTCTAGTGAAAAAAGTGAGTGATATCCAGATGGTACCGTTGGTGCTGGTGTGCTGTGCGATGTCAAACCTGGCATCGCTTATGCCCAGTGACCCATCACCCTTCCTGACCATCGCTTGTGGTGAGGTTCCGGACTTTGGACCGGCGCATCGCGTGTGCGGTGGGTTTAATCACTGAGGGGCTCATTCTCGTTCAGACTGTTCTGTTCTGTTCTGTTCTGTGGTGTCTTTCCATTACTCCTCCCATCTCTGCCAGGAGACAGCCTGACAACCCATATTGATATTGCTTGAGAGACAATGAGAGGTAATTCATTGGGGTAGAAACAAGTGAGTGTAATCATTGGGTTCCAAGCTGATGATGCTAGAATAGTTCAGCAACCACATGAAACTGTAACAAGAGCTGGATTAAAGAGAACTTTAGTATTAACAACGGTGTATCATTGCAAGAACTTTGAAGAATGTGATTGAGCTACTCAACAATCAGAAGCTATCGCGATGTTTTCGCAACATCGACATCATCTCTCAGACTCGAGTCATATATTTGGACCTGCACTTTGCTAAGTGTATTAGTGAGCTTCAGAACAGTGAACGATACATGACATGAAGACTGGCAATGATACTTACCTAGGCAGACCTCGATAATTCTCCCCACGAGCCGATGACAACTACGAAGCAATGCAGTTCGGGCCCCCCCTGAGTAGTTTTTTTTACCAAGACCACAAATCTCAATATCAAAATTCACGAAAATTCACGATCTTTCACCATGTTTTTGGCAGTGAATTTTCGTGAATTTCCGTGACAGGTAGTGACAACTTGTGACAAACCGTGAAGGATCGTGAAAATTCGTGAAACCTCCACCCCTGCCGATCACCTCAATCACTCAGCAAGAAATGAAAACCAAAAGGATCAGGCAAGAAGACAGTCAGTTTAAGGTCATAACTACGCCGGACCAAAATATCAATTGATCATGTCATGAGTGGTGAGGGGACTACCAACTGAAGCATCCACTCGAAAAAGATCATGAAGATCACAAAACTGTAATTTATGGATTCCCTCTGCAGAGGACATCAACAACATCAATGTGGTCCACACAGGACTATAGCGACTCACAGCCATTAAACTTATCAACTTCTTCGCTTCTGTTATGACAAAAAACGGAAGGTCGAGCAAAATTGGTTGATCCAACCAATGGAAGCTTTTCTCGGTCAGTGTTAGTAGCAAATTACCGAAATGAGGGAGGAGAAAGGAAAAAAACACCCACCGTGGGGATCGAACCCACGACCATTGGATTAAAGGTCCAACGCTCTACCACTGAGCTAGGTGGGCCTCAGCAAAAAAAAAATTTTTTTTTTTTTGGTTACACTCGTCTGTGCTACCAAACTCTTTGTTTTTGTTCTTTTCACTTCTTTGTTTTGTCTTTCTTTTATACTTTCTTTTGATTTAAGTCTGACAAATTGGAAAACACGGGAAACATAGGTAGGCTCCGCCTGAGGACGTAAGAAGAGCGGCAACGGAAAAAAAATAAATGGTCACGCGTCCTTGAAATTGGACACATGAAGCTAATTCGGTTGCCATTCCTACCATCGATAAGGAAAAACAAAGAATCGAGCATATTACTAGAGCGGTGGTCAAAGACCACTTGAACAGCCCGAAGGCCTGCCCTCAAGAGAAATTTATAAGGAGAATAGGAGAAGAAGGAGACAGGAGTGTTGGAAGAGACACTGCGACAACACTGAAGGTGATGTGCAGTTACCCAACCAGGAGATGATTGATAATGATGAAAATACTAAAAATAATAACAAATTGATATTGGCGACTACATGTCACCTACATTACTTCCAAAGTCTAAGGTTAGATGTCTGTTCCATCCACCTTATGATCAACGCGAGTGATGGAAGCCACGCCAAAGTGAAGAGAGCTTCAAGGTTAGGAATTTCGTTGGCAATAATAAGTTCCCGGTCGCGATCCCACTTGCCGGTCAGTGTTGAGAAGCCCAGGATTTTGAACCTGGCCGAATCGAGTTTGGGAGATTGACATCCCTGCAGCAGGTGAACCTGTGAGGACGGTTCGCCACAAAATGGGCAGTCGATCGTCTTGCGCCAGTTCTGAATTAGCGGGTGACATCCTGTCCGGAAGTTCGCTATCCGTATCTCGTCGGCTCTTTCCATCCCAGGAGGGTATTTAACGGAACGGCCTCCGATGAGGTGCTTATAGCAAGTGTAACCACTCACGTTAAGAAGATCTTTTTTGATGCAGCGCTTAACATGAGATGATCGCGAGAAGTACGTGCCTTTGACTAGCACAGGACGGATGTTCTTGTTGTGTGCTGCTTCCTTTGCAAGCGCATCAACTTCATCGTGAAATCCGATTCCAATGTGCGAGGGGATGAATTGCAGATGCACTTTCATTTCACACATGCGCAGGTATTCCAGTATCTTCAAGGACTCAGTGTTCTTCTGTCTGCACCTTCCACCCAGCAGTTCATCCAGAAGGGATTTTGAGTCCGTGAATATCCTCACAGATTTCATTGAAGTATCTTTGCTAAACACTGTTCTCAGATGTCTAGCCGCGTTCTTCAGAGCATGTTGTTCAGCCCTGTAGCTGCAGTCAGCTTGATAAAGCCTAGACGCGTAAGCAGATCGAAGGCCGCTACGTGACTTGGCAATATGAGCCGCACCGGCCGCGCCGGAAGCAGAGTAGGAGCCATCGCAGTTGATTACCATGTCGACAGGAGGCAATGTTCCAATGTACGACATGAACTTTTCTTTGTCCACCGCAGGGTTCGCGGACTTCGGAAATCCGCAGCTGTTGCTAATCCTAAGGTTCGTCGGAGATACCCAGGGTTCCATCGAGTCAGGCTGCACAAGGCACTGGCTTTCACGCTGACTATCAGTGCCAGGGATTAGGCCAGCCCAGTAGCTTTGTGTTGAGGCGAGTCTGTTTGTATTAGGTATCCAAGTCATGGCTTTATACCTGTAGTACGCAATTTTTGTCTGCTTTTCAATCTGACGTTTAAAAGGATACATGTCAGACTCCCACAACAGTAACTCTCTTGGCGTACACTTGCTGCATCCAGTAACCAATCTGGCGACCTTCCTCAGTTCGAAGTCGATGCTGTCAACGCTGCTGCTTATCAGCCAACCAAAACTGTCAAGCGCATACGAGATTCTCGCGGTTACATAAAGGTTCTTAACCATGTTAAGAGTCTTATAGTCCAGTTCATACGGCTGGAGGCACTGCAGAAGTGATATCCCCCTCTTTAATTCTTCGTGAATCTTGCCTACTTGTTTGTGGAAGGTGAGCCTGTCGTCGATGTGAACCCCGAGGTATTTTACTGAGTCGACTATCGGTAACAGAAAGGCAGTTTTGAATATTGCTCTCACAACCATAATGCTGTCCTCACGAACGACGTATTGCAGCATCAAGTTGTCGAGTTCTTCTTGTGTCTTGATTGGGATTCCTCCAATTTCAAGAATCGTTTCGCCACTTTGAAGCATGGGTCTGGGTGATTTGAGATTGATATGCTTCTCGATGTCGCCATAGTCAAGTTTAAGCATGCGTTCCTCAACAGATCTAGAGAAAAGCAGTTCGCGATTACACGTATCGTTTAGTACTATGCCCTTCGAGCGAACATTCATCTTAAGCGCACAGGTTTTGGAGACTGATAAGGCCATGTCGTTTTCAAAACACCATTGATCCACTTTGTCGAGTACTAACTGAGCATTCGAAAGAGCTTCTTCCATGTTTGATCCTGACACTACACAGGCTGTGTCATCCGCGTACAGAGCAGACGTCGTTGTTTCCTTCTCCAGTTCCAAAATCTTGCAGAGGTCATCAACGTAGATAAGATAGAGAAGAGGACCCAGGATCGATCCCTGGGGAACCCCCTTAGCCAGAGTACGGAATTCGCTAAAATAACCATTCGCTTCAACTCTAACCTTCCTGTTTGTAAGAAAGTCTGTGATCCATCTGATAATAACATTCGGAACACCCATCTTTACTAATTTTAATATAAGTATCTTATGGTTGATCCTGTCAAACGCAGCAGTAAAGTCGAATGACAAGAACACTGATCTCTTTTCTTCCATGTGGCTCCTTACGATAGCATCTACTAGAACGGTGATCTGCTCGCAGGTATTTCTCCCCTTTCTGAATCCAGCCTGTAGTGGACTGAGCGACGAATGTTTAGTGAGCCAGTGCATGAGTCGGTCATACACGAGCCTCTCCGCAAGTTTCCCAACAACCGAGGTGAGCGTTATTGGTCTGAAACTCTTTAGTTCATTACGAGGTTTCCCTGCCTTGAACATGGGCTTGATTAGTCCCTGTTTCCATTGGTACGGTACTTTTGAAGTCTTCCAGGAAGTGTTAATAATTCTCAGGAGGTATTCCACTGTTGCCGGAGTGAAGTTTTTGATCATCTCATTGTGAACTCCATCAGGTCCTGCAGCCTTGCGGGTCTTCAGGTTCTTAATCGCAGCTTTAATTTCAGCCATTGTGAAATCACAGCAAATATCTATTTCATTATCACCTTCTGAGAGTGCGGGGGCCTCTAGCGATAATATTTCCGATTTCGAGACAAACAGGTCCAAGAATGCTGATGGTAGATCGCAGTCAGAGATGTTGTTGACACTGATATCTTTACCAGCATCTTGCTGCAGTTCTTTGATCTTCTTAAACGCAAAGGCAAAGTTGTTACCCTTGTCAAGTTGATCACGTAGGTGGACACCCTTCGATTTGGTAGAATCAGGGGTTGACGTCTTCCACTTTCGTCTCCGTTTCCCTTTGAAAAGGAGACGTCGACGAATGAATTTAGCCGCCACTTCATGCAGTATGTTGTTAAAGAGCTTGGCATTCGCAGTTGCATCATCGGAGAGTCTTGATTTTCTAATTCTCTTTTCGAGCATGGTCCCAAAGCAGTTCCAGTCCGTAGACTTGAAGTCCCATACAACGCGTTTCTTCGAACCTATCGTGGCCCGTGCAAGTTGGCACATGGGATCCAGTACGGTGTAGAGAGGTCGATGATCTGACCCATGTTTATTATCTTCTTCAATTGCACTAAATTCTTCAAGAACCATCGAGTTTGAAAAGAATACTACATCTGGCGAGGTACCACCCCCCGGGACGTCAGGAAAAGGCCTTGTGATTGACCCCATCTTGTTAGCAACCAGTAGATCATTTTGAGCTGCCCATGCATGTAGAGTTGAACCTGCTCTCGTCGATTTAAGTGACCACACCGGATGATGGGCATTAAAGTCACCCGCGACGATTGCTTTCGTTGAGACTGGAAGATCTGACTCTCTGATCATGCATCCCGGGGGAGCATAAACATTGATGATGTCAATCTTTCCACCTATGTTGACCTTCACGACCTCGACATCATTTAAGTGTGGCGGAAGCTCCATGTTCAAACGCTGCTGAGTGTGGCATTTTTTCACCATAGAAATAACCCCTCCACCTCGTGTTGCCCTATCATTCCGATAGGTGAAATAGTCCGTGTGCGAAATTACATCATTCGTCCAAGTCTCCTGTAGGCACAGTACGTCAGGCACATAGGCATTTAGCAGCTTGTGAATATAAGCGCCTTTGTTCCCCATCGATCGACAGTTCCAGCTCAGTAGAGATATGAGAGAGTTGTCAGGGCCAGGGTTGCGTTCGACGTCGCCTGCCTTTAGCAGCAGTTCACGAGCCGTATCCTTTTCCACAAGTGAGTTGGTCGGACTGAGTTCATCCTCATCGTCATCTAGTCAGTTGAGATCAAAGTCCGAATCGTTACTTTCCATTTCTACGTCACGGTTTTTATCACTATCCTGCTTAGCAGCAGATTCGGTGGGCGGTGTTGTTGTTTGTGCTGTTGCTGGTGCTGGCGTTGGTGTTGGTGCTGATGGTGCTGGCGCTGGTGTTGGTGCTGATGTCGGCTGCTGAGTTGGCTGTTGTGGTTGAGGAGTTGTTTTTTGTCTCTTCAGGGTTCCCGTTAGTTTTTGAGCCGCGTCGCCTGGGTTGTAGGTTGGGCCTAGCGGTTTTCTGTCAGTTCGTTTAATTTCTTTGTTTATCACAAGGTATTCATTAGTACCTATGCTTACGAAGTTGGGCGGTTGAGATTTCGCAATTGCAACAATTGTAGTACTCCCTCCTTTATGGAAAGAAGCAACAACTGTGTGTTCCCAGTTGTGTGAGGACTTCAAGAAGTCGCTGATCTGCGCTGTCGAGTACTTACGAATCGCCATCGAATTTATAACAAACCTGTCGCCCGAGGGCAGTGCAGGCTTGATTGCCGCGTTGAGCTTAATGCTGACCCTGATATTACAGTCAGGGTGGACTCGGAGTCCAAAACAGCTTTTAAACCTGCACATGTAGAATTTTCCTTTGAATTCATCAAGTGCAGAAGTCTTGGACTTCGCTGCCAGGAAGCCAAGGTCGTTTTTGAATTGCAACGTTGGCCAAACGTCACTTCCGTTCGACCAACTCGGGTTTCTGAAAAAGACATTCTTGGGTTTGTCAGTTTCGGGTTCGCTGTTGTTGTATTCCAGAACCTCGTGTACTTGGTTTCTGGGGACTCTGAAAGCCATCGAGGTGTGGGACTCGTTCTTTCTGTAGCTAAAGGGGTCCGCCTTTATCTTCAATTTCTTTAGAATATCGGTCGTTTTGACGGTCAATTCTTTCTCAGCTGATTTACCCCAGTCTTGGATGAATAGAACTGGGTTGGGAGTTGGAATCTGGTGGCTAGTTGCTGCTTTAGAAAAGTCGTCACCAAATACGTGCGTGTAAAATACGCGCCTGATCTCGCAGACGCCACCCTTTTTTATCACCGGTAATGCTACTGGAACGGTGCTCTTTGTGAGCGGGATTTTGCTGATAGCAGCCCAACGGCCGCTCTTCTTTGTTTGGCGGAGTGCTTCTAAGTCTAGCTTCGAACGAACTAAAACAAGACCAGAGGTAAGGTTGTTTGTAGCATTAGCTGCTACGTCGTAACTGATGGTGGCCACAGTGCCTGCCCACGCACCGTGAATGTGCCACTCCGGGTAGCTTGCTTTTGCTTTTCCCTTCGTGGTTTGATTGTCCTTCATTGCTGTCGGTATCGGCAATGAGAACGGCTTCGTACTCGTCTGTTGATTAGAAGCTGTAGATGCTCCTGTAGTTGGTTGGTTGACACCTGTGGTTGAGGGTGTCGTCGCTTCTGCTGCCGTCGTCGCGGTCGCTTCCGTCCCACCACTCCCATCGAGTGTGTCCGGTGTCCTCCTCTTCATCTCCGGGTTCCCACCTTCTGACCCAGCTACGAATTGAACGATCTCCAGTAGGAGATTTGCCACCCTTCTTTCCTTCTCTTGCTCCGGGATCCCGTCTTCTCCGCTGAATTTCGATAAAGTGGGAAGTAACGGACTGGGAGCTTTTGGCTCCTGCCCTATTCCCGATGTAAACTTTCTTTTTATTTTTATTTTTTTTTAACAGGCCCAAAGGGCGACAATGATGGTTGCTGACCAAGGAATAATATTCAAATGAATTTTCGTTTCAAAGAAACGAACAGAATTAAGAGAGAGGCAGAGGAAAAAAAAAAAAAAAAGAAAGAAAAGAAAAGAAAAAAAAAAATGAAGAGGAAATAATCAAACATGAAAAAAAAAAAAAAAAAAAAAAATATATGAGGACATGTCAAAAGTCTGGTACCGTTTTGGTCAACGGTAAACTGTGGGCATGTACAACTCAATCGAGACCCAACCCCGTCTGAAACATGCCCCAAAAAATTCAATTCCGGGTGTGGGATCTCACTTTACTCGTAATACTTGTAAAAAAAAAAAAAAATCCTGCATTTTTTGCTTGTGGCTTACAGAGAACTGGCTTGTGGCTACAGAGAAACCCGAATATTACATATGCAGCCTTGCCAAAAGTATCATCCCCCAAATCTATATTCTAATATTTCATTATAAAAATAAATGGAATTATCGGTAAAAATAATACTTTTAATGTGAAAATTATTATTAGTTTTTAGCACCACGTTCTACACTTTTTGCACTTCCTTTGGACGTAGTCACATTCTGATCGAAAGCCCTGAGTAGAACCCTCGGAAGAGTTACCATCAGTTTTGAGTTGATTTGTTTGCGTCAAAAAAAACTCAATTTGTCGAGTCTCATTGTGCAACTTGAAATGCATAGTTATACCCAAACTGTACTTCTCCTGCTGCTAATAATGTGATGATGACTCTTGTGGTAAGGAGTCTTCTCCTTAGGTACCTGTGGCTAGGTACTGAAGGAGAAGACTCCTTATAATCAAGTTTTATAATTAAATCATCTCCGTATCAGAAGTGTTTTCTGAATAGACTGCATTCTGTCTCTTAAACTCTTCTACATGATAATGAACCTCAACAAGTCTGTTGTATCATTATAATGAGAGCAGCTGGTCGTACACCAGCTACTATGGCTGGTAAGCCCCCCCTTACTGGACACTATTGTCAGCACACTGGCATGTGCAGCATTCCAAACGGTTAATGAACAGTTACTGAGTAACCATTCTGTCACTCAACACTTGCTAAGTAGTTTTGACAGTTTCTTTCTAATTGTCTGTCCACACGGCAGTAGGAGCAGACATCAGTTCACAGCGCAAGGTGATGATATTCATTCCCACGCATACGATGGTATGTAGATTCTGATATCAGATTTCGAATACTGCTGACTTTATAGATAGATTTAAATGTCCCCCAAGGACACCCTGCAACGTAACAGTGTCACCTCGTTGACTTTTTGATACCATTGAAGTCGGGCGAGGCTGCCTTGAGCTCGTTCTCACTTGACTGCACAACTTCAGGAAGATCTTCATTGGTTCTTATACTTATGGGCACGTGGATTCTAGCATCCCAGGCCTTTCTGCCTATTTTTAGCCCAGCTTCCTCTAGAAAGCTTAACTTCCATCCTATTCTTCTAGACACTTCTCGCCTGTCACCCGTTTCCATGCTCACAATTGTTTCATTTACTACTGAAAGGACAATTGACACCATTCCACAGCACTGCTATTCCCACAACCCTCAGGGGCATAGCAGTAACATCACCACCCCCAGAAAGGCATTCTAGCAGTTTTGCATGTTTACCTTCCAAGGTTTTTGAACTCCCATTGGACTCTTTCCTGTCACTCCACTTCGGAGGGTCTTCCATCTTGTCAATCAGTAATTGCAGTTGCTCAATTATCGCTTTTGTGGTCATATTTTGCTTTTGTTATGCTTGGGGCTCTCTGTAACAGCTTTGTTACCGGCTACAAGCAAAAAATGCAGGATTTTTTTTTTTTTTTACAAGTATTACGAGTAAAGTGAGATCCCACACCCGAAATTGAATTTTTTGGGGCATGTTTCAGACGGGGTTGGGTCTCGATTGAGTTGTACATGCCCGCAGTTTACCGTTGACCAAAACGGTACCAGACTTTTGACATCCACTCATATATATAAATAAAAAACGTTGTATGAAAAAGGAAAAAAAAGAAAAAAAAAAAGACCAGAAAAGGAAAGAGAAAATGAAAAGGTATAATATTATTGTGGGGATATGAGGGATAGCAGGGAGATGCTCTTTTTTTTTTTTTTTTTTTTTTTTCTTATTTATTATTTAAAAAAAGGAAACAATCAGTTTAGCGTCTCGATCAGGACGGAAAATAGAAATTAATCGACATAGTTGATCGATAGAAAAAAAAACAATGATAACATTGTTTATTCATTTTTTTTTTTTTTTTTTTTTTTTTTAAATCTTTTTAATTATTTTAAAGAAAAAACAATTAGTTTAGCGTCTTGACCAGGACGGAAAATAGTAAGTAATCGACATAGTCGATCGATAAAAAAAAAACAATGATAACATTGTTTATTCCTTTTTTTTTTTTTTTATTCTTTTTATTTAGGGTAAAGGGGTCTTTCCTACACAAATAGTTTCAGAACTAACCATTCATTACAAAATCCAAAATGGCTGTAAACCGTCCAGTTCGATCCTGGGTGAGGGCATTTTTTTTTTTTCCCGATTTTTTTTTCAGGTTGGACTTTGTACGGGGAGGTTGGCTTTTATTAGTGGCTCCCCCCCCTTGGGGGGGGTTGGGGGGGGGGCTTGCGTCCCGCCAAGAATTTGGCGGACGCAAGCCCCCCTTGCACTCTTCCCCAGCTTAACATCCATTAGTAGCAAACTTGTTTTTTCAGGTTGGACTTTGTACAGGGGAGGTTGGCTTTTATTAGTGGCTCCCCCCCCTTGGGGGGGGTTGGGGGGGGGGCTTGCGTTCCGCCAAGAACTTGGCGGAACGCAAGCCCCCCCTTGCACTCTTCCCAGCTTAATATCCATTAGTAGCAAATTTGTTTTTTGAGGTTGGACTTTGTACAGGACAGGCAGACTTTGTACGGGAGAGGTTGGCTTTTATTAGTGGCTCCCCCCCCTTGGGGGGGGTTGGGGGGGGGGCTTGCGTTCCGCCAAGTTCTTGGCGGAACGCAAGCCCCCCCCTTGCACTATACCCCAGCTTAATACCTATTCTGGGTGAAAAAATCCGGTGAAAAAAAAATGACGTTGGTCGGGATTGAGCCTGGGCGTCGGGTATCCAAAGTCAGTGCTCCCTCCGCTGAACCACATCCGCTCTTAAAGACAGGTGCGGGTCTCGATGCATCTCATATACAGTTTTTGGGTCCCCCAGCCATTTTGGATTTTGTAATGAATGGTTAGTTCTGAAACTATTTGTGTAGTAAACACTAGTTTGCCCTTTTATTTATTTTTAAAGAAAAAACAATCAGTTTAGCGTCCTGACCAGGACGGAAAATAGAAAGTAATCGACATAGTCGATCGATAAAAAAAACAATGATAACATTGTTTATTCTTTTTTTTTTTTTTTTTTTTAATTCTTTTTATTTATTTTTTAAAAAGAAAAAAAATGGAAAATAGAAATTAGTCAACAAAGTCGAACGATAAAAAAAAACAATGATAACATTGTTTATTCTTTTTTTTTTTTATTTTTTTTATATTCTTTTTTATTAATTTTGAAAAAAAAAACAATCAGTTTAGCGTCTTGACCAGGACGGAAAATAGAAAGTAATCGACATAGTCGATCGATAAAAAAAACAATGATAACATTGTTTATTCTTTTTTTTTTTTATTTTAAATTCTTTTTATTTATTTTTTAAAGAATAAAAACGGAAAATAGAAATTAGTCGACAAAGTCGAACGATAAAAAAAAACAATGATAACATTGTTTATTCTTTTTTTTGTATTTTTTTATATTCTTTTTTATTAATTTTGAAAAAAAAAACAATCAGTTTAACTATCTTCAGGAGGTTTATTGCCTCCGATACCAACCTCCTCAGGTTGTCTCTCATAATTGCTTTTTCCTGTGAAACGTACCCACTGATTCTTACCAATATTAGGTTGCGAAATCAATAAAGTACAGAAGTACAGAAAAAAAAAATTTTTTTTTTTTTTTGGTTACACTCGTCTGTGCTTCCAGACTCTTTGTTTTTGTTCTTTTCACTTCTATGTTTTGTCTTTCTTTTTTTTTTTTTACTTTCTTTTTGACTTAAGTCTGACAAATTGGAAAACACGGGAAACATAGGTAGGCTCCGCCTGAGGACGTAAGAAGAGCGGCAACGGAAAAATAAGTGGTCACGCGTCCTTGAAATTGGACACACGAAGCTAATTCGGTTACCATTCCTACCATCGATAAGGAAAAACAAAGAATCGAGCATATAACTAGAGCGGTGGTCAAAGACCACTTGAACAGCCCGAAGGCCTGCCCTCAAGAGAAATTTATAAGGAGAATAGGAGAAGAAGGAGACAGGAGTGTTGGATGAGACACTGCGACAACACTGAAGGTGATGTGCAGTTACCCAACCAGGAGATGATTGATAATGATGAAAATACTAAAAATAATAACAAATTGATATTGGCGACTACATTTTTTTTTTTTTTTTTTTGGTTACACTCGTCTGTGCTTCCAGACTCTTTGTTTTTGTTCTTTTCACTTCTTTGTTTTGTCTTTCTTTTATACTTTCTTTTGGTTTAAGTCTGACAAATTGGAAAACACGGGAAACATAGGTAGGCTCCGCCTGAGGACGTAAGAAGAGCGGCAACGGAAAAATAAATGGTCACGCGTCCTTGAAATTGGACACACGAAGCTAATTCGGTTACCATTCCTACCATCGATAAGGAAAACAAAGAATCGAGCATATAACTAGAGCGGTGGTCAAAGACCACTTGAACAGCCCGAAGGCCTGCCCTCAAGAGAAATTTAAAGGAGAATAGGAGAAGAAGGAGACAGGAGTGTTGGATGAGACACTGCGACAACACCGAAGGTGATGTGCAGTTACCCAACCAGGAGATGATTGATAATGATGAAAATACTAAAATAATAACAAATTGATATTGGCGACTACATGTCACCTACTTTACTTCCAAAGTCTAAGGTTAGATGTTTGTTCCATCCACCTTATGATCAACGCGAATTTTTTTTTTTTTTTTTGGTTACACTCGTTTGTGCTTCCAGACTCTTTGTTTTTGTTCTTTTCACTTCTTTGTTTTGTCTTTCTTTTTTTACTTTCTTTTGGTTTAAGTCTGACAAATTGGAAAACACGGGAAACATAGGTAGGCTCCGCCTGAGGACGTAAGAAGAGCGGCAACGGAAAAAGAAATGGTCACGCGTCCTTGAAATTGGACACACGAAGCTAATTCGGTTACCATTCCTACCATCGATAAGGAAAACAAAGAATCGAGCATATAACTAGAGCGGTGGTCAAAGACCACTTGAACAGCCCGAAGGCCTGCCCTCAAGAGAAATTTATAAGGAGAATAGGAGAAGAAGGAGAAAGGAGTATTGGAAGGGACACTGAGACAACACCGAAGGTGATGTGCAGTTACCCGACCAGGAGATGATTGATAATGATGAAAATACTAAATATTGATAAAACACTTAAATGGCGACTACGTGTCACCTACACAATTCCAAAGTCTCAGGTTGGATGCTTGTTCCATCCACCTGATCAACATCGCTACTGAAGGAAGCCAACTGGTGGCAAAGATTGAGCCAAGACTGGCAGGAATGCCGTTGATGAGGATTAGATCACTTGATCGGTCCCATTTGCCTGTCAATGTAGAAAAGCCAAGGATTTCATATCTGGCTGCATCGAGTTTCTGTGATGGACAGCCTACGAGTAGGTGGAGTTGGTTGGATGGAGCGCTATGGCAGAATGGACATATGATGGCTTTCCGCCAGTTTTGCATCAGTGGATGACACCCCGTTCTAAAATTCGCAATTCTGATTTCATCGCTCCTTTTCATGTCGGGAGGATATTTTATCGCGGCACCTTTGACGGTGTTTTTATAGCAAGTGTAACCAATTCTGTTCCAAATGTCCTTCGTGATCCCCCTCCTCACTCGGGATTTGTGATAGAAGAAGGATCCTCGGATTGGGATTTGAGGGAGGTATCTGTTGTGAGCCGATTTCTTAGCAAGTTCATCAACTTCGTCGTGTGCTTCTATCCCCATGTGAGAAGGGATGAATTGAAGATGTACTTTCATACCGCAGTTCCGTAGGTTCTCGAGGATGCCGAGGGATATGGTGTTTCTCTGTTTACACCTGCCACCCTTCAACTCGTCCAACAATGATTTTGAGTCGGTATAGATTCTGACTGACTTAGTTAGCCCGTCTTTCTGTACCTTCCAGTTTAAGTAGTTTGCCGCATTTTTCAAGGCATGTTGCTCAGTTCTGTAGCTGCAATCCGCACGCACTAATCTGGTCGCATGAGCACGTTTCTTTCCGTCTCGTGACCTAGCAATGAGAGCCGCGCCTGACGCATTCGAAGAGTATGAACCGTCACAGTTGATCACTATAACTTCACACAGGGTACTATGAACGATGAGAGATCCAGTGGGATCACTCAGGGTCTAGTAGAGACCACCAATGTTGTGCGTTGATAGGCAAGGTGACCAACCTTGACATTCTTTCTTTTCTCTCCTGTTGTGACAAACACAAAATACACACACAGCTTACAGTGTGTTCTTTGTGTATGTTTTCTTCAGGTGTGAGTAGTTTTTTTGTTCTTGCTCTTCAGGGAGGGCCTTAGCCAAAAGCTAACAGTCCAAATCTCACCTGGAAATTCAACTCAGTCCTTGTCAGTTTTGGCATCAAACTTGTAATGGTTTAATCATTACAGGTTATTTACTGAAATATTTGTTCTAAAAGTTGCTAAGTATTTCTCACTTAGAAATTTTTTATTTTTTTTATTTTCAGCTTAATTAGCTACAAATTGTTTCTACTAAGTGTTTCTCACTTAGATTTTTTTTTTGCTTTTCAGCTCCTTAAAAGCTGCTAAGTGTTTCTGCTAAGTGTTTCTCACTTAGAATTTTATTTTTATGTTCGTTTTCTATCCCTTCTCCTATCCCTTTTGTTCAAAATAAGCGGGAGGAAATTCTCTCATTCACGCTAAGATGCACTCTGAACTTTGATTTTTTGATCTGAGTGTGAGGGAATGACCTGTTAGTGCATTGGGCATAGGCTGGGCTGCAGTTTAGATGTCTTAGGTGTTAATAGGGGGTTCCTCTTAGCATTTTTCTTTGTTCCCACCTTATGATTTTCTTGAAGAAAAAAAATAGAAGTCATAATGGTGCTTCCCTCTGGAAGGGTTGTAAGCCATGGTGTCCAACTAAATTAAAGGACAAGTCTGGGATAATCCCTGCCAGAGGGGCGAGTATTCTACCATGGTTGAAATACTCTGGCAACTGATCTTCAATTTTATGTTGTTTGTTAGCTGCTGGTGTATCTTGATCATGTGTTGATACTTGCATTTTTTTATTTGTAATCTTCTATTACAATCCTCTTTCTGTTCTGGTCTGTTACTTCATTTGTCTTGTTTAACTTCAGTTATATGCATTTTACTTTTTATTGTTTCCCATCTACTTTTTATTTTCTATTAGTTCTGGTCAGAAACTCCTGGGCAGCAAGAAGGAAAGCAGTTTAGTACTTCTGGGTGTTTGGCATCACCCCCCATAGTGAGCAAGTACAACAGGTAGCATTGGTAGTCTGTTGATCCTGAGTGATCCCAGCTACAGTTTTGTTTTTCTTTCTTTTTTTTAGAAGAAGATCAGGACATCCAAGCACTGCTGGATAGTTGCTGAATGCAGGGCCTGCCTAGGCTAAGTCATTTGTAGTTCATAGTTTACCTTTGGTTTTATAACTTCACACAGGGTACTATGAACGATGAGAGATCCAGTGGGATCACTCAGGGTCTAGTAGAGACCACCAATGTTGTGCGTTGATAGGCAAGGTGACCAACCTTGACATTCTTTCTTTTCTCTCCTGTTGTGACAAACACAAAATACACACACAGCTTACAGTGTGTTCTTTGTGTATGTTTTCTTCAGGTGTGAGTAGTTTTTTTGTTCTTGCTCTTCAGGGAGGGCCTTAGC
This sequence comes from Flectonema sp. DT1601, assembly GCA_964019425.1. Taxonomy (NCBI): domain Eukaryota; phylum Euglenozoa; class Diplonemea; order Diplonemida; family Diplonemidae; genus Flectonema; species Flectonema sp. DT1601. The sequence goes on along the minus strand of OZ025860.1, from coordinate 496,920 downwards.
CAAAAGCTAACAGTCCAAATCTCACCTGGAAATTCAACTCATGTCCACCGGAGGAAGTGTCGCGTCGTAGGTAAGGAATTTCTCCCTGTCCACTGCGGGATCAGGGGATTTTGTAAAACCGCAGCTGTTGCTGATTTGAACATTGTCCGAAGCAATCCAAGGTTTGATAGAGTCAGGTTGAACGATCCCCACACTTTCTAGTTGACCTTCAGAACGGGGAATGAGGCCACCCCAGAAGCTTCGAGGCGATGCGAGTGAGTTGGTGTCCGGCACCCAGGTCATGGCTTTGTACCTGAAATAGGCAATTTTAGTCTGCTTTTCGATTTGTCTTTTAAACGGTAAGATGTCGGCTTCCCAAAGGAGCAACTCCCTCGGAGTACATCTGCTGCATCCTGTTACGAGTCTCGCTATTTTTCTCATCTCGAAGTCGATAGCATCCGTTTTATGCTGGTTGAGCAACCAACCAAAGCTGTCCAGTGCATAGGAAATCCTCGCTGTCACGTACAAGTTTTTAACCATCTTTAGGGTCTTGTAGTCCAATTCATATGGCTGGAGGCACTGCAGAAGGGAGATCCCTTTCTTCAGTTCGTCGTGTATTTTCTCTAACTGTTTATCAAACCTGAGCCTGTTATCAATGTAAACACCCAGATATTTCACTGAGTCCGTGATCGGCAGTAGGAAGGCAATTTTAATTTTCGCTTTGACATTCATCTCGTCGTGGATGTTCAACATCAGTAAATCTTCTAATTCTTGTTGAGTCCTGATGGGTTTCCCTCTACTTCGAGGATCGTTTCACCACTCAGTAAAGTGGGCCTTGTCGTCGTCGTGTTGATCACGCTGTCTAGATCAAAAAGAATTTCGATAAAGTGGGAAGTAACGGACTGGGAGCTTTTGGCTCCTGCCCTATTCCCGATGTAAACTTTCTTTTTATTTTTATTTTTTTTTAACAGGCCCAAAGGGCGACAATGATGGTTGCTGACCAAGGAATAATATTCAAATGAATTTTCGTTTCAAAGAAACGAACAGAATTAAGAGAGAGGCAGAGAAAAAAAAAAAAAAAAAGAAAGAAAAGAAAAGAAAGAAAAAAATGAAGAGGAAATAATCAAACATGAAAAAAAAAAAAAAAAAAATATATATATTAGTCATTCCAAAAATAACCGTCAGGGAGTAAAACTTAAAACCGAATACCCATTTTAATCGCTTTTGCACCGCCGATTTCATTCCCGCTGCGATTCAAAAAAATGCAGCTGAGATTCAAAAAAATTGTGACATTTTTGTGTGGTGAAATTTTTGAATAATGGAACTGTTGATGTCTAATCGGCTGCCCCGGGTGCTAAAATGAAAGATCGGTATATGGTTCTATATCCGGCCGTACCTGGTCGGATGTTTTACTCTGAAACAGTTACAAAGGCTGCTCGAAGCAAAACAGTACCTTGTACATCTTACACTACACTTAGCCTATTTTTATTTTTGATTAGGCTTAGCTTTTTTGGCAACTTTTACTGCTGGCTTTCTTCGTTTTCCTACCGGCAATGAACCGATAATAGAACTAGTTGAACACAGCGATCTGAAACTGGAACTAGAACTAGATTCACTAACAGAGTAAGAGCCAGTAGAAGACTCACCAGAATCTGAGGTGGGTTCAGTTGTTTCTGAAATAGATTCACTCTCAGTGTTGGTAGCAGGTGAAAGTTGGCTCGCACCAACCCACATTTAGGCCTTTTGTCACAAAACTGAGCATATGAGATAGCTGTGTGAGTTCTGCAGAAGGCACTCCAAGGCAAGGTATGGTTCTTTTACATGGAGGACTGTCTCTTTACTTGTCTCGCCGGTTATGTAGTCTTTGCTGAGGACCACGCGGTTTGACTCAGGGCGTGCATTGGAAATCCAGAAGTTCCAGATATCTCTGTCTTGGCTGCGCTGCTTTACTGATTGGGAGGGATCGTGCTGTTCCAGCCTCTGTAGCTGCTTACGCATTGAAGAATCCCTGACATGGGCATTAATCTGGCTATCAGTGTAGCTTAGCGTGAGACAGAGTCTCAAAAACTGAGAACGGACAGCAGGAACTGATTCTTTCACGCGTTCAAAAATATCGGAGAGCGGTTCCGGATTGATCGGCTCTGCAGGGATACTGACGGATGCGTAATGCGGATCACTAGTCAGCCTTTTTGCTCGCTGGTAGCAAGCGTTGCAGATTGAGCGCAGAGGAGCATACGCCGGGGATTTCAAGACTACCGCGAAGTCACGGCAGGGTGGCTCAAGAAGCTTGTTGAACTTCGGATTCCATCTTTTCGCGTTAGTGTGCGAGGTGCAGTTGTAGTTGTCTGAGGAGCACGCCTTGTCGGTTCTTGTATTCCCGAAGTGCTTGTATTTCCGGAGGCATGCGATGCAGATTGCCTTTTCTCCCACTCCGATCTAGCGTCCTCATTACCGGTTCTGGCAAATCCGCGACGACATACTCAGCTGGCATCTCGTGGCACGTGTGACAAGAGAAGTTTAAGCTGGTGCTTAAGGGAATAATAAGTGTAGTTACGAGAAAAAATGCCAATCTCTGATGCATTTCCCTTTTTTTTCCAGAAAAAAATTAAATGCAGCAACAGGATTAACTTTTCCGTGCCGACAGTGACATTCTCTTAGTACCCATAACGCACCTGTCGGGTTCCAACGGTCAGTAAAAAAAGTGAAAAAAAAATAATCCCATCGCGTAAAATGAGAGATTGGGGCCGAACCTTTCCACCTCGTAAAAAATCTCGAAAATGGATGCATTTTTGACCAACGGCTGCTCGAAGCAAAACTGGTTTTCGCGGCCGGTTATTTTTGGAATGACTAATATATATAAATAAAAAACGTTGTATGAAAAAGGAAAAAAAAGAAAAAAAAAAGACCAGAAAAGGAAAGAGAAAATGAAAAGGTATAATATTATTGTGGGGATATGAGGGATAGCAGGGAGATGCTCTTAGTCAATATCTAACGAACGTACTTCCAGTGATTTTGAGAATAAGAGTTCGCGGTCGCTAGTATCAGTCAGGGTTACTTCTTTCGATTGAATATCCATTTTCAGAGCGCAAGTCTTGGAGACTGAAAGTGCCATGTCATTATCACGGCACCACTTGTCAACGATGTCAAGTATTCGTTGAGCGTTTGAGATTGCTTCGTCCATGGTCGAGCCAAATACTGCACAAGCGGTGTCGTCTGCATACAGTGCGGTCAAAGTCGTTTCCTTCTCTTGTGAGAGAATCTTACACAGATCGTCAACATATATTAAATAGAGTAGTGGGCCTAAGATTGATCCTTGAGGCACTCCTTTTGACAGCGTACGAAACTTACTGAAATGTCCATTTGCATCAACTCTGACCTTCCTATTGGTTAGAAAGTCCGTTATCCATCGAACGATGAAGGTTGGGATGCCCATTCTTTGTAGTTTTGAAAGTAAAATTCGATGGTTAATCCTATCGAAGGCTGCTGTGAAATCGAATGACAAGAAGACTGACCTCCTCCCCTTCGTGTGGTTGTTTACCATGGCGTCCACCAGAATTGTGATTTGTTCGCAGGTATTTCTGCCCCGTCTGAAGCCAGCTTGAATCGGACTGAGTGCTGAGTTTTCGGTAAGCCAATGCATGAGCCTGTCGTACACCAACCTCTCAGCCAGTTTGCCAACAACCGAAGTGAGTGTGATTGGTCTGTAGCTTTTAATATCGTTCCGCGGTTTGCCCAACTTGAACATCGGTTTGATTAACCCCTGTTTCCAAAGATATGGAACATTTGAGGATCTCCACGAAGAATTGATCACCTTTAATAAACAGTCAACTGCCTTCTGAGATAGGTTCTTAAGCATTTCGTTGTGAATACCGTCAGGGCCTGCTGCTTTGCGAGGCTTCAGGTTTTTAATTGCTGCTGATATCTCGGTATCTGTGAAGTCACAACAGATGTCCAATTCCAAGTCTTCTTTCTTCAATGAAGGGGCTTCGAGTTTAGCAGCATCCCCATCGGCCACAAAGAGGTCCAGAAATGCTGCAGGTAGATCGTTCTCAGATATATTTGATACGCTGATGTCCTTACCAGCGTCCTGTTGGAGTTCTTTAATCTTCTTGAAGGCGAAGTTAAAGTTGTCTGGAAGGGTTGTAAGCCATGGTGTCCAACTAAATTAAAGGACAAGTCTGGGATAATCCCTGCCAGAGGGGCGAGTATTCTACCATGGTTGAAATACTCTGGCAACTGATCTTCAATTTTATGTTGTTTGTTAGCTGCTGGTGTATCTTGATTATGTGTTGATACTTGCATTTTCTTATTTGTAATCTTCTATTACAATTCTCTTTCTGTTCTGGTCTGTTACTTCATTTGTCTTGTTTAACTTCAGTTATATCCATTTTACTTTTTATTGTTTCCCATCTACTTTTTATTTTCTATTAGTTCTGGTCAGAAACTCCTGGGCAGCAAGAAGGAAAGTAGTTTAGTACTTCTGGGTGTTTGGCATCACCCCCCATAGTGAGCAAGTACAACAGGTAGCATTGGTAGTCTGTTGATCCTGAGTGATCCCAGCTACAGTTTGAATTTCGATAAGGTGGGAAGTAACGGACTGGGAGCTTTTGGCTCCTGCCCTATTCCCGATGTAAACTTTCTTTTTATTTTTATTTTTTTTAACAGGCCCAAAGGGCGACAATGATGGTTGCTGACCAAGGAATAATATTCAAATGAATTTTCGTTTCAAAGAAACGAACAGAATTAAGAGAGAGGTAGGGAAAAAAAAAAAAAAAAAAAAGAATAGAAAAAAATATGAAGAGGAAATAATCAAACATGAAAAAAAAAAAATAAAATAAAATATAAATAAAAACGTTGTATGAAAAAGGAAAAAAAAGAAAAAAAAAGACCAGAAAAGGAAAGAGAAAATGAAAAGGTATAATATTATTGTGGGGATATGAGGATAGCAGGGAGATGCTCTTTTTTTTTTTTTTTTTTTTTTTTTTTTTTTATTATTTAAAAAAAGAAACAATCAGTTTAGCGTCTCGATCAGGACGGAAAATAGAAATTAATCGACATAGTCGATCGATTGAAAAAAATCAATGATAACATTGTTTATTCTTTTTTTTTTTTTTTTTTTTTTTTTTAAAATCCTTTTAATTATTTTAAAGAAAAAACAATCAGTTTAGCGTCTTGACCAGGACGGAAAATAGAAAGTAATCAACATAGTCGATCGATAAAAAAAAAACAATGATAACATTGTTTATTCCTTTTTTTTTTTTTTTTTTTTTTTTTATTCTTTTTATTTATTTTTAAAGAAAAAACAATCAGTTTAGCGTCCTGACCAGGACGGAAAATTGAAAGTGATCGACATAGTCGATCGATAAAAAACAATGATAACATTGTTTATTCTTTTTTTTTTTTTTTTTTTTTTTTTTTTTTTTTAAACCTTTTAATTATTTTTTAAAGAAAAAACAATCAGTTTAGCGTCTTGACCAGGACGGAAAATAGAAAGTGATCGACATAGTCGATCGATAAAAAACAATGATAACATTGTTTATTCTTTTTTTTTTTTTTTTTTTTTTTTTTAATCCTTTTTATTATTTTAAAGAAAAAACAATCAGTTTAGCGTCTTGACCAGGACGGAAAATAGAAAGTGATCGACATAGTCGATCGATAAAAAAACAATGATAACATTGTTTATTCTTTTTTTTTTTTTTTTTTTTAAATTCTTTTTAATTATTTTTAAAGAAAAAAACGGAAAATAAAAATTAGTCGATAAAGTCGAACGATATAAAAAAAAAACAATGATAACATTGTTTATTCTTTTTTTTTTGTTTTTTTTTATATTCTTTTTTAATAATTTTGAAAAAAAAAACAATCAGTTTAGCGTCTTGACTAGGACGGAAAATAGAAAGTAATCGACATAGTCGATCGATAAAAGAAACAATGATAACATTGTTTATTCTTTTTTTTTTTTTTTTTTTTTTTTTAATCCTTTTTATTATTTTAAAGAAAAAACAATCAGTTTAGCGTCTTGACCAGGACGGAAAATAGAAAGTGATCGACATAGTCGATCGATAAAAAACAATGATAACATTGTTTATTCTTTTTTTTTTTTTTTTTACAACAGGTAGCATTGGTAGTCAGTTGATCCTGAGTGATCCCAGCTACAGTTTTGTTTTTCTTTCTTTTTTTTAGAAGAAGATCAGGACATCCAAGCACTGCTGGATAGTTGCTGAATGCAGGGCCTGCCTGTGGCATTATAATAACAGGCTAAGTCATTTGTAGTTCATAGTTTACCTTTGATTTTATAACTTCACACAGGGTACTATGAACGATGAGAGATCCAGTGGGATCACTCAGGGTCTAGTAGAGACCACCAATGTTGTGCGTTGATAGGCAAGGTGACCAACCTTGACATTCTTTCTTTTCTCTCCTGTTGTGACAAACACAAAATACACACACAGCTTACAGTGTGTTCTTTGTGTATGTTTTCTTCAGGTGTGAGTAGTTTTTTTGTTCTTGCTCTTCAGGGAGGGCCTTAGCCAAAAGCTAACAGTCCAAATCTCACCTGGAAATTCAACTCAGTCCTTGTCAGTTTTGGCATCAAACTTGTAATGGTTTAATCATTACAGGTTATTTACTGAAATATTTGTTCTAAAAGTTGCTAAGTATTTCTCACTTAGAAATTTTTTATTTTTTTATTTTCAGCTTAATTAGCTACAAATTGTTTCTACTAAGTGTTTCTCACTTAGATTTTTTTTTGGCTTTTCAGCTCCTTAAAAGCTGCTAAGTGTTTCTGCTAAGTGTTTCTCACTTAGAATTTTATTTTTATGTTCGTTTTCTATCCCTTCTCCTATCCCTTTTGTTCAAAATAAGCGGGAGGAAATTCTCTCATTCACGCTAAGATGCACTCTGAACTTTGATTTTTTGATCTGAGTGTGAGGGAATGACCTGTTAGTGCATTGGGCATAGGCTGGGCTGCAGTTTAGATGTCTTAGGTGTTAATAGGGGGTTCCTCTTAGCGTTTTTCTTTGTTCCCACCTTATGATTTTCTTGAAGAAAAAAATTAGAAGTCATAATGGTGCTTCCCTCTGGAAGGGTTGTAAGCCATGGTGTCCAACTAAATTAAAGGACAAGTCTGGGATAATCCCTGCCAGAGGGGCGAGTATTCTACCATGGTTGAAATACTCTGGCAACTGATCTTCAATTTTATGTTGTTTGTTAGCTGCTGGTGTATCCTGATCATGTGTTGATACTTGCATTTTTTTATTTGTAATCTTCTATTACAATTCTCTTTCTGTTCTGGTCTGTTACTTCATTTGTCTTGTTTAACTTCAGTTATATCCATTTTACTTTTTATTGTTTCCCATCTACTTTTTATTTTCTATTAGTTCTGGTCAGAAACTCCTGGGCAGCAAGAAGGAAAGCAGTTTAGTACTTCTGGGTGTTTGGCATCACCCCCCATAGTGAGCAAGTACAACAGGTAGCATTGGTAGTCAGTTGATCCTGAGTGATCCCAGCTACAGTTTTGTTTTTCTTTCTTTTTTTTAGAAGAAGATCAGGACATCCAAGCACTGCTGGATAGTTGCTGAATGCAGGGCCTGCCTGTGGCATTATAATAACAGGCTAAGTCATTTGTAGTTCATAGTTTACCTTTGATTTTATAACTTCACACAGGGTACTATGAACGATGAGAGATCCAGTGGGATCACTCAGGGTCTAGTAGAGACCACCAATGTTGTGCGTTGATAGGCAAGGTGACCAACCTTGACATTCTTTCTTTTCTCTCCTGTTGTGACAAACACAAAATACACACACAGCTTACAGTGTGTTCTTTGTGTATGTTTTCTTCAGGTGTGAGTAGTTTTTTTGTTCTTGCTCTTCAGGGAGGGCCTTAGCCAAAAGCTAACAGTCCAAATCTCACCTGGAAATTCAACTCAGTCCTTGTCAGTTTTGGCATCAAACTTGTAATGGTTTAATCATTACAGGTTATTTACTGAAATATTTGTTCTAAAAGTTGCTAAGTATTTCTCACTTAGAAATTTTTTATTTTTTTATTTTCAGCTTAATTAGCTACAAATTGTTTCTACTAAGTGTTTCTCACTTAGATTTTTTTTTGGCTTTTCAGCTCCTTAAAAGCTGCTAAGTGTTTCTGCTAAGTGTTTCTCACTTAGAATTTTATTTTTATGTTCGTTTTCTATCCCTTCTCCTATCCCTTTTGTTCAAAATAAGCGGGAGGAAATTCTCTCATTCACGCTAAGATGCACTCTGAACTTTGATTTTTTGATCTGAGTGTGAGGGAATGACCTGTTAGTGCATTGGGCATAGGCTGGGCTGCAGTTTAGATGTCTTAGGTGTTAATAGGGGGTTCCTCTTAGCGTTTTTCTTTGTTCCCACCTTATGATTTTCTTGAAGAAAAAAATTAGAAGTCATAATGGTGCTTCCCTCTGGAAGGGTTGTAAGCCATGGTGTCCAACTAAATTAAAGGACAAGTCTGGGATAATCCCTGCCAGAGGGGCGAGTATTCTACCATGGTTGAAATACTCTGGCAACTGATCTTCAATTTTATGTTGTTTGTTAGCTGCTGGTGTATCCTGATCATGTGTTGATACTTGCATTTTTTTATTTGTAATCTTCTATTACAATTCTCTTTCTGTTCTGGTCTGTTACTTCATTTGTCTTGTTTAACTTCAGTTATATCCATTTTACTTTTTATTGTTTCCCATCTACTTTTTATTTTCTATTAGTTCTGGTCAGAAACTCCTGGGCAGCAAGAAGGAAAGCAGTTTAGTACTTCTGGGTGTTTGGCATCACCCCCCATAGTGAGCAAGTACAACAGGTAGCATTGGTAGTCAGTTGATCCTGAGTGATCCCAGCTACAGTTTTGTTTTTCTTTCTTTTTTTTAGAAGAAGATCAGGACATCCAAGCACTGCTGGATAGTTGCTGAATGCAGGGCCTGCCTGTGGCATTATAATAACAGGCTAAGTCATTTGTAGTTCATAGTTTACCTTTGATTTTATAACTTCACACAGGGTACTATGAACGATGAGAGATCCAGTGGGATCACTCAGGGTCTAGTAGAGACCACCAATGTTGTGCGTTGATAGGCAAGGTGACCAACCTTGACATTCTTTCTTTTCTCTCCTGTTGTGACAAACACAAAATACACACACAGCTTACAGTGTGTTCTTTGTGTATGTTTTCTTCAGGTGTGAGTAGTTTTTTTGTTCTTGCTCTTCAGGGAGGGCCTTAGCCAAAAGCTAACAGTCCAAATCTCACCTGGAAATTCAACTCAGTCCTTGTCAGTTTTGGCATCAAACTTGTAATGGTTTAATCATTACAGGTTATTTACTGAAATATTTGTTCTAAAAGTTGCTAAGTATTTCTCACTTAGAAATTTTTTATTTTTTTATTTTCAGCTTAATTAGCTACAAATTGTTTCTACTAAGTGGCTTTGCAAGAGGCTATTTCGAGATCGGCTCTGGATGGGGATAAAACTTTAGTAGCCAAATGTCCTTTATGTTTTGAGACATACCTCAAAGGTCCAGTTGCGCATTTTAGACGTAACTGTAAGTTTAGTAAGGAATTTAAGGACTATAAGTCACGTTTTCCCCCATCTACCCACTCCCAAGTTAAAGATTGTTACCACTTACCTTGTCCAGAATGTGGTAAGCTTTTCAAAAGTATCGCTACGAGAGCGAAACACTGTGTTAACGGTACATGTAAAGGTACACCTCTGTCTCCCCTCACAGGGAATAATTCAGACCTGGAACCTCCCTTTGTAGGAGAATCTGTAGATTTTAAAACTTCACAAACAGCTTTCGTTCCTTATAACTCTACAACACCCACTTTTACCCCGTTACACCCGTCTCGTCTCAAATTCCGATCTTTTGGAACTGAATGGAAGGACATCGACGTTTCTGCTGCAGAAAAACTTCAAACTTTCACCGTCGAAACAGAAAATTCTTCAAAACCTGCCGACCAACTTGATAAACTACTCAAAACGGTTTATCAAATATGTAGCGGTTTCTTTGAAGAAACAAAGCGGAATTTACCCCGCAAACAGAAATCAAGGGAAGAGGTCATCCTCGACCAAGAAAAACTTGAATGTCGTCTGGAAATGAAACAGCTAAGACAGGAGCTCCGCAAATCTGGGCCTTCTATAGAGAACGCTGTCAAATGGAAAGAGGCAAGAACGAGAATGAAAAGGATTTTCCGAATGTATCGGAATTTAGAAAAGAAAAATTTATTCAAAAAATTACAAGATAAATTTCGTCAAAATCCGTTTACTGCCATAAAAGAAGAACTCCAAAAAGAAGATCCTCAACCCCCCTCCCTTGATATTCCAGAGGAAAAAATAATTGAACATTTTAAAAACAATTATTGTGACAATGAAAAAAAAAAAACTGATTTCACCCATCCCTCTTTTTTACCTAAGTCTGACTACAAGACAATGGATGATATCCAGTTCCCGAGCTTCGAACAGTTTGGTATTCTCTTATCAAAGAAAAAAAACAAATGTGCCCCTGGTCCCAATTGCATACCTTATGTTGTATGGAAAAAGGTCCCAACTTTTATGGAAGCACTTTACAAGGTATTAAAGAGAATTTTCGAACTCAAGGCCTATCCGGATAGTTGGGGCTTAGCATTTGTAACAATGCTCCCAAAGCCCAACTCCGATGGGAAAGACATCTCGAAAACGAGACCGATAGCTGTGGGCAACTGCGACGGGAAAATTTTTAATACGGTTATTCAGGAAGCCGTCGCAAACCACACTCTTTCTAAATTTAATTTTCAAAAAGGCTTTAGGAAAGGTGTCTCTGGGTGTATCGAACATGCCACGATCACCTCAGAGATTTTTAAAGAAGTGAAAGCTCTCCGGAAAAACCTAACAATTGTCTGGGTGGATTTGGCAGATGCTTTCGGCTCAGTCAAACATCAATTAATTTTCTTTGCTTTAAAATATTTCGGAATTCACGAAAGAATAATCGGTTTCTATAAAAGGTATTATTCCTCCATGCGCGTCCAAATCAGAGTTGGAGAAGGCCTGACGCCCACTATCCCTTTTGAAGTTGGTGTCTTTCAAGGCTGCGTTTCCTCCCCAACCCTTTTTAATTTGGTATTCCAACTACTGCTCTTTTCCTTAGCAGTTCATCAACAGGAATTTCGAAAAGGTGGGAAGTAACGGACTGGGAGCTTTTGGCTCCTGCCCTATTCCCGATGTAAACTTTCTTTTTATTTTTTTTTTTTTTTTTAACAGGCCCAAAGGGCGACAATGATGGTTGCTGACCAAGGAATAATATTCAAATGAATTTTCGTTTCAAAGAAACGAACAGAATTAAGAGAGAGGTAGAGAAAAAAAAAAAAAAAAAAAAAAAAAAAAAGAAAGAATAGAAAAAAAATATGAAGAGGAAATAATCAAACATGAAAAAAAAAAAAAAAAAATAAAATATAAATAAAAAACGTTGTATGAAAAAGGAAAAAAAGAAAAAAAAAAGACCAGAAAAGGAAAGAGAAAATGAAAAGGTATAATATTATTGTGGGGATATGAGGATAGCAGGGAGATGCTCTTTTTTTTTTTTTTTTTTTCTTTTTTTTTTTATTTATTATTTAAAAAAAGAAACAATCAGTTTAGCGTCTCGATCAGGACGGAAAATAGAAATTAATCGACATAGTCGATCGATAGAAAAAAAACAATGATAACATTGTTTATTCCTTTTTTTTTTTTTTTTTTTTTTATTCTTTTTATTTATTTTTAAAGAAAAAACAATCAGTTTAGCGTCCTGACCAGGACGGAAAATTGAAAGTGATCGACATAGTCGATCGATAGAAAAAAAACAATGATAACATTGTTTATTCCTTTTTTTTTTTTTTTTTTTTTTATTCTTTTTATTTATTTTTAAAGAAAAAACAATCAGTTTAGCGTCCTGACCAGGACGGAACTACGAGTTTAACAATAAATCCCTCCAACTATTAGTTGCAGCTTTTGCTGATGATTTACAACTTACCACGTCATCAAAGGCGGGGGCAAAATTGCTAATCAAGTCGCTCGAACAGTTTCTTTCCTGGTCTCGTGGTATGAAAGCGAAACCCCAGAAATGCATTGCCCACAGCTTTGTACAAGGGAAACCAGCTAACCCGGACCTGAAGATTAACAATGTTCCGATTACGAATCTCCAGGAAGCTGGAGAGTTCAAATACCTCGGGCGTTGGTTTGAGCCGAACGCCAAAGAACAGAAATTGCGAGAGCGCCTGACCACTTTTACCAGGAATTTTTTAAAAAAAGTCGACGCCATGCCACTATATGGGTCTCAGAAGGCTTGGTCTGTCCAACACTTGTTATTGTCAAGGTTAACATGGAGTTTAATGATCCATGACTTATCTCTCCCTTTTGCCAAAAAAATGGACAAAATTATTAAACCTTTTTTGAAGAAATGGTGGGGATTTGTCCGCTCTGCGAACACAGTCATCCTTTTTACCGGTTCAAAGAACACTGTTGGTCTCAGACACAAAAGAGTTGAGACGCTATATAAACAAGCGCAATCAATTAAACTAGACATCCTCAGATCCTCACAGGACTCTGACATGCACGGTGTCTACAATGTTATTATGGAGAAATCGTCCAACTGGTCGAAAAAGTTTTCAGCTTCTGCTGAGTGGGAGCGCCTTATTAAGTTTTTTTCTTACCGTTCTCTTGCGAAGCAATCAGCTGGTCTTGGTCACCGATTGCGCGATCTACGTACTACTCGCCCCGATCTCCTTAAGCGTTTTGAAGTGGAAGCCACAGATGAACTACTGAACTCTTTGAATAAATTACAAGTCCAAGGTCAGTGGAAGGAGTGGTCTAAATGTATGATAAACGATTTCACCTGGAATAAGGTACTTAGGGAGGGAAATCCTGCCTATATCTCATTTCAACTGAAAGCGGTTACAAACACCCTCCCCTCACAAGATAATTTAAAGAGGTGGAACATCACCAATGTGGACCAAAATTGTGTTTTGTGTGGCAAAGTGAATCCTACCCTCAGGCATGTCTTAACAGGCTGTCCTGTCTCTTTAACACAAGGGAGGTTCACGTGGCGTCACGACAGCGTTCTAAAACGCATTGTTATCTTCTTGGAAGAGTTGATAATAAAAGCCAACAAAAGAAAAGAAAACCTCCCGCCTCCCTCTCAAACTTTTTTAAAAACAGGGGAAAATAAACCCCTAGAAAGAATTTCTAAAGAGACAGGCGAACTCTCACTAGCGAATGATTGGGTCATCCTCGACGATGTCGGTGATAACCGCCTAATTGTTCCTCTTGAAGTGTGCCATGTCTCGTCCTCTCTAAGACCAGACATTTTTATTTATTCTTTTTTTGCGAAAAGAGCACTGATTCTGGAGCTGACGTGTCCAAATGAAGATCGTTTCGAAACCTCTCATGTCTTAAAGGAAAAGAAATACCTAAAGCTAAGAGACTCGATCATCGCTAATGGCTTCGACTGTAACATTTTTACTATTGAAGTTGGCGTACGAGGAAACATCTGCATGGACCAGCTGAACATCTGGACACGTCACATCGGTTCACCTTTAGCACCAACAAAAGCTTTATTTTGTGAATGCACCAGAATCGCCAGACAGTGCTCATATGTTCTGTTCCAGACGAGGAACCTCCCCACGTGGCATTCAAGACCACTAATGCGCAGCATTAAAGAAGAACCTGCCACTGCAAGTTTTATAAAAGATGGTAAAGAAATCTTCCCTGTGGAAGAAGTCAAAATCCACAAAGTAACAAAACTGAAAACGATCGAAAAGCTCACCATTGAAAGATCGTGGCTTGAGAAATGTTTTATCTGGCAAACTTGTTACGCATCGGCTCTTTCTATTCTACTTATTGCCAATGGTTCTTCCTCCCCGGCCCCTTCTGTTTTGTTAGATGAGGATGAGCTCACTGGACTCTCCTTGTCATTCTCTTCTATTTCTTCCATCTCTTTCCAGACTCCCCCACCTGAACTCATGTCAACGGGATCGCAAACACTTCCTGCTGATTTCGCTATAGTGATAAGAACTCAATCTGACATGGGTTCTCAAACCCCCTTGTACAAAAAAAAAGAAGGAAAATTAAGGCTGAAACTTTCCTTGAAATGCCAGATTTTAGAAAACGAATTAGAGCAAATGAAAGAACGAATTTTTTATGTTCTATTTTTATTTTACTTTAATGCGATGTCAGCCTCCCTCGAGAAAGACAAGCAGTTTCTAAATGGATTACCTGTTGAGATCAAAGCTACCAACCAGGATCCATCCTCACTTCCTCCTGCGCCCCCTGTTTTAATTATTGAAAAAGATAGAAAAGAATATGAACTTCTGGAAGGAGTAATTCAACGGTTAACAGCAGAACGCGATGAATCGAAGACTTCTCTTTCTGCACTAGTTCGACAATATGACTTAGTGGAAGATTACAGGAAACGTGAGCTCGCAAATCTGACTCAGAGAGCAGACCTATCGGAAATGGCGCTCTTTAATTACCATCAAAGGTTTGTTCTTCTGTCGAACGAATTGGAGACCAAATGTAATGAGGAAAGAGAAAGTAAAATAAGACTTTTCTATACTCAACAGGAGGTCGAGAGTTTGCGTGCCGCGCGTCCCCGTATGACCCACTTTAGTCAACAAGTTTCCCCCCGAACCCCCGTTCTGTATGAATCTGTTGCTATGATGAAGATAGCAAAGAACTACCTCTCGCTCTTTACAACTACGAGTAGTCTTTTTACTCCTCTTATTAAACCCCTTATCCCTACCCTTAATTATATCACCCCTCTTTGTCCTCTAGCCTCAATTCCTCCGACAATGCCGCAGAGTGAAGCTCTCGACCGCACGCCGACCAAGATTTTACGACAAGAGAGTCACGTTATCTCCGTTAAAGAGAATACACCTATTGCGAGACAATGGTCCGAGGGTAGGATTGACTTACTCGAGAATTACTGTCGAGCAGTAGATGACTCTCTCGAAACAAACGAGAAAGCGGCAGAGCTCTCAGAACAACTTCTGGATGCCCAACTTCGCCTCTCGGAGCTGAATCACCAACGGTGTACAACTCACGCAGAGCAGCTTGAGCAATCCATGATGTTAACGGGACTGGCGAGCGATTTAAATGCTCAACTCGCCTTGGCACGGTCTCAAATTGCGGCCCTGAAGTTCCAATTAGCTTCATGGGCAGAAGGTTTGAGTCCGCCAGACACAGAAGAACATGAGGAAAATGAAACTCCGCCGAGAAAGTCTGAGCGTTCAACTCTGAAAAAACGAACCCCTCCATCAAGATATCGTTACAATCGAAGGAGATGTTCTGCTGATGACGTTCACGGTGACTCCACCCCCTTGTAATTCTCTTTTTCCTTACTTTCACATCACTTTGTTTATTTAGTTTTTTAGCTTATTTATTATTTATTGTTCGTTTTTGTTTGTATTATTTTATCGATATGTTTATGTCCGTCAGATCATAACGTTAATCAGGTTAATTGTTAATTGTTAATTATAAATGGTCTAAACCCCAATCCAAGTTCCCAAGGCTTGGCATAGATTTGAGTGACGCCTTACTGGCCTCCTCATCCTCTATGAGTGGTGAGGGGGCCAGCAATGGTTTTTTTTTTTTTTTTTTTTCTCTTATTTCTTTTTTTCTTTTTCTTTTACTCTAATATGAAATATTTTTGAACAAAATGTGATTATTAATTTAAAAAAAAAAAAAAAAAATAATAATGTAAATGAATAATAAAAAAAAAAAAAAAAAAACATGCCTTGGGAATACAATCAAAGCCCCAATTAATCGGTCCTTTCTTTTTCCTTCTTGTCAAGTGATCGCTCCACTCGTCGATCACCAAAACCGATTGTATTTATATCTGTTCTTTTCTCAACGATCGGCTATACCGACCATTTTTTTTTTTTATAAATAATTGTTTTCTTCTTCTCGACGATCAGATCCAATTGATCGACCTTTTTTTTTTTTTTTTTTTTTTCCTTTATTCCTTCCATCCCTCCCGCTCCCCTAATTTTAAATAAAAACAGGATCAGCTCAGCTTGATCGTTAATCTTTTTTTCTTTTTTTAATTTAAACTGATTGTATTTATATCTGTTTATTTTTCTCGACGATCGGCTATACCGATCAACCTTTAAAATAATTTCTTCTTCTCGACGATCAGATCCAATTGATCAACCTTTTCTTTTTTTTTCCTCTATTCCTTCCATCCCTCCCGCTCCCCTATTTGTAATAAAAACAAGATCAGCTCAGCTTGATCGTTAATCTTTTTTTCTTTTTTTAATTTAAACTGATTGTATTTATATCTGTTTATTTTTCTCAACGATCGGCTATACCGATCAACCTTTAAAATAATTTCTTCTTCTCGACGATCAGATCCAATTGATCAACCTTTTCTTTTTTTTTCCTCTATTCCTTCCATCCCTCCCGCTCCCCTATTTGTAATAAAAACAAGATCAGCTCAGCTTGATCGTTAATTTTTTTTTCTTTCTTTTTTGTTGGTCCTAGTCAAGACCTTAAACTGACTAACCGGTCTTAATTTTAAATAAGTGTTAACCTAGTTTCTCTTTTCCTTTTCAATTTCCTTTTAATACTCGCTATCTGGTCTGTTATGTCATATTTCTCATTTAATTTTATCATCCATTTTACTTTTCACTGTTTCCCATCTACATTTTATTTTCAAATAGTTACGGTCTGTTAAAAAAAAAAAAAAAGTTTAAATAAGTTAAATTGAACATGTTAACTCAATTCCTCAATTCTTCCGTCATGGTCATGACATTCTTTTTCGTTTCTCTAATGCACAAGAGATACCATCACTCATGAGATACCAACGCACATACGAGATACCAGCACTCCAGAGATACCGACACGCTAGAGATACCAAGTCACTTGAGATACCTCCTTGTAAATTAATTCCCGGTATTTCAAATTTGAATTGATAGTGTCAACTCTGCTTGCTGCTCTTGTTAATGTGTTGTCTCCTGAAAGTGATCTTAACTCCTGTAAAAAGAAAAAAAAAAAGAAATCAAAAAAGAAGAATTTTCAAACGAAGTTATAACAACCCCTACCACCCATTATGATCAATTCCGCTTGTTTTTTTTTTTTTTTTTAAAACAAAAAAAAAAATAAAAAATTATAAAAGATTAAACAATGTTATCATTGTATTTTTATCGATCGACTATGTCGATTACTTTCTATTTTCCGTCCTGGTCAAGACGCTAAACTGATTGTTTTTTTTTTTTTTTTTTTTCAAAATTAATAAAAAAGAATATAAAAAAAAAAAATAAAAAAAAGAATAAACAATGTTATCATTGTTTTTTTATCGTTCGACTTTGTCGACTAATTTCTATTTTCCGTTTTTCTTCTTAAAAAATAAATAAAAAGAATTTAAAAAAAAAAAAAAAAAAAAAAAGAATAAACAATGTTATCATTGTTTTTTATCGATCGACTATGTCGATTACTTTCTATTTTCCGTCCTGGTCAAGACGCTAAACTGATTGTTTTTTTTTTTTCAAAATTAATAAAAAAGAATAAAAAAAAAAAATAAAAAAAAGAATAAACAATGTTATCATTGTTTTTTTATCGTTCGACTTTGTCGACTAATTTCTATTTTCCGTTTTTTTTTTCTTAAAAAATAAATAAAAAGAATTTAAAAAAAAAAAAAAAAAAAAAGAATAAACAATGTTATCATTGTTTTTTTATCGATCGACTTTGTCGACTAATTTCTATTTTCCGTCCTGGTCAAGACGCTAAACTGATTGTTTTTTCTAAATAAATAAAAAGAATAAAAAAAAAAAAAAAAAAAAAAGATTAAACAATGTTATCATTGTTTTTTTTATCGATCGACTATGTCGATTACTTTCTATTTTCCGTCCTGGTCAGGACGCTAAACTGATTGTTTTTTCTTTAAAAATAAATAAAAAGAATAAAAAAAAAAAAAAAAAAAAAAAAAAGAATAAACAATGTTATCATTGTTTTTTTATCGATCGACTATGTCGATCACTTTCTACTTCCCGTCCTGGTCAGGACGCTAAACTGATTGTTTTTTCTTTAAAAATAAATAAAAAGAATAAAAAAAAAAAAAAAAGGAATAAACAATGTTATCATTGTTTTTATTTTATCGATCGACTATGTCGATTACTTTCTATTTTCCGTCCTGGTCAAGACGCTAAACTGATTGTTTTTTCTCTAAAAAATAAAAAGAAGGATTTAAAAAAAAAAAAAAAAAAAAAAAAAGAATAAACAATGTTATCATTGTTTTATTTTATCGATCGACTATGTCGATCACTTTCTATTTTTCGTCCTGGTCAAGACACTAAACTGATTGTTTTTTCTTTAAAAATAATAAAAAGGATTTAAAAAAAAAAAAAAAAAAAAAAAAAAAAAAGAATAAACAATGTTATCATTGTTTTTTTATCGATCGACTATGTCGATCACTTTCTATTTTCCGTCCTGGTCAAGACGCAAAACTGATTGTTTTTTTTCAAAATTAATAAAAAAGAATACAAAAAAAAATAAAAAAAAAGAATAAACAATGTTATCATTGTTTTTTTTTTATCGTTCGACGTTGTTGACTAATTTCTATTTTCCGTTTTTTTTTTTTTCTTTTTAAAAAATAAATAAAAAGATTTAAAAAAAAAAAAAAAAGAATAAACAATGTTATCATTGTTTTTTTTATCGATCGACTATGTCGATTACTTTCTATTTTCCGTCCTGGTCAAGACGCTAAACTGATTGTTTTTTCTTTAAAAAAAAAAAAAAGGATTTAAAAAAAAAAAAAAAAAAAAAAAAAAAAAAGAATAAACAATGTTATCATTGTTTTTTTTTTATCGATCGACTATGTCGATCACTTTCTATTTTCCGTCCTGGTCAAGACGCTAAACTGATTGTTTTTTTTTCAAAATTAATAAAAAAGAATATAAAAAAAAAAAAATTAAAAAAAAAAGAATAAACAATGTTATCATTGTTTTTTTTTTATCGTTCGACTTTGTCGACTAATTTCTATTTTCCGTTTTTTTTCTTTTTAAAATAAAAAGAATTTAAAAAAAAAAAAAAAAAAGAGTAAACAATGTTATCATTGTTTTTTTTTATCGATCGACTATGTCGATTACTTTCTATTTTCCGTCCTAGTCAAGACGCTAAACTGATTGTTTTTTTTTCAAAATTAATAAAAAAGAATAAAAAAAAACAAAAAAAAAAAGAATAAACAATGTTATCATTGTTTTTTTTTTATCGTTCGACTTTGTCGACTAATTTTTATTTTCCGTTTTTTTTTCTTTAAAAATAAATAAAAAGAATTTAAAAAAAAAAAAAAATAAAAGAATAAACAATGTTATCATTGTTTTTTTTTTATCGATCGACTATGTCGATCACTTTCTATTTTCCGTCCTGGTCAAGACGCTAAACTGATTGTTTTTTCTTTAAAATAATAAAAAGGATTAAAAAAAAAAAAAAAAAAAAAAAAAAAAAAAAAGAATAAACAATGTTATCATTGTTTTTTATCGATCGACTATGTCGATCACTTTCTATTTTCCGTCCTGGTCAAGACGCTAAACTGATTGTTTTTTCTTTAAAAAATAATTAAAAGGTTTAAAAAAAAAAAAAAAAAAAAAAAAAAAAAGAATAAACAATGTTATCATTGTTTTTTTATCGATCGACTATGTCGATCACTTCCAATTTTCCGTCCTGGTCAGGACGCTAAACTGATTGTTTTTTCTTTAAAAATAAATAAAAAGAATAAAAAAAAAAAAAAAAAAAAAAAGGAATAAACAATGTTATCATTGTTTTTTTTTTATCGATCGACTATGTCGATTACTTTCTATTTTCCGCCCTGGTCAAGACGCTAAACTGATTGTTTTTTCTTTAAAATAATTAAAAGGATTTAAAAAAAAAAAAAAAAAAAAAAAAGAATAAACAATGTTATCATTGTTTTTTTTCTATCGATCGACTATGTCGATCACTTTCAATTTTCCGTCCTGGTCAGGTCTTTTTTTTTTCTTTTTTTCCTTTTTCATACAAAGTTTTTTATTTATATTTTATTTTTTTTTTTTTTTTTTCATGTTTGATTATTTCCTCTTCATATTTTTTTTCTATTCTTTCTTTTTTTTTTTTTTTTTTTTTTTCTCTACCTCTCTCTTAATTCTGTTCGTTTCTTTGAAACGAAAATTCATTTGAATATTATTCCTTGGTCAGCAACCATCATTGTCGCCCTTTGGGCCTGTTAAAAAAAAAAAAAAATAAAAAGAAAGTTTACATCGGGAATAGGGCAGGAGCCAAAAGCTCCCAGTCCGTTACTTCCCACCTTTTCGAAATTCTTCTCACTTAGATTTTTTTTTGGCTTTTCAGCTCCTTAAAAGCTGCTAAGTGTTTCTGCTAAGTGTTTCTCACTTAGAATTTTATTTTTATGTTCGTTTTCTATCCCTTCTCCTATCCCTTTTGTTCAAAATAAGCGGGAGGAAATTCTCTCATTCACGCTAAGATGCACTCTGAACTTTGATTTTTTGATCTGAGTGTGAGGGAATGACCTGTTAGTGCATTGGGCATAGGCTGGGCTGCAGTTTAGATGTCTTAGGTGTTAATAGGGGGTTCCTCTTAGCGTTTTTCTTTGTTCCCACCTTATGATTTTCTTGAAGAAAAAAATTAGAAGTCATAATGGTGCTTCCCTCTGGAAGGGTTGTAAGCCATGGTGTCCAACTAAATTAAAGGACAAGTCTGGGATAATCCCTGCCAGAGGGGCGAGTATTCTACCATGGTTGAAATACTCTGGCAACTGATCTTCAATTTTATGTTGTTTGTTAGCTGCTGGTGTATCCTGATCATGTGTTGATACTTGCATTTTTTTATTTGTAATCTTCTATTACAATTCTCTTTCTGTTCTGGTCTGTTACTTCATTTGTCTTGTTTAACTTCAGTTATATCCATTTTACTTTTTATTGTTTCCCATCTACTTTTTATTTTCTATTAGTTCTGGTCAGAAACTCCTGGGCAGCAAGAAGGAAAGCAGTTTAGTACTTCTGGGTGTTTGGCATCACCCCCCATAGTGAGCAAGTACAACAGGTAGCATTGGTAGTCAGTTGATCCTGAGTGATCCCAGCTACAGTTTTGTTTTTCTTTCTTTTTTTTAGAAGAAGATCAGGACATCCAAGCACTGCTGGATAGTTGCTGAATGCAGGGCCTGCCTGTGGCATTATAATAACAGGCTAAGTCATTTGTAGTTCATAGTTTACCTTTGATTTTATAACTTCACACAGGGTACTATGAACGATGAGAGATCCAGTGGGATCACTCAGGGTCTAGTAGAGACCACCAATGTTGTGCGTTGATAGGCAAGGTGACCAACCTTGACATTCTTTCTTTTCTCTCCTGTTGTGACAAACACAAAATACACACACAGCTTACAGTGTGTTCTTTGTGTATGTTTTCTTCAGGTGTGAGTAGTTTTTTTGTTCTTGCTCTTCAGGGAGGGCCTTAGCCAAAAGCTAACAGTCCAAATCTCACCTGGAAATTCAACTCCGTAACGAATTTTCAGGTCCAGGGTTGCGTTCAACGTCGCCTGCCAGCAGTAATTAACTTCGGGTCAGTTCTTTTTCAGTTTGAGAGATAGTCGGTGCTGTTACAGTAGTCGGCTTCACCAGAACTTTACTATGATGTGAGTCATTTTTAGGATTTGAAGTTGACGGTGTTCGTTTGTCAAGTCAGTTTGAATTATCCATTTCCACATCAGTCGTTTCAGTAGTATCGGTTGGTTCTTCAGCACAGTGTCGCTTCAGATCACCAGATCTGGACCCTTGCCCGGGTTGAAGGTCGGCCCCAATTTGACCGGCTTTTCTCTTTTAGTTTCCATGTTGATTACAAGGTACGCATCTTTACCCATGTCGACGAAGCTTGGTGATGGAACCGATTCAGAGATTGCAATTAACGTTTTGTTGCCTCCCTTATGAAAACTAGCCACAATTGTGTGACTCCACTTGTATGCGTGCAACAGGTGATCGCTGATCTGTTGCGTCGTGAACTTCTTAATAGCCAGTGATTTATTTATAAAACGCTGACCAGTCGGCAGTGCGGGTTTCAGAGAATCCCCGGAAAAAAAAAATTTTTTTTTTTTTTGGTTACACTCGTCTGTGCTACCAAACTCTTTGTTTTTGTTCTTTCACTTCTATGTTTTGTCTTTCTTTAATACTTTCTTTTTAACTTAAGTCTGACAAATTGGAAAACACGGGAAACATAGGAAGGCTCCGCCTGAGGACGTAAGAAGAGCGGCAACGGAAAAAATAAATGGTCACGCGTCCTTGAAATTGGACACATGAAGCTAATTCGGTTGCCATTCCTACCATCGATAAGGAAAACAAAGAGTCGAGCATATAACTAGAGCGGTGGTCAAAGACCACTTGAACAGCCCGAAGGCCTGCCCTCAAGAGAAATTTATAAGGAGAATAGGAGAAGAAGGAGACAGGAGTGTTGGAAGAGACACTGCGACAACACTGAAGGTGATGTGCAGTTACCCAACCAGGAGATGATTGATAATGATGAAAATACTAAAAAAAAAAATAATAACAAATTGATATTTGGCGACTACATGTCACCTACTTTACTTCCAAAGTCTAAGGTTAGATGTTTGTTCCATCCACCTTATGATCAACGCGAGTGATGGAAGCCACGCCAAAGTGAAGAGAGCTTCAAGGTTAGGAATTTCGTTGGCAATAATAAGTTCTCGATCGCGATCCCACTTGCCGGTCAGTGTTGAGAAGCCCAGGATTTTGAACCTGGCCGAGTCGAGTTTGGGAGATAGACATCCCTGCAGCAGGTGAACCTGTGAGGACGGTTCGCCACAAAATGGGCAGTCGATTTTCTTGCGCCAGTTCTGAATTAGCGGGTGACATCCTGTCCGGAAGTTCGCTATCCGTATCTCGTCGGCTCTTTCCATCCCAGGAGGGTATTTAACGGAACGGCCTCCGATGAGGTGTTTGTAGCAGGTGTAACCACTCACGTTAAGCAGATCCTTTTTGATGCAGCGCTTAACATGTGATGATCGCGAGAAGTAAGTGCCTTTGACTAGCACAGGTCGGATGTTCTTGTTGTGCGCTGCTTCCTTTGCAAGCGCGTCAACCATACTTGTGCAAAAAGCTAAAGCTAAAGCTAAGCTTTTTAGAGCTAAGCTAAAGCTATTTAGCTTTTTTTAGCTTTTTTTTAGCTTTTTTGAAAAAAGAATTTTCAAACAAAAAATACCTCATTTTTGGACATTTTTGGTATTTTTTTGGAATTTTTTTAGAAAAAAAATGGAAAGTTGTTGAAAATAAAGCAGTGGAAAATTGAGAAACTGGCACTGTGGAGCTTGAAAGCATTTTTTTTGAATTTTTTGAAAAAAAATTTATTCTCTCAGAATGTAAAAAAAAAAAAAAAAAATTACTTGAAGGGGAGTAAAAAAATTTTTTTTTAATTAAAAAAGCTAGTAACCAGTCTTGTTTGGGTTTTTTTGGGGTCTTTTGGTATATTAGCAGCTAAATCTGTGAACAGAGCGGCTGAGTTGAGTTTACCAGGTGAGATTTGGACTGTTAGCTTTTGGCTAAGGCCCTCCCTGAAGAGCAAGAACAAAAGGATATAAGGTAAGAGGTGTCAAAACTGCATAAATCCAAATTTCCCCTCCTTAATTTACCCCCCCAGGTTCTTAAAAAATGTCTTACAAAGTTCCCTGTCAAACTACAGTAACTTAACCTGTTGCAATGTGTTTTTTTTCTCCTTTCAGATCCATCTCTCCTACAATGAATGCTCTTGAAACTCCACTTGAGGCTGCTGAGCTGCAGCAACTTGCATGTGACTTGCAAGTCGATGATCGAATCGTTCTGCGATTCAAGAAAGAGGCAGCGAAGAAGATAGTGGAATGGAGAGGCTATGTGCAAGTAGCCCGAGGATCAGGTGATAACAGGCATGTTACTTCATTTGTCTTGTTTAACTTCAGTTATATCCATTTTACTTTTTATTGTTTCCCATCTACTTTTTATTTTCTATTAGTTCTGGTCAGAAACTCCTGGGCAGCAAGAAGGAAAGCAGTTTAGTACTTCTGGGTGTTTGGCATCACCCCCCATAGTGAGCAAGTACAACAGGTAGCATTGGTAGTCTGTTGATCCTGAGTGATCCCAGCTACAGTTTTGTTTTTCTTTCTTTTTTTTTAGAAGAAGATCAGGACATCCTAGCACTGCTGGATAGTTGCTGAATGCAGGGCCTGCCTGTGGCATTATAATAACAGGCTAAGTCATTTGTAGTTCATAGTTTACCTTAGATTTTATAACTTCACATAGGTACTATGAACGATGAGAGATCCAGTGGGATCACTCAGGGTCTAGTAGAGACCACCAATGTTGTGCGTTGATAGGCAAGGTGACCAACCTTGACATTCTTTCTTTTCTCTCCTGTTGTGACAAACACAAAATACACACACAGCTTACAGTGTGTTCTTTGTGTATGTTTTCTTCAGGTGTGAGTAGTTTTTTTGTTCTTGCTCTTCAGGGAGGGCCTTAGCCAAAAGCTAACAGTCCAAATCTCACCTGGTAACTTAACTCCTTGGTATCATGTATCGCCAAGATCCTGCACAAAGCTACAGGGACTCTGAGTTCCAGGCATTCCAGGGTGCAATGCATGAAGAGCAGTTGCTGCTGCAGGAAGAGCATGAAGCAGTAACGCAGAAACTGCAGGAGTCAAACACTGCTGCTGAGAAGGAATTGCTTAGCTTGCAAGATGAGTGCAGTGCCCTAAAGAAACAACATTCTTCCCTAGCGGAAGGGATTCAACTGCAGGTAGCACAAATTACACACGCAACTCTAGCAAATGTGTTGCAGACAGGCAGCTCAGAGAAAGTTACAGAGTTGGAAACAAGGGTTCTAGAGATTGAGAACGAGAAGCGGTTACTTGAATCCGAACATGGGGAGATGGAAAATGAAGTGAAGCGACTAAAAGCAGAGGTAGATGATGCAGAACAGAAGTGCAGAGATGCAACTGAGGTGTGGAATGCAAAGGAGGAGAGGATTCGCAATATCCTTGATAGTAAGCCGAAAGAGAGCATGCCTGAAGTACTTCCCAAGATACCAGCTGCGCCAATTCCACAGGAAGCTAAGGAGGGGGGATTGGAGGTTGGGACAACACAGGCTGACCGACCACTCTTTGGTGAGGGTGGTTGGTTTGTTGATAATGGGGATAGGGGCAAGTGCAACATTTGCGGTGAGATTAGGATGAAGAATGGAGGCTCAGGGAAGAAAAACGCTGGAACAAGTAACCTGCGGGCACACTTGCGTTGTCATCACAACCTCCCAGGAAGTGGGAAGCCTAAGGAGTTGGGGGTAACACATGGCACTTCCACCACTGATCTGTGTGTTTTAAAAGACTTGGTATGTAAACCATTGAATTTCTTTAGAAACATCAAGTGTTTGTACAATGTCTCACACCAACAGAGCATGATGGACAAAATAGCTGTGTTCTTCTGCCAAAATAAGATAGCCCTGCAAGTGGTTGAAGATCCAACTTTCACTGGCATTACGTCTGCACCTGCAGGTGTTACGCGAAGGAGTCTGCTTGCCCACATTGAGAAGCTTGGGAATACCTGCCGTCAGAAGTTGCTTAAGCGGTTTGAAGGCGATGATGTTACAATTATGTTTGATGGGGCGACACTACCTGGAAAGCGACGAGTGCTGAACTTCAGTATTCACAATGGCCATATGGCCCTGTTTTTTAGAAGTGTAGTAGTTACTAGCTTTTCTGCTGCAGATGCCTTGAAGGTACTTCGAAGCATCACTACTGAGCTACTTGAAGCTAATGTTGTCCCACTTGCCTTCTGTGCTGACAATGCAAAGAGCATGCAGAATGCCCTGAAGGAAGCAGCACTTCCAGTTAGTATGTATCTAAAAAAGCAAACATTACCTGCTGCCCAACATTTTACAAACTAAGATTTAATAAACCATCACAGAGATGGAGAGTCTTGAAGAAGACACTGACAATGACAGTGCAGCATCTTGTGAAAGTGCAGGAGAAGAAGACCCAGAGGGCATTGACGCAGATGCTCTAGAGCAGATGCTCCAGGCTGCAGGGAAGGAGAAGCTCCTCACTATCAGATGTGCAGCACATTCATTGCAGCTGTTAATGAAGGATCTCATCAATGGTATCCCCCTCCTCTCAACGGCATACAATAAGGTGAAGGATCTGACAGAGGAGATGGCAACCCCCAAAAGGAAGGAGTTGTTCCTTGAGGTGCAGAAGGGTCGAAAGGGAAGCCCTCTGCAACTTAAACGCATAGGCAGTACCCGATGGAACACAGTATACGACTGCTGGGTTCGGGCAGTGAGACTCGAAGATCTCCTGCTGAAACGCAAGGGGAAACAACGCCTGTTTCCTTGCTGTGCAGCAGACATCGAGAAGATGAAAACTGCTGCAAAATTGGTGCAGCCAGTTGCATATGCAACTGATAACCTCCAGCGTGACTCGGCAGGGTTGCAGGATGTGCTGGGACAGCTGGAGTATGTGACACGGAAATGGAAAGCAATAAGTGATCCAAAGGTATCAAAATTGGTAAGCAGTGCACTGCAGTCCCTGAACACCCGCATTGTGTCTAACTTCAGTTTTGATGCTCTTAAGATGTTAAGGGCAATGCAGGGGATGGGTCTGAATGAGGAGCAGCAGAACCTGATGCAGCCTTACTTTGCAGGGTGGCTGGTAAGACATGGGTTCAGCACCACCCTTATCTCTGAGTTGTCAACAGCTACAGTAGAGAGGCAAAAGAAAGCACATCAGAAGAAGGATGCAGCAATATTCTGGAGGGAAATTGGTAGCAAGGTTGTTCCCCACCTTACACAGTTCTACATGTCACTGTGTAGAATCGCTGCATCAGAGGCACATGTTGAACGGACATTCAAAGTGACATCCCGCCTACTGACAAAGCAGCGATCAAGAATGGTTCACAGACATGTTGATGCTATGCTGCAAGTAGCGTGCAACATGTTTAAGGTGTGTGCTGCTGACCCAATAAGGAAGAAGACAAAAAAAGCAGAAGGCCCTGCTGTGAAGAGGGTTAAAGACGAACTTTCCTAAGTTTAATAATTCCTTTCTACCCTCTTCTAATAACTGATATCACATGTCTTTCTAGCTTGTATTTTACTACTTCTGTGGTATAATTATTTAGTGAATTTATGGATATCTCCTCCTTTTAGTGACATTTTTTTAATCCAGGTAGGGAAAATGTGTGTTAAGGCAAGTATAGCGAAAAATCATACTCAGTGTTGATTGTAATAAGTAATAATTTGCCTATCATATCAAAAAAAAAACATATTTCTCTCCCAACAGTACACATAGTTGAATTATGAAATGTTATCTTTGTAGATACCAGGTTGCGCAAATATCGAAAAATCACGTCACTTAACAGCTTAAATGAGCCAAAAAACACACAAAACTCTGTAGTGGTGGATACTGGAAATATTATAATTGGTGATTTTTTTTTTTTCCACACTTTTTTTCCTCACAAAACCAAAAAAAATATCAAAAAAGTACAGAAACATGCCAAAATTTAAAAAAAAAAAAATTTCAAAAAAAAGCTAAAAAAAGCTAGATAGCTTAGCTTTAGCTCCAAAAAGCTTAGCTTTAGCTTTTAGCTTTTTGCACAAGTATGACGGAGGGAGTCAGCCCACGCAAGTGGTACGCAGTGGCGAGGGGCAGGGCGGTAGGCCTGTTCCAATGCTGGAACGAGGCGAACTCGATGGTGTCAGGCTACGCGGCGGCGAGACATAAGAGTTTCGCAAGCAAGGGGGAGGCGGAGGGATACCTCCGAACCCACCTGCTGGGGTAGGTGGTTGGGGAAGTAGGGACGAGGTACACCTTGGTGTACGCGTGCGAGGTAGACCCGGTAACGGGCCGTCTGGGGGCGGCGGCGAGCTGGCTGGACACACACCGGTTCGAGGTGTTGGGCACATGGTCAGCTGGCCTGCCAGCGGGAGACACACACTGGGGGCAATACTTCGCAGCCCTGGTGGGGCTGGTAGCGGCCAAGGCGTGTGGAGGCCTCGTCCCAGCGGAGGCATCCCGGCTGCTGCGAGGAAGCACGACACACTGGTCGACTGACCAGAGAGAGGTGCTGGAGGAGGGAGGCGTACGACACTGGTGGAGATGCCAGAGGGGATGAGAACACATGCGACGGAGGAGGCGGAAAAAGCGGCGAAAGAGGGCTCGACCTCAGTGACGGAAGCCGTAATGAAGGTTTTCACAGAGGGGGCAACGAACTGCCTGGGACACGGGACACGGACGGGGAGTCCCTTCACGGTGCGGTTGGAGGGAAGACAACTGCGTCTGGAACCCAGGTACACGGAAGGGGGGACGGGATCGTCAGGCGGCCGAGAGTCGGTGGAAGGAGAAGGTGCGAGGGTGGAGGGCCGAGACGAGCAGAGCCGGTCCCAACCCCGAAGGGGTTGAGTTGAATTTCCAGGTGAGATTTGGACTGTTAGCTTTTGGCTAAGGCCCTCCCTGAAGAGCAAGAACAAAAAAACTACTCACACCTGAAGAAACCGTACAAAGGGTAGAGGCGGGAGTCCTGGAGTTGAGCTTGGAAGGGTCGGAGGGAGATGACGATAGATCATCCTCCCCAGCGACAGGGCAGGACGAAGGGAACGGTTCCATGTCGGGAGGCTCCTTGGGGAGTCCAGGGACGTCGGACATGGAAGCGGAAGAAATGGACCAGTCCGTAGACCCGTCGGCAGCAGAAACCTCAGGCGAAAACCATCACCTGGCCGAGGACCTGCAAGCCGAGAATGGGGACGAGCTGGACGAGACGTCCCACCACTCAGGAGAGCCACCGTCGTCAGACGGCATGGACGGAGTGGAGGGGTTGAAGGACCCGGTAGACTCACAGTCGGAGATGGAAGTCGACGGAGAAAATGTGACGGAAGGGTCAGTAGTCCAGTACGTCGAGGAGACGTCAGAGGACGTGGTCCAGGTGGCAGGGTCGGACACAGAGGAGGAGGGATCGTCAGACTCCCAAATGACCATGACGGTCGATGAACAGGAATGGGAAGAGGGAGCGGCGCCTGAGGGGAACGCAGGTCAGATGGCCTGGATGCTGGGACTACACCCAGAAGGGGGGAACGCGGAAACACGACGAGAGGGCCAATCGGAGCCCTTTCAAAGCTGGTGAACTCAGGCGAAACAAAACCAATGGCCGAGAGATCCAGTTTAGGGGCGAAGATGGGACCACGCGCAGTGGGTAGTGACGGGAGCGGGGAAGACGCAGAGAGATCGCCGGGCACGGTGTCGACACCGAGCACGAGAGGGAGGACGAAGTACAGAAAGGGAATGGAGGAGGAGTGTGTGTCGCCGAAGACAAATACGGGAAGGGGACGCACGAGAGGCCGGAAGGCAAAGACGGGGGCAAAGGGGGCCGGAAAGGAGGACCCAAGTCCGCAGGTGTTGCAGGCGGAAATGGGAGAGTCCACCCCGAGCTCAGGTGAACGGCAGGCGAGGAGGAGGTACAGGAAGGGAGAAGAGAGGGAGAGGATAGAGGTTCTCTCCCCAGACCCGAGCAGGAAAGCGAAGAGGAAGAGACGCAAGCAGAAGGAACCGGAGCCAGTGGAGGGCACCACGAGGGAACAGGCGCCGCGGAGTTACAACAGGAAACCCACACTGCGTCGGGTAGGTAAGGGAGACTCACCCGACACAATGGGGTACGTACACGGGCCCCCGGGCTCCCTGACCTCGTTCACAGACGCGGGCATACGCCCAGAGCCGGCGGAGCTAGACGGACAAGGTGTGGCAGGAGTAGAGTTGGTCACAAGGTCGTCGTCACAGAGTGAGAAAAGCACCCAAGGAGAGATGAGGGAGAGAGAAGGGGATCCAACACGAGGGGTCCTGGACTTCTCGTCGAAAGGGGGAAGGTGCTAGGGACTCCACAAAGGAGGTCTCAAGAGTCGAGGAAAAGACAGAGCCAAGACCCCAGAGCCAACCCAAAACACATGGTAGAGGACGAGGGAGAACAAGAGCGGGAGCAAGGTTAGAAACGTGACCAAAGCCCCCGCGAAGCAGGAGACACAACCTGCAACCAGACCCCCCCAAAAAAAAGAAAAACCCCGGTCAACGAGGCAAACTTGGACCAGAACATGCTTTTCACCCCCCCCAGGAAACACCGACCAGTGGAGCCAAAGGCCGCACACATATTTCTAACTGTCCAAATCTCACCTGGTAATTCAACTCAGTCCTTGTCAGTTTTGACATCAAACCTGTAATGGTTTAATCATTACAGGTTATTTACTGAAATATTTGTTCTAAAAGTTGCTAAGTATTTCTCACTTAGAAATTTTTTATTTTTTTATTTTCAGCTTAATTAGCTATGAATTGTTTCTACTAAGTGTTTCTCACTTAGATTTTTTTTTTGCTTTTCAGCTCCTTAAAAGCTGCTAAGTGTTTCTGCTAAGTGTTTCTCACTTAGAATTTTATTGTTATGTTCGTTTTCTATCCCCTCTTCTATCCCTTTTGTTCAAAAAAAGCGATGAGAAATTTCTCTCATTCATGCTAAGATGCACTCTGAACTTTGATTTTTTGATCTGAGTGTGAGGGAATGACCTGTTAGTGCATTGGGCATAAGCTGGGCTGCAGTTTAGATGTCTTAGGTGTTAATAAGGGGTTCCTCTTAGCATTTTTCTTTGTTCCCACCTTATGATTTTCTTGAAGAAAAAAAATAGAAGTCATAATGGTGCTTCCCTCTGGAAGGGTTGTAAGCCATGGTGTCCAACTAAATTAAAGGACAAGTCTGGGATAATCCCTGCCAGAGGGGCGAGTATTCTACCATGGTTGAAATACTCTGGCAACTGATCTTCAATTTTATGTTGTTTGTTAGCTGCTGGTGTAATTTAATCATGTGTTGATACTTGCATTTTTTTATTTGTAATCTTCTATTACAATCACTCTTGCCTAGGCAAGGTGACCAACCTTGACATTCTTTCTTTTCTCTTCTGTTGTGACAAACACAAAATACACACACAGCTTACAGTGTGTTCTTTGTGTATGTTTTCTTCAGGTGTGAGTAGTTTTTCTGTTCTTGCTCTTCAGGGAGGGCCTTAGCCAAAAGCTAACTGTCCAAATCTCACCTGGTAATTCAACTCATAAAAATCAAAGGCCGCCCCCCAACCCAAGAAAAGGATGAAAAACTTTCAAGCGAAAAAACTTGACGTCCGTACGCCCCAGAGAGCAAAGGACGGACGACTCACACCCCCTTCTTTCGCCCCATTTTATTTACTGGTACAGCGACAAATGTAAAGCTGGGTAGACGACGAATTATCTTTTGTGCACAGAGACAAGGGATCCATGAGAACAAAGGATCAAGAGAAGAAGTGCACATTCCCCTTCCCAAACCCAGAAACATGAGAACTCATTAAATTGAAGGGTCATGTCTTTTCAAGTCGAAAAATGCTTAAATGCTAAAGAAGACTGTCGTCCCCAGCTTGCGGGTTTTCCCTGTCGCTGTATGTCGAGACAATGATCAGAGTCAGTAGAAAGATTGTACAAATTTGTTGTATAATGAGAAAGGACAAAGAAAGTAGTTTCCATTTTATCTTCCTGAAAAAAAAAAAAAAAAAAAGAATAAACAAGGTGTCCCGTCAGGACCTGGCACTACCCCAGCGCGGTGAACCTATCTAAGATTAGGATAGGATCACATGAATGTCCTTAGTATCTGTTCTGCCAGTTGTGCGTATTACTTTATATTCTTTATTCAGGTGCTGTACAGACATGGAAAGCAAATTACCTCCCTGAAGAGCAAGAACAAAAAAACTACTCGCACCTGAAGAAAACATACACAAAGAACACATTAAGCTGTGTGTGTATTTTGTGTTTGTCACAAAGGGAGAGAAAAGAAAGAATGTCAAGGTTGGTCACCTTGCCTATCAACGCACAACATTGGTGGTCTCTACTAGACCCTGAGTGATCCCACTGGATCTCTCATCGTTCATAGTACCTATGTGAAGTTATAAAATCAAAGGTAAACTATGAACTACAAATGACTTATTTTCATTCTTGCATATCAGGGTGGTTCGGTTGCGATCACTCCTTTTCACCCTGAAGGTGTGACCGTGCGTCGTTGACCACTCAAATACCCTGGCCTTCAGCGCTATGACAGTGGCAAATACTTCACCTTCCGACACCTGCAGTTGTGCAACGTTGTTGTTCATTTGAAACTTAAGGCTTAATAACTAACGGGGGGTTAAAAAAAAAAATGACGCAACTGGGACTTGAACCGACACAGTGGGAAAAAAATTGAGCGGGAAAAAAAGTACCCCCGAGGGATTCAAACCCGCGACCCCCCGAATGTCAACCCGCTACCCACACCACTGTGCTATCCCGGATTTCAAAAAATCGGCGCTCGGAATAGAGGGGCAAAGACTTTTGACACGAGCTTCACAAGGCCATGACCGTAAAAAAAAAAAAAAAAAACCGTAGTAGGAATGGTAACCGAATTAGCTTCATGTGTCCAATTTCAAGGACGCGTGACCACTTATTTTTCTGTTGCCACTCTTCTTACGTCCTCAGGCGGAGCCTACCTATGTTTCCCGTGTTTTCCAATTTGTCAGACTTAAATCAAAAGAAAGTATAAAAGAAAGACAAAACAAAGAAGTGAAAAGAACAAAAACAAAGAGTCTGGAAGCACAGACGAGTGTAACCAAAAAAAAAAAACCGTAGTAAGTTTGGGGGCGTCATAGTGCAGTGGATGGGGTGGTGCCCCTGCACCCAATCGGCCTCGGTTCGAACCCCGCTGTACGCACCGCGCCTCACAGCGCAATCAGTTTCCGTGTCGCATCCCCCATTGTCTCGAAAAAGTGAACGGCCACCCAGTAAGGGCAGCGCCTAAGCAATTATAGTAGTAACAAAAAGAAGGAGAAACACAGTAGTGAAACACTCAAAAAAAAAAAAAAAAAAAGTATACGTTTCTCCAAACCTGGGGGTGGATCCGTAGGTTTGCCCTTTTTTTTTTTAATAATGAGCAAGTTTCCTTTAATATAAATCAGAAACTAATTTAATACTAAGTTAAAGATAAGACAGACCAGAACCGATAGAAAATAAAACAGATGGATAACTAAATTAAACGAGACAAATGAAGTAACAGACCAGAACAGATAGAGAAGAAGAGAAAAGATATAATCATGAGTGATAAACGAGTCTGAGCTGATCACGATTTTTTTAAAAGTCGGGGAGCGAGAGGGATGGAATGAATAAGAGAAAAAAAAAGAAAACGGTCGATCAATTGGAGCTGATCGTCGAGAAAAAGAAAAGGAAAACAATTATATTCATATGAATCTTCGTTTCAAAGAAACGAACAAAATATAGGGAAAGGCAGAATAAGTTATAATATGAAGAGGAGATAATCATACATAAAAAACAACAAAAAAAAGAAAAAACTCTGAAAAAACGGACCCCTCCATCGAGATATCGTTACAATCGAAGGAGATGTTCTGCTGATGACGTTCATGGTGACTCCGCCCCCTTGTAATTTTCTTTTTCCACTGGCCTTCCCATTTCCACATTGCCATGGAGCGTCTTCATCCATCATCTCCAATCGATACCGCTCTGTGTGACTGCGGCGAGCGGTGAGAAAGAAACAAAGAAGTAATGGTGCAAACCTGTTTTGTTGTGTTTATTGTGGCTGTTTTGGCCGCACAAGTCACACATAGGGATCGGTGGTGGCTGCTTCTTCGGTGGTGGTGTCTGCTTTGTCACATTGTGGTGACAGCCCCCTGTTTTGCCATGGGACGATGGAAGCACTTCGATGGAGGCTCAGCAGCGATGTGATGCTATCCTTGTATGTATTTTGTGTATGTTATTCTGTATTCTGATTTCGAAAAGGTGGGAAGTAACGGACTGGGAGATTTTTGCTCCTTTTATTTTTTTGGTGTTAAACTTTTTTTTTTTTTTTTTTTTTTTATTTAACAGGCCCAAAGGGCAACAATGAAAGATGCTGACCAAGGAATAATATTCAAATGAATTTTCGTTTCAAAGAAACGAACAAAATAAAGGGAGAGGATACGGTGTCCGCGGAAATATTCTGACGGACTAACCACCTGTTCTTATTCTCTTATTTTTATCAAAAAAGAAAAAGCGAAGGCCAAGCAGAATGTGACAAAATAAAAAGTAATTGGGAATTATTCTTGTGGGAAGTTAATCTCCAGAATTTAGTCTGGAAAAAAGAAAGTCGTGGATTTTTTCCTCACAAGAATAATTCCTGCTATTGTAAAAGCATCCTTAATTTAGTATACACATTTAGCTTCTCTTGTGAGTTAGTGCTGGGGCGTCGGTGAGCAACTGACAATCTGTTTGTTTCTATTATTATTTTACTTCCCAAATAAAACGAAAAGAAAATGATTGCAAGGCCGCCTGGGGCATAAGCCAGTTAAGTCATCAGAAGCTGCTGGCTGTCTTGATTATTTAACTTTGTAAACACTAGCTCAATAATTTAATTTATCTATTTTAATTCCTCAGCAACAAGATGCTAGCGGCTGTGTTGTTAGTCACGCAGTGCCTGAGCGTGACGATCCCTACGAAGTATTATACATGTACGTCAGGGAAGTGTACCTCTGGAGGCAGCGCTTCAACTGGAATGGAATTAAATGAATGTTACATGTTGTGTGAAAAGAGGTTATGGCCTTACCCTACTAAGGTTGCGGTATCCGGTCCAGGTGTGTTGCTAAGTGGTGGTGTGGTGTGGGATGCGGCTGGGGTTCCAGCCGGTGTCAA
Source organism: Flectonema sp. DT1601 (assembly GCA_964019425.1). Lineage (NCBI taxonomy): Eukaryota > Euglenozoa > Diplonemea > Diplonemida > Diplonemidae > Flectonema > Flectonema sp. DT1601. The sequence continues at coordinate 462,208 of OZ025860.1, read as the reverse complement.
GGGACTCATGAATGTGATGCAACAGGATTTCGAAACTCTTGCCTTCAGCAAGGGTAAGAGTACGTTGGGTACTTCTTTAACAGTTTCCATAAAAATTACCAGCCCAGATTCTGTGTTGGGTCTCAACACAAACGAAAGTTACTCCATCTCTGGGACATCCTCCGAATTTGCCATCACTGCACCCACCGTGTTTGGGGCTCGCCATGGTCTTACAACCATTTCGCAACTCATCACTTACAGCAAGACGAAAAAGACATACATGGGGCCTAGCTCAACGAGTATTGATGACGCACCCAAGTATCCTTATAGAGGTATCATGATCGACGTGTCGAGAAACTTTATCAACATGGATACACTGAAAATGAATATTCGCGCAATGGGGATGTCAAAGCTCAATGCACTCCACCTGCATATCTCGGACACCGCCTCATTTCCCATCGAAGTAGCAGAGAGGCTGAATCTTACACTGACAGGAGCTTACAGCGATGATGAGGTGTACAGAGTAGAAGACTTGCAGACACTAGCAAACTACTCAGCTGCATGGGGTGTCCGACTCATCCCAGAGATTGACCAGCCTGCACACGCCCGTGCGGGGTGGGAGTGGGGTCCAGGAGCCGGCTTGGGTGACCTTGTTGTATGCAACACCCAGACTTGGGGTGACACGTCTCTCGAACCCCCCTCTGGTCAGTTCAACCCTATAAATGATAATGTGCATGCTGTGCTTGCTGATGTGTACAGCAGTATCGTGAAACACATAAACCCCACGATCTTCCACATCGGTGGTGACGAAGTAGTAGTGGGATCCGATGAAGTCGGTGTTTCGTGTTGGAACAACACGAAAAAGGCCAAGCCTGTAGTCGATTGGCTAGTAGAGAATGGATATGACAGGGCGGACAAGAATACTTGGTACGGATTATGGAGAAATTTTACGAAGAAGTCAATGTCTAATGTGGAAAACGTATATAAGTCCGCTAACTCTAGTAAGCTAGAAAAAATCATGCAGTGGGCAGGCGCTGACGCTAGTAAGTGGAATCTCGTGGCTCAGCCTGGAAGGACAGCTACCTTTCCGGTTGACAAGTTCATGTTTCAAGTGTGGGATTCATACAAGGCATCCATTACTCCTACACTGCTCAATGAGGGCTATGACGTCGTAGTTTCCAATTACGACTTGCTATACCTAGATTGCGGTGGTTCATCGTGGGTTCGTGAGGGGAAGAACTGGTGTTCATACAACTCGTGGTATGATATCTATGATTCTGTACCGACTGCCCTGAAAGAGTGGAAAAAGAAATTACATCCTGGTGCAGTAAATAATCTGAAGGGGTTTGCGATAGCGATGTGGACAGAGCACATTGACTCTTTGTCAATCATGCCTGGTGTGTGGCCTCGTGCTGCAGCGTTGGCAGAACGTTTGTGGACTGACCCGTCGGGCACTTGGCAACAGGCGGATCCTCGAATGCAGTTCCACCGCGCAAGACTTGTACAGAATGGAATTATCGCAGGTGCTCTGCAGCCAGAGTGGTGTCTGCAGAACGGTGCCTATAGTTGTAGCCTCTAAACTAACATTGTTGGTACTTATATTTTTACAGACTGCTTCACTGGCACTCTGATAGCTGTTTTTCGGCACATCGCTCCCACATTTAGTGGCAAGAGATGGTCCGATTTTTTTTTTTTTGAGTAAGGGTTGAAGGCAAGGTGTGCTCATTTTGCCACAAGCAAAAAATAACTACACCTTTTGTTACCAACTCTATTACTTTTTGCAAACGTTTACTGTACGCATCCAGCATTTAAAGACTTTAAAAAAATACCACTTCCTTTTGGCCTTGACACCCACACCACCAGAAATACATGATATATAATATAATGATAAATTATATCTAACTTTTAAGCGTAATTTCAGTCTCTCCGGTCTAAGACATATTTGTTTCATTTGGCAGAATATTTGTTGATGAGAATTATTTGTGCGCAAACGGAAACAAGCCCTATAAAATAAAGGTGTTAACGTTACAATGCCACAATTTTCTTATTTTCTTAAAAATAATCTGCGAAAGCATTTTTGCACAGTGTGACCCACAGATACATTACAACAACTATTTCTCAGGTGCAAACAGTGATAAAATACAACATGAGCATGAGCTGGGCGTAGTTGCAAAATAGAGTCTAAAGCATTCTTGTAAATGCAGCAGACAGAGTAACTACTTCGTATTGTGTATATTATTTCATTAATTCATCTCTTCAGTATGCTGCAGCTCAAACTCGGGGTCCTAAAAGTTAGAAGAATGAAGCGAACTATAGCTGCGCTCATTATTCTGTTGTTGGGAACAGGCTTGTGGGTATCGGGAACTGCACCTAGTGAGTCGAATTTATCATTAGCAAGCTCATGGAAGAAGACAAGCGACAGCATGACAGGTGGTGTGTACCACATTGCGATAGTTGCTGATCTTGATAAGGCGAGTAAGATGGCAGAAGAAAAAAAGCCAAAGTTTAAGTCATATCTGAAGATGGGAACACTCACTAGGAAGGGAGACAGCTTCTCTATTGAATGGATTGATACACACACGATTACAAGCGCACATAACGAAGCTGGACGCGGAATGGAACTCAGCGAACTTGCTGTTTTTAATGGCAAGTTATGGACTTTTGACGACCGCTCAGGCATAGCTTTCGAACTTGCCAACAAAAACGGAAAACCAAAAGCAATTCCGCGACACCTTCTAATGGAAGGAGATGGAGAAACAGATAAAGGACAAAAGACTGAGTGGGCTACTGTAAAAGATGGAATTATGTACATTGGATCTTTTGGAAAGGAGTACGTTGGTTCAAAGGGCGAAGTTACCTCCCGCAACAACCTTTGGATATCAACCATATCAATGGCATGCGCTGGGGTTGAAGTTGTTAATCACGAAAATTGGACTGACAAGTATAATGTAATTAGGAAAACAACAAATTCTGTTCATCCGGCATATCAAATTATTGAAACAATTGAATGGTCAGCAATTCATCGAAAATGGTTTATCCTCCCTCGCAGAGTATCTGAAGAAGCCTACGACGAGTCTAAGGACGAGAAACGTGGATCAAATATTGTAATCAAATGTAACGAACACATTACAGAATGCGAAAAGTTCACTGTTGGAACGATTACTCCAGAACGTGGATTTTCCAGTGCCAAGTTTGTTCCAGGAACGAAAGACAGCATCATGGTCGCTCTGAAATCAGAAGAAAATGAAGAACTCGGTACACAGAAAACCTTCATCACAGCATTTGACCTAACAGGAAAAGTTCTACTTGAAGAGACTGAGGTTGGTACCAACAAGTACGAGGGACTATCATTCGTTTAGGAATGTTAATTGAGTGGATGTGATGAATATAAGTTGTTAAAATATTATTACAACTTTATCACTGAAGCACATGCATATCGCGTATCCTTCTTATGGTAATATTCCAACAGGTATTCGGAACAAGTAAATGAGAGATAATAAGAGTCAGTAATGACCAATACAGCTCAGTGCGTGGTTTGTCATAGGGACTTTTCCCCGCCCCTTGTCCGTATTCCGAAATACCAATGCAGTTTGAGTTGGCAAAGACCGCTTGCGTAAACTTTTCTAATTTCGCACTCGGATTGCTGTAATACAAAAAAAAAAAAGAGAAAAAAACTCCCCAAGTGTAGTGTTACTCACAAACCTAATTTGAAAAAAAAAAAAAAGCTGTTCAGCATAATCTACTTGTAATCTAGGGAAAGCTTAAATTATATGCCTTCGGGAATAATGTTAATATAGATTCATTGGCAGACACAGTTACTAAGGCGAGACAACTTTCATAAGGCATTTCAATGGAGGACGCAGTCGGTCATGGAAGTCATAACCAACTTAGTTAATTATGTGACTCGTCTACTGACACGGCTAACTTCTAGTAAATTATTACAAAGTGAACTACGCGTTAAACTTTTCTTATTTTTTCAAAAGCATGGTAACCATGGTGCAGCAAAAAATGACAAAGAAGAAAGCAGCCAGCGCTCCACCACCGTTGACCAGGGATCTCGCAGCTGTTAAGATTCAAAAGGTATTCAAAGGTCATGCGGTAAGAAAACAAACTACAGATCCTCAAGGGAAACTACCTCAGGAAGACATGTGCTCAGGACTAATAGATCCAAGAATGATTACGAAAACTAAAATAATAGGACGAGGAGGATTTGGTACTGTCTATTTAGGAATCAACAATGCGACAGGTGAACAAGTCGCTATCAAAGAAATAGTAACAGACTGTGCTATAGGATGCCTGGGTTCTTTTGCTGCAGAACTGAGCTCTCTAAAGAAGCTTGATCACCCAAACATCGTCAAACTTCTCGGAGTTTCAGCTGAACGCAATGTTGCTATCCTCTACTTGGAATACGTTCCAATGGGATCGCTCTTCACGTTGCTGTCTACGAATAATGGACGTTTTCATGAATTGTTCTGTCGACGAACAATGCTTCAAGTGTGTAAGGGAGTCAGCTACTTACATAACTTAGATTTACTACACAGAGATTTAAAGCCGCACAATATATTAGTCGACACTCAAGGGTTAGTAAAAGTAACGGACTTTGGTTGTTGTAAGTCAATGCAGGAAACATCAACAACTACACAACATGTAACTGGAACTCCAGCTTACATGTCACCAGAAGCAATCGGAGGTAAGGTCTCCAAAGGATCTGATGTTTGGGGAATAGCAGCGACATTTGTTCATTTAACGAGTGGTAAGATTCCTTGGCATGAATTCAAACAAACATCAAATATCGCTTTGATATTTCATATTGGTTCTGGTAGAGGTAAGGCTGGTCATCATCCTCAGATACCGGAACACTTATCAACTCCTGCGAAGGAGATTTTTAAGAAATGTTTCTCACCTGAAGCAGCAGACAGACCCACATGTGAGAGTTTGCTTGAATCGGAATTTCTAACAAATGTCAACAAGAATCATGATGATGCTGAAGACTTATTGGAATTCGCAAAGCAGGTTGCGGAGTCTTCTTCAGCTGAAGATTCTGACATGACGACGTGGATGTCTTCAATGGAAGGAAGTGAAGAATTCTCTCTCGATTCCCTTCACATGACTATGATGACACGTATGCGACGTTTACACGAAAAACATCTTCAAGAACAAGAGACGATAAACGGTATGATGCCTTGGTCAAGTAACGTGCCTTGGTCAAGTAACGTGCCTTGGTCCAGTAACATGTCTGATATGTCAATGACTGCAGAACAAACATCATCGTCTGGTCCTATGCAAACAATGAAACAACAGCTGATTGACAGCACTTCTTCAGGTTCCTACGGAATGCGATCTCCTGTGACTCCAGCAAGAAACTATCAGCGTGTCAAATCAGGGAGTTCTTCAAATGTAAAGACAAAATCAGTTTCCAAAAAGCAACCGGAAAAGAATAAATCAACATCCGTATCCAAGCGCCAAAGTCCGAAATCTTTGGAAGTAAAAACGGGAGGATCGACAAATAAATCAATTGCTTCACCTGCGAGGAAAAGCATGCTTGGAGAACCACTTAAAGCCTTTTCGAAAAGGTTATTTTCTTCAACAAAGACAGAGCGAAAATCAGCATAGTCTACTACGTGTATCTTAACTGGGTTGTGGTGTACGGTTGTTGTCGTGTAATAGTTTCTTCAAAATAGAGCGTAGGTTTTTTTTTTTTCTCTTTTTTTTTTTTGTACCTACAAACCCATTGTTCGGTAGAAAGAGAATTGTGGCAGCGTAACTAACCTATTCCTTTATTAGGATTTTGTACTGGTTGCGCACAAACAAAATATAAGTGTGAGTAAGTAAAAAGGTGAAGTTTGCCGATTTTTTTTTTTTTTTTGTTCCTTTGAACCAGTTGTTTTTGTTTAGGTTTGTTTACGACTATCAGTATTTTTTTTTCGCATTTTAGTTAGCTTGCTCTTTGTTGTAAGATTGTCATGGCTAATTTTTTTTTTTTTTTTTTTTTTTTTTTTTTTTCACCCGATTTATTTATCTTTCCTTTCTTTGTTGGCTTCCAAATTATTGCAGTCTAACGATGTTATTAGTCGCGAGAAATATGTGCGTTCCCGTTGAAGGATGATGCACTTCCTGTGCAACTCAGTTCTTGAGCAACTGGGTACATGTTTTGTTGGCCTATCCGTCGTTGACTGATACTTCTTTTCTCTTTTCATTTTTTTTTTTAAAAACTTGGATGCATCAAAGAAATTTAATTTTTGTGTTACTCCTCCTCCTCTGTGCGAATTCTTTACTTTGGTTACTGTAAACAGGAATTAAAAAATCTCGTGAGTAAATTTTCTCGCTTGGAAGAATGGAAAAAAAAAAAAAAAAAAAAAAAAAAAGGACGATGCCTACCGTATCCCATCCTTCTATAAAGGACTCACGGTGACACTAATCCCTTACACGATGTGATGAGAGGTGGTCGATTTAAATATTACGTGATCCACCCCACCATACATTCGTATTTTATAACACAGATAAATGGTAGTTAAAATGAGGATTTCGATCCTATTTTCGATAATGGCAGCAGTTGCCTATGCGAGTGACCCATGTTTAAAAAGTCAACTTCCATCCGATCTCGATTTGATAGCCGAAATTGAACGAATGGAGCATAGGGAAATTCATATAACTGGCGAGTACAGACTTGAACCTGGTGCACCTGGAGAGCAGTATGACGAAAATAGGAGATATGTTGTGCGTGACATGCATTTAAATAACATAAAAACAAACATGCTATTAAGAATAACCGTAGCTCCAAAGAAAGGCGTTGAAATGGTTCTTCAGAATGTTAGAGCAAATGGAACAGTTGTTCACAGTAGGGAGTCATCGAGTGGTTTTGAGAAATCGATGTTCTTGGGATTCACTCCCGACACGACCAGAACTATTGTGAGATTTAAGTATATGCTTGCTGATGACCATGAGGAATGTCCAACAGTTCACTTAGAAATGACTTATTGTTTTGAGAAGATGTACGACAAGCTATTTGAAGTTCCAGTAGCCTCGACTTCTGCTATTGAATCACTCACTATAGAGAGTCCTCCAACTAAGGAATTGTACTCTTGGGAAGCTGTTGGAACTGTGACACCGAAATCTGATGAGGTTGAATTTTTGCAAACATCAGATAATCAAAATTACATTCCAATCTCAATTCCTCATAATAAAGGAAGAAGGGGAGAATGGTTGATTCGAGTTGTTTTTTCAACTGATTTCATGATGAACGGAGACTGCACTGCCATCATCACAACGGATACGTTTAATCTAAACCTCTGCGGTACTGATGAGTCATTTGAAGACTGTCTCGCACGTGAAGATGTCCATGGAAAATTTCTAATCGCCGCAGCGTCTCGAGGACAATGGCAAAACACATTCATCCTTCAAACAGTCTTATCTTCAAGGGATGCTGCTACTGCTGCTGAACAGAGGATTGGATCGTACAAACTTTGGTTGTTTAAACGTCCGCAATACTTTTTATCAACAGAAAATGAAGTTGGATTAATACTTCCATATAATGTAAAGATTACTCTCTCTCAAGTTCAAGAAGAAGAGGATCCTCTGAACTGCGATTCCATACCTCTTCCTGAGGATCTGACTAATACTCCTGGATACTATGATGCTGTATTACATTCAGTTCATTTGCATCAAACGGTATCGATGAATCGTACAACAGGTGTTCAAAAAACTATATTCAAACCAACAGTTCGAAGTCTTATGAGGCTTTCTGTTGCTCATCCAACAGAGTCAATCTTGACAACCGTTTGGGTGATTCCTGATGGAGGAGGAAATAAAAAATTAATCGCTCAGTCTTTTGAAGACAATACTCTAACACAAGTAGAGCCATCTGGTATTGTATTGACATTGTTACCTGATCAAACTTATGAAATTTGGTTTACTGAAAGTAACATTATAAACTTCGATAACGAACTCGATGAGAATGAGTTGACACAGTTTTGCGATTCATTTATGTGCAGGTTGGATGTTGTTCAGCATCCGATTGATCAAAAAACTGACAGTTGGGGAGAAAACAAAACTCCGGATATTCCTTTTGATAAAATCCTTGAGAAACCTTGGCAGATGTCCTTCGAAGGAAAATATTATCACAAGTCAGCTGGTTGGGAACAAGAGGGACTCGGTTCTTTTTCATTCGAAGTTAAACAGCCGTCGTCTTTCTCTGTTACTGCTGAGAGAGATTTCATCATTGGGGATATTCAAATAATCGTATACCCAAAGAAAGAGGGTGAGCTTGTACAGGAAGATGAACTTATCTTATCGAAATGTGGTCAACGTGCGTCAACATTAGATACAATACTTCAACCGGGTTATTATGTTTTGGTTCTTGAAACTGGTCCAACACAACAACAAAAGGAACTCGCAGATGACTTCCCAGAATACTATAAAGATATTCCAAAGTTCACACCTTATAGTTTAGTTATTGAAATAGAGCCTGCAGAAGTTGAAGTCACGTGTCCTGTTGCACGACCACTCCCTTCAACCATCGCCACCGGTGGGGATGATGGCATAGCAGACAGTGGATATGTTCACATGAATGAACGTTTTACAATACCGAAAGATGGAAAACACGCGATTACTTTTAAAGTAATCACGGAAAGCGTTCTTCACGTCGTAGCAGAGTATACTTTAGCTCTCGACATGCAAGTCACAGACAGCAGCGATAAGGAGGTAGAAAAACCAAAAGTAGGCGAAGGAAGAGATCCTTTTATTCTAATTAACCTTAAAGCTGGTGAGACATACACACTTCACTTAGAGCTTCAGAAGACTGACACTTTCTGTCAGTACTTTATAATGCAATTCTCAATCGCTCCAGCGTTCAGCAGTGATGCAGGTCCGACACAATTAGATTGCGAAGGGAAGGTTCCTTCAAATGTGTACACAGACGTGTCTCTTCCAATGCCGTACACTCTCGTTGATAATTTTAGTACAAAAGTTAGCGATCTTCGTACTGCTGTTCGTATGACTCCATTCAATTTCAAAGTTGAGAAGGAGACTGAATTTAAATCTGTAATTCACTATAATTTCAAACACGGCAGTGTTAATCTTCTACTCTGTGGATGCTCTGTTGACTACGCTTCTTGTGAAGATTGTACTCCGTACACTCCGAAGTCGACATTCAACGGAGATAAGCTACGGGCAATCATCAACCCTGGAATGTACCAACTTCGTATTATTGAGGCCACTGCTGCTCCGCTATGTCAAAGTTATCGATTGGAAATATACATGGACGAGCTCTACCGACCTGGTAAGAATGCAGCAGCGGGTCACAATTGCATGCATCAGTTTTTAAGTAAAAACTTAAACATTCCTGGTCAACTTGTTAAGAATGAAATCCACGCTTTGGGAGAAGTTCGCGTTGACAGCAAACACTTCCAAGACGCGACTCAGTTTACGGTTACTGAGAAAGTCATTTTGAGAATTTGGGTACCACCATCAGAACATATTAAAGACGTATCTGTTTTTATTGTCATTTCCAAGAGAAATGATGATGGAACAAGAATACCAAACGTACACGACATAACCTCGAGAGAAGGTGAGGCCGTGGTAGTTCCACTCGACGCAGGTAAATATGTCATTCTCTTAAAATACGATGCTGTTCAAGAAGTTGGAGCTGACTCATTAAAAACAATGCCACAAAGAATCAGCTGTGCTAGCAACCCATTCGAAATATCAATCGTACCTTATGCAGTAATTCAAAAAGAAGAATTGGGAATAAAACCATGTGATGCTGTGAGAGAATTTCCAAAAGAACCGGTTTCACACGGACATGACATCAGAAATTTAATAATCGGAAGTGAAGATGGAACTACATACAAGGGTATAACTGAAACTATCACTTGGATTTTTGGTGACAAAGGTGGCAGAGTTGAATTCGACATGTATTCTACATTCGAAACTGCATCGCTTCACTTTCACGTAACAAAAGAAATTGGCGGATTATACGAAAATTATTACCCTCAGAGATACCTTGATAGAGATTATTTATACTTGACGTTTTCTGCTGGAGTTTATTCTTTCGTGTTTACCTCTGATGATGCTGATGGTGTGGATAATTTATTTAAATGTAGTCATTATTCATTGCACTTATCAATTAAAAACTTTTCTGATACACCGGTACCGACCGCGGTACCAACACCAGAACCACCTGGTGAGACTGCTGCTCCAATGACCCCAGAACCAGTTCATGTGATAACTAATGAGTGTCCTGCTCAAAATAATTTTCCTTTTGATATGACTGAAGATTCTTCAAAGGAGAGATTTTTATTTATGGGAAATCATTTTAATTTTTTGCAAGCTGATCCGTTGCCTCCGCACTCTGTTCGATTGGAAGTCGATGGTTTCGTTAGGGTTTGGACTCATACTCACAATACAAAAGTTGATATAGATCTGGAGATAGAATATGATGGAGAAATCAAACAAACAAAGACTACTAAAAACACACATGTTGAAACACTGTCATTCAACGTGATTGACGCTACTACGAAACCATACGACATTAAAGTACTTCTGAGTGATGAAGACAGACATGGTGACTATTCTTCTTTAACAGATTGTGATGAATGGGCTGCACAAACTACATTTGATTACTCAGTTGGAATCATGCGTAATAAACAAATTGAACAATACACGACATGCCCTTCTGCTGATACAAATGTTGAGCAAGTAAAAGATGTTTACCACATCACCTCTGAAGGGTTGAACGTTAAAGTCTCATCATACTATTTTTCACACAACGCAAGTGGGGTTCCAATGCAGTTCGTTGTTGGTGATGACGTGGAGTCTGCTGACGTTACTATAATTATGCGTTATGATTTCATTTTATTTAATCTTCACTTTGAGCTATTGGATCTTAATGAGTTCATTGTCCCTATTGCAGTCGGTGATGGTGAACTTGATATCAACGGTGAATTCACCGCATCATCATACCTGACTGTTCCAGAACTAAAACCTGGTACTTATGTTTTAGATATGTCAAACCCTGACGAAATACCAAATTATTTGACAGACTTAGTTACAAGTGGAGGTGTCTTTTGTGTTCCTTTTGAATTCGAAGTTCAAGCCACTACTAAAGGTGCAGTAGGTCCGGAATACAAAATATCATCAATCGAGCCAATCAGTGGCAATAAGATTTCAGCAACGGAACCGATTGAACTCAGAATTGCGTTCTCTGCCCCAGTTGATAAAAGTCTTTCAGATCAGGATGGAAAGGCTGTCCGTATTAAAGATAAAACGACAGGAGAGTATCTCGATATCGTAATCATGAATTACGAAGACGATATTGTCGCTACTTATACATTTGCGAATATCGGTAGTCATTATCCTCTTAGTTGGGATACTGAGTATGAATTACTTATTGAGGCTTCGTCATTCAAGAGCCGAGACGGAGCTCATACAGACTTCAAAATCGGCCTTCCTATTGACACCTCGAAAGGAGATCTAATTTACAAAACAAGTGTCGGAGGTTGTGACAGTTCTGGTCTTTGTTATTGGGGAGGAGAGTGTAATTTTGGTATTGGATGTGTTGCTTGTATTAATATGTTACCACCTGTTGATGGAAAGTGTCCATACAAGAAGGACGTGACTCCAATACCAACCTCACCTCCTATTAAGGTTGTTACACCACCTCCAACACCACAGCCAACACCAGCTCCGACACCAGTTCCAACAGGTACTCATCATGTAATTTCAACACCGAATCCTACTGTTGCTCCTCCTAAGACACCAAACCCAACGTCTGCTACAACCAACCGTCCGGACACGTTAGCTCCAGCATCGAAGACAACTAACGCTCCAGTTGATAATAATAAAAAAGATAACAAATCCAGTGGTGGTTCTGGCACTACTGTTGTCGTCGTTTTGCTAGTTATCGCTTTAGTGTTAGGTGTGTATTCCCCCCCCCCCTCTTTTTCTTTATTTCACCCCCTCAATTTCTCAAAACAGTCCCAATCAATAGAAGGACAGCATCTCCAAATTATAAAACAAACAAACAAAACAACAGCACTCGCTTACGTCGCGCATACAAAGGGATGGATCTCAACAAGTCGATACAGAAATCCTTACGGACCTGCGGTATGTTCTTTTTTAATTTGAATTTGAGTAACATGATGAGTATTGCATAGAGTAAGATAATATTTACAACACAGCCTCTGGGAAATGGTGACGAAGATATCTTTGTCGATGATGATGATGAGGAAATTGAAGCAGTTGATGCAGAAGGTTCTGACGAGGACGCTCATCCAGAAGTGTAGTCAGCTTTCGAATAGCTGCCGTACTAGAAATTGTATTGAGGAAATGAAAGCGGAGTATCTGAGACTCCGATACGTTTTCAGACCCTTTTTATTTATTTTTTAATCCATTTTGGCTTCATGAAGTTAAAGCCAAAATTCGTTTTTTTTTATTTTTTTTTTTTTTCCCCATCCATCTCCATCTTTCATCCAGTTTATGTTCAAATGACAAGAAGACGGGAAAAAAAAAAAAAAAAAAAAAAAAAAAACATAAAAATGGAAGAGTACTTTTTGTCAACAACTTCTAGCTGCCTACTATGTCTCCAAACTGCTGCTTCACGTGAGTTATATTATGCAGGGAATGTTTATCATTTGCTGTAAGAGATCAGAGAATTCAGTTTTTGTAGAGAAGAAGAAAAAAAAAAAAAAAAAAAAAAAAAGGGATAATTATTTTTTTCATCCGAGTGTCGTCGTGTAACTTATTGTGTTTTTTACGATATTGAAACAGAAACTTATTCTGATGGGAGGGGTTCCTGTCTGAAAAAATTCATCTGTTGGGTATCTACTCTTTTTTTTTTTTTTTTTTTTTTTGTTTCTTGTTCATATTAATGCGTAAATACTTCGCATTAATAATCGTAGCTAAAAAAAATCCAGTACTACGTAGGAAGAGGTTAGCTTCCCTCTTCATCCTTTTTTAAATCAGATTTGGTGATTCGCTCATATTACTACTGATATCTTTATTTCTGGTTGTTTCTGTAAAATGAATAAAAACAAACAACTGTAGGCTCACTTCAATGCCAAATATAATAATCAGATGCTTAACAACAAGACGACGTGATTAATAGTCACAAAGTAAAAAGCTTGACAACCGTCTTGTCTAATCTCGTAAAAAAAAAAAATTTGTTAACAACAATTGGGGTCAGCCACTTTATTTTTTTATATATTCTGTTGAGGAAACAGTACGGGTTATTGTTTCCTTAAACGTTGGTAAATTATTATTATTTATTTTTTTTTTTTTTTCCCCCACCATGTCGGAGAAATTGTTGTTCCTTTTGAGCTTGAAAATGCGTACCTTTAGTGAAAAAAAAAAAAAAAAAAAAAGGGAAACTTCGGATTTTGGAAATACATGTGTATCGTGAGGACGAAAATAGTTTTCTCAAAACAGAATTATAATAATTAATAATTTTTATAATTACCCAGCAGTGTACCACAACATAGCATGCAAATACCTACCTGTTGTAGTTTTGGTTTTTTCTTCTTCTTTTTTTTGAAATCAGTGTTGCAATCCTTTGTCTCAAACTAAAGTATATCCACACAGGTGTTACCCGAGTATATAAAGTAATAATAATATGTTGGTGAAAATTACGGGAGACCCAGATGTTATGGGCGGTATCAGAACAGACGGCACGCATGGTAATAATTGGCAGCTAGACAACTCAAGAAGGATTGACGCCCCAAGACAGCTACAGCGGTTGGCACAAATACTGGGTGTTGACTCTCATGGTGGAGGACTCCCTGCAGGGTATCGCTTATTCAAATCTAATGGTGGAACCCCAACTGACGAACTTCGAACAGACAAGACACCAGCAGCTGCCGGACTAAAGGCAAATGATTACGTATATGTGGCTTATGAAGAACCTTCTTCTCCTTCATCAAAAGGTTCGATCCCTGATGCAAATACGTCATACCAGGGAAGTGTTGCTCCAAATGTTTATTCTGGAACTCGTAAGAAAAGAACCAGTCAAGTTCCTAATACAACAAATCAAAACTCCAATGAACTAATAAAGATAATTGATGATAAACAAAAACAAGTTGAACAACTTGGTCAGAAACTTCACGAGTCTGAAAGTCATAACCAAGAACTTCGTCGACAGCTGCTTCAAGTAAGTGAAGAACTTCGAATGAGAAGTAACGCGATACCTGGACAGTACGCACAACTACCTCAGACTGGACCAGCTTCAAGGTCACCTGCTCATAATCAAAATATCAGCCCAAGTCATATGTCAGATATCAGATCACATGCGACAGGAACGAGTCTCGGAGATGAAGCTCTCGAATTCTTAAGAGAAGAAAATAGATCTCTTCGATCAAAAATGAACGCCATGCAAAATAAACTGCGAGAGACAGAAATCCAACTCGAAGTCGTAAAAGCAAAAGAAGACCACCACGACTGCAGTGTAACTCAGCAACTGAAACCTTCAAATTTAAGAAAACAAATAAACGATATGAACGATACTTTACGAAATGTTGTTAAAGGTCGAGAAGAGGCGAGAGAGAACTTGGCAACTCGAAGACGTGATTTGGGAGATCGATTCGCCAGTCAAACTGCCTCAGGCAAACAATTCACTGGAGAAGCAAGTGCTAACATCGGACCTAACGGAGCTCAACTAATGCCATCACCATATTATATGGATCCTTACAGTGCTCCTGCTTCAGTTTATCAGGTAGCAGCGGGTAGGACAGAAGGAACTGTGTGTAAGTTAAAAGTTCAAACTCTTTCAGGAGAAGGAACAGTTGTTAGAAGAGTGTACTCAGCTCTTACTAAAAACAATCAAAACGTTTTAATGTTGGCATCCCTTGACGGAGTTGTCACAGATGAGATCGTATCATCTGAACTTCAAAAAGCGGGAGTTGGTCACAATCGACCAGATCTTCTATTTCTCGCAACAGCACGTCATCGCTGGGTACTCTCAATGGAACCTGATGACAGACAGCGATGGATGGACTGGTTAGTAAAAACAAATCCAACACTGGGGGGACAATAACATCCCTCAAAAGAAGCCTGCTCTCATTCAAACCCTCTCAATAATGGGAGGTACGCAAAGCTTTATGTTTATGTACTCCCGTGTAGTTTTACACATCTGATAACGTCAAGGGTATTTCTGCTGAATAAATACTTTCCCTCAGCGATGAATTCATTCTCCAGTTTTATCACTGTGAGGGATGGTTGTGATGAAAGTTTTTTTTTGTTTTTTTTTTAAAAAAAAACTTTCGAAATTGTTACGTCTTAGATCAAATAGATTACTAGTTTTTTTTTTTTAAATTTTATTTATTTATTTGTATTATTCAACGCCTAGTAGTAAAAAACAACTGGTAGTACTACTGTTATTTGTGCTATTGTTCTTGCTTATGGAAAAAAAAAAACAAAAAACCAAAAAAAACCAATAAAACACTAATTTTTTCATTTTCAACAAAGATATCAATATAAAAGCAAAAAAAAAAAAAAAAATGAATAAAAATTTAATACCCCGTTTTGGGATATTGATCACAGTGTTGTTAGTTGGAGTTAGTTCCAAGGGATGTGGTGAATTATTGACATGGGATGGTGACAAGTGTTCCGACTTAGAATGTAAAAGACAAGTCTTTATCAGTGAAACAAACCAAAAAGTCTGTGTTAGGGGTATTGACATGGATGCATCGAACTTAACCTGTGCCAGCAACAATGATTGCTATACAGGTCTGTGTTCAAACCTAACTTGTAGTGACGACGGTTGTGGAGACAACATCTCAGCGGGTTGCGCAACTCACACGAAGAACTCAACTCTGGGGTATATTTGTGCTTTGGTTGCGATTTTGTTTTTTGGTTCTAACTTTGTTCCTGTAAAAACATGTGAGACTGGTAACGGAATCTTCTTTCAATGGATCCTGTGTAGCGCTATTATGATCGCTGGAATTATTGTTCAACTCTTTAGAGGTTCTCCTGACTTTCAACCTCTCGCGATGTTCGGAGGATTTCTCTGGTGTACTGGAAACATCCTAGCAGTACCAATCATTAAGTGTATCGGACTTTCATTAGGTCTTTGCATTTGGGGAGCTGCTAATATGGTTGCGGGATGGTCTTCAGGAAAATTCGGTTTATTCGGATTGAACAAAGAGTCCGTTGATAAACCTGTTCTTAATGTTGTTGGTGTTGCCATCGCAACGGTTGCTATTTTCGCATTTGCATCGATTGAACCAACGCTTGACTACAACTCATCAACTCCATCTAACAGTGAAGACGGGACTGAAGATGAAGAAGATTGTGAAAACGTAAACGAAGGTCTTCTATCAACCAATTCAAAGAATATAAAAAAATCAAGTTCTGAATCATACGAAGATTCCGCCTTAGATGTTTCAACAACTGCTCACTTCGACCAATTTCTTGGTAAATGGAGAAAACCAATTGGAATCATTCTTTCAATCATATCAGGAGTTCTGTACGGAGTAAACTTCGATCCTCCAACATACCTATCAGATCACGCTGATAAGTTTAGCAGCAAATATATACATCACTATTCTGATAATGGATTAGATTATGTCTTCTCTCACTTTTGTGGCATCTTCGTAACCTCAACAGCCTATTTAATCTTCTATAGTATCGCTAAGCAGTGGTCTCCTCGTATTAACTCCGATATTAATTATTCTGAATTAATCTTACCAGCTTTTATATCAGGTGTGATGTGGGCTGTTGCTGACATTATGTGGTTTGTTGCGAATACTAATTTAGGTTTGGTTACTTCATTTCCTCTTGTGACTACTGGTCCTGGTCTTGTTTCGGCATTTTGGGGAGTTTTTGTATTTAAGGAAATCACTGGAAGAAATAATTTTATTAAACTTGGTGGTGCTTTTACTCTTTTGGGAGTTGCGGTAACGATGATTACGATTTCTAAAAACTAATTTTTTTTTTTTTTGATAAAACGGAGGAGGCCATCAGACCTTCACATCATCATCTGTACACTGATGCTATTAATAGTCATCAGGGTTATCGAGATCGCCATTTCTCCATTATCAGTTATGTAATTTAAAACGGGTGTTTTGTGTTTTCTGCAAAAGTGAGTGCCACTGGTTTGTCTGTACAGGATAAATCTTGTTTTACTAAGTTAATTGCTTTTCCCTCTCCCTCATATTTTTTTTTTTATATTCTAATGAAATAAACTAAAAGTAGCTACACTCCAGTCTTGCAAACTGGGGTGATTCAGTCTGGCTTACTTCCACACCATAACTGATGATGAGAGAATGGAGGTGTATGGGTTACACTCGTAAGCATCATCATAGTCACTGTATCCTTAACAGATTGTTAAACTATCGCTATGTTAATATGATACAAAACGGTTGTATTTTTCAAATTCAAACATTCAACCCCCTTCCGTTCTTTTTGTTTTTCTTTGATTGTTGCTTCCCTTCACACCAGCGGCATTGCTCTGCTAGTGTCGATCTTTTTCGTTTTTTTTTTTTTTTTTTTTTTAGTCGTCAGCCACAAGTGGCTGCAAAAAAAAAAAAAAAGAAAAAAGAGAAATGTGTGCTGTCATTTTCTTTAGCCCGTTTTTATCTTTAATTGCAAACGTGTTTCTTATGTGCGTGATTAGTATTAGTTTGTTGCTCCTATTTTCCGAATTATTATATCCTAAAGAGGGGTTTGTTCATCTGAGTCTTTGTTGATGAGCTACCCGCCAAATCTATTTTGATGGTTTGGACCCTTCGCGTGCGTAGTTGTGACTTGTAATGTTTGACTTGCAGAAAAAACTATTTTCAGATTTAACCTTTTCGTTGAACGCAGACAATTCTGTCGCACATGGGGGGAAATAGGTCATGATCATGATGGTTTCTTCTCCGACAACGTCGGTACAAAAAAAAAAAAAAAAAAAAAAATTCTCCAACGACTGCAATCAGCTTTTCAATGCTGCTGTTGTTTTTTTGTCTTCTTTTTCTCTTTTGTTGCTGGGTAATACCAATACGTTCTCAATCTCAGTCAGCTCGCCGTTGCAACTAATGGGCGTTTTACGGAATACCGTCGTTGGCATATTTACGAATTTGTAAACACGCTTCCCATTGCTTTTGGCTTCTTTGTTTCACAACTTTCGGAGTTTGTTCTTCTTTTCTCTTCATCTTTTATTTTTTGGGATACCGTCCAACATCTCGTAGCATTGACTTTGTGTTCTGCTCATCGATATAAAGTATTACTCAAGGAAATAGTATTTAATTTGTGTGTTTTTTTTAAAGTTTTATTATTATTACTTATTATTTCTTTGACAACAAAGGGACCAGGGGAAGGAAACAAAAAAAAAAAAAAGATGCGCGTCACTGCTCGCCTACCGCATCTTGATACGTCCGTAGTACTGGAGGTGAATTCGGGAGATACACCAATTTCTGTGTTAAAAAAGATATTAACGTGTGAGGGAGGACCAGATCGGTCAAAGCTTCCTTGGGGTGATAATGAAAAAACCTATAAGCACATAAATGTTAAACTACGAGCACTAACACTATCAGAAAGTGATAATTTATGTGAGCTACTACAGGAAGACTCTGAACTCATTATAGAAATCACTTCTATCGCAAACGCATTAAACCAACTCGATCAACAAGGTGATCTGACGACTACTGAGGGACTCGCGAATTGCATCTCATCAGTTGAAAAGTTAAATTTATATCTCAAGGCGGGAATCGATCCTGGTCCGGCAGTGTTGCAAATTTGTGAAAAATCAAAACCGACACCTGAGGAAATCGAAGGTCTAAAAACCATAATAAAGAATTCACCTCAAATCATAAAAATAGAAAACTCTGAAGGAATAACACCTCTGATGTTATCGTGTATGAATGGCTGTTTAGAAATAGCTTCACTACTAGTTTCTAGTGGAGGGAACATCTATTCCAGGAGTTCAGGAGGAATGACAGCTCTTTTATACGCATCAAAACAGCAACACCTTGAAATAATAAAACTCTTATGCACCTCATCTACCACCGTCGTTAACTCAAGGACGGTTGATGGATTCACAGCAATGTTTTTCGCTTGCATGACAGGAAATCAACAAATAGTGGAATACTTAGTATCACAGGGAGCTAATTTAAAAGCAAAGACGAATACTGGATTGACGGCGTTGATGTTGGCGGCTCAATCGAAATCGACGTCTGTTGTAACTTACCTTCTGGAAAAGAAAGTAAATGTCAACATAAAATCGTCTGATAACAAAACAGCATTGCACTATGCTGTTCAAGCTGAAAGTGAGGAAATTGTTAACATATTGCTTAAGGCTGGTGCTGTTGTGGGACCAGATGAAAAAACATACATTTCGATAATAGAGACCAGCAACACACCTGCTCGGTCTGTGTCACCTTTTACCGTCTCACATGCTGATGTTGATGTGGCTGTTGAGGAGTCAGTTGAAAATATTTCCATCGCTGATCTTCCGTTTAAGCCTAATACAAATACAAATAATAACAACAACAACAACAACAACAACAACAACGATTCTCATCAAACTGCTAAAGTTTCTTGTTGTTGTATTAGTTGAGAGTTTGTTTGTGGAAATGATAGAAAATTGAAAGGAAAATTGTTTTTATTATTATTATTGTTTATTTTGGAGTTTCAGGGGCTGCGACATGCTCTCTCTCGCTCTCTTTTTTTCTTCTTTTTTTTTCTTATTTAAGAATATCTAATTCCCGTCACCCTCCTTCCCTAAAATAAGTTGGCATATTATTATCTTTTCTTTTCTTTCTTTTTTTTCTTCTTGACGAGTAACTAAATACTTCGTCGTATTACGTTTTGCCCTAGGTTTTGATTTTCAGGGGTTCACAACTATCTCAATAAAAACAACGTGAAATTCTTTTTTTGCTGAGTAATCCTTATCTGTACAGAACATTTACTTTATAGTCACTGAATTGTTCACTGAATTGTATCATTCATATTAATGTCAATGTGAATCTGTGCTCTCAAAAAAACA
Organism: Flectonema sp. DT1601; assembly: GCA_964019425.1. Classification (NCBI taxonomy): domain Eukaryota; phylum Euglenozoa; class Diplonemea; order Diplonemida; family Diplonemidae; genus Flectonema; species Flectonema sp. DT1601. Next base: position 442,275 of record OZ025860.1, on the reverse strand, counting down.
ATTTATCGTCCCCCTTCCCCAGCGGTCCTTAAGTACAGCTCTGTGATTTTTTTTTTTTCCTTCTTTCCCCTCGCACTTAACGATTATTCATTTTTGTGGGATTAAAAAAAATAAATAAAAAAAAAATATATCCAAAGAACATCGCAACAGACGACAGTAATGACTTCGTTAGTTTCGGAGCTGCGGGAAAAGGATAAGTTATTTTGGGTACTTTTCTTGACCTTCTTTCTGTTGTAGAGGTCAGTTTTTTTCTCTTTTTTTTTCTTTTTCGAACCATTATAATCCTTCGCGCTGTGATTCACTCAACGACCTACTCAACATAATCTTATTCTTCGTCTGTTACTAACACGGCAATCTGAGGAAATTAAATGCGGCAGAGAAATAAACAAATCCGCAGCATAAGTTCTAGTTTCAGACTTGCGTAGTATCACTAGAATTCTTTTGTTTTTGTTTTATTTTCTTGCTCTTTTCCCATTTTCTTTCCCCGTATTTTTCTTTTTTTTTTTTGCATTGAAATATTGTAAACGCGTAAAACTCCTTTAGCTTTCTCAGTTTAAGTCGGTTCACGGGTTCGCTGCACAAACAAAAAAAAACATCAAATGATGTTATATTACGATTTTTTCTGTTGTTTTTTTAAGTTAAAGCGTTTTTTTATTTTCTTCGTTCTTTGTGTTTCTGTGGATAACTTCTTCTTCTTTTTTTTTTTTTTAAATTTGAACCAGCAGTGTTTTTTTTTTTATTTTAACAATCCTGGACTACGCTGCCGCTGACAGTTTTAAGACCCTATTTTTTTTTTTGCATTTAACAAGTATCGTAAGAACGAAAAAGAATGTTGGACAGCACGTGTAAACCTCCTTTAGTTTTATCAGTTTAAGTAGGTTCACGGTTTCGTGCACAAACAAAAATTTCCCTTCGGTGTTACGTCTCAAGCATACTTCAGAAATATCGAGTTGGGTATTGTTATGGGTCACTGTCATGAACAGATTTCAGTTTTTTTTTTTTTTTTTGCACCGACGAAGTCGGAGAAGAAACTATTCAGATTAAGAGCCGTTATTTATTATGTCATGTTATCTATTTCCCTGTGCGCCAGTAAAACTAGCTGCGATCAACAAAATATAAGGCTTATCTGAATGGTTTTTTTTTTTTTGTTGCTTCTACGTGTCGCATTTGCTAACTAACTTTGCTAACTAAGCATCGGAAGGTTGGAACAAGCAAGGAGGAGTTATTTCCTTTACCTCTTACTAATTTAGTATAAACCGGGTGATGGTATTTTTGTTTTTTTTGTGCTGTGCCACCCTTTCGCATGCGTTTTGTATTTCCTTTCACGGTTTTTTTTAACCCAGTTTCGCCCATGTTTTTTTTTTTTTTTTGCGCACGTTTTGCAAAAAACAAAATAAACAAAAGAACTCTGTAAGTTTCCTCCCGTAGGATCGTATGGTTCTACTTTGCATTTTTTTTTTTTTTTTTTTTTTTTTTTTTTGTCGTTGTTTTGATAACTTAATTAAAAAAGTGCAGTAATGCTACCACTTGTTTTCTCCTTATTAATAAAGGAAGGAACAAATAACAGAAAAGTTAGCAAAGCGTAATTATGGATTTTATTAGATTGTGTTGGAGTTGCTGTTTTTCTTTTTAAACCCCCCCGTCCTTAATGGGTTAAATGGTTTTATTCACTCTTGACGGTTTGCTGTATCTGTCATTTCAGGTTAGGTTTATGTATCTTAGAGAGAATAGAGGTAAGAGGTATATGGATTACTCTCGAAACCTATAGTTACTTTAATATGCTAAGTTGCGCATCACCCTTAGTCACTGTATTTAAAACTAATGTTAAATTATCTTTATGTTTTTATGATACAACACAGTTGTAATTTTTACAAAATCGAACATACATCCCCCCGTCCTTAATGGGTTAAATGGTTTTATTCACTCTTGACGGTTTGCTGTATCTGTCATTTCAGGTTAGGTCTACGTATCTTTAGAAGTACACTCCGCAAGCTTTTCCTGCTTGCTGTAGATTTGTCACGACCCGGACTTCTGAGAAATAATAATTTTCAATTTTTTTTCCTTTTTTTTTCTTGTTGTTTTTTGAAAAAAAAAAAAAGATCACCACCCAAGAGCTCTCTTGTCCTTGTAATGGGGAAATAGATTTCACATTTTTTCCCCCCTAAACTCTTTTTTTTTTTTTAGTTATATTTGTTTCATAATTATTTCTTCTGGTTACTTAAATGAATCGCTTCAAAAAAAAAAAAAAAAAAAAATCCTGCAAGGCAGATTTTCGTATTTTTCACATGACAGTAGTACAAAGTATTTTAGTAAACCAGGGTGTTCTGGTGGTATTTAATAATTTACCCCAACACGTGTTTAGAAAATGCTTTTTGTCACACTTTCAAAATAATTTTATTGGTGTTGGGTGAGATGTTCCGAATATGAGAGGAAAAAAAAATAGAAATGAAGCCCTCCTAGCCGCGACTTTTTTTTGTTCATCCCATTCCCCTTTTTTGCTGATTTCTTTGTTATACTGTCCTTGTGAGGTTTTTCTGCTACCGAGACAAGGTGGTGTTAAGAAAATATTGTTGAGTAGGTAACACTTCTATTGATTGAATGTATTTTATTTATTCACAGTCCACTGATGAAATAAAAAAACAAAAAAATAAACAAACAAAAGAAGATGTAACAAAACCAACACAACTAACATGAGTGGATTCTTGTCATTTCAGTTAAATCAGTTTCTCATTGATGATGTCAACGGCTGTGGAGTCATCAGCAATGAGGTCCTTACTGCAGTGCAATCTGTTGTTGTTGGAGTCCATAAAATAACATCGGGTGACTATTTAGGAAAACGACGATTATACTTGTGGAGAAAAGACGATTCTTGTTTGGTATGCAGCGTGTCGTATATTACCAACAAGATATTAATAAACGAAAAACCAACACCAGCCCTCCTTGAATACAGAGGAAGAATTCCCCTTTCGGAATATAAAAACTTATCGAGATTAGCTGCTGTGACTACTAACAGTTTTACTATTCAATTTGATATTTTGATATCATCAGTTGTGGGTGGAATGTCTTTACAAGAGATGGATTCACCACCTTATAAATATTTATTATCATCTACTGATGGATGGTGGTCTGGTTGGATATTTGAAATTACTCAATCACTTCAACTGTCTCTTCGGATAGGAACAGGTACCACTTGGCTATCAACACCGCTTGTTGATCCTTTGACTCCAAACAGATGGTATACCGTCTTGGGTGTTTATGATCATTCTATTAAAGTATTTTCTCTTGTTATTAATGCCGTCACTCAGTCAGTTATTAATTTGGATACACATGGTTTGACATACATCCCTTCTTGGTCACCAACAAGAGTCGGTTTTGGACCCCACGGTACTTGCGCACATCCCGTAAAAGGTCATTTAAAAAGAATAAGGTTATTCAATTCAGTCATTGAAATCTCAGATAAATGGTGTTGGAAAAGGAGGAAACGGAAATCTAACGAGATGAGGGATGTTAAACAGCAACAACAACAACAACAGGCACAACAAAATCAAATAATAAGACTCGAGAACAGCATCAACTCACTAACAGATGCTCTTCAGACTATATCTTCAACGCTCGTCACGTTACAGTCTGGACACGTTAGTCATGTTGTCTCTGTGGCGTCTGATAGAAATGATATTATCCAGCCTAAACAATCACCATCATCACCTCTTCAACCTGTACAACCTGTTACTAATGTTGACATCCCGGTTGATGATCTTACAGAAGGCACTCATCAGGTTGGTGAAGGAGATCTTATTAACGAAAATCCAACACCAACCAGTCCAAGTAATACGATTTTAGGTAAATGGAGATCACTTGTTCAGAGTGAACCTTCTCTGTCAGTGGAGGCAACCCAAATTAAAAGTGAAGAAAACCCTCCTCTCACTCCTGAGAGTGATGTCTCAACAAAGTGGAGGTTGGTAGGAAATAACAGCCCCGGCGATAATGAAAAACCCCAACCGCTGTCTGCTTCTCTATTAGGACTTAATGTCACCGAGTCAGAGTGGAGCGTCGACGAATCAAATTTAGTATCAAACTTAGAACTGACTAAGAAGGCATCTGCCGTACTGACAATTGACGTTCCTCAGGAGGATGACAATGAAATAGAAATCCCAACTGACGTGAACTGGGAAGCATTCAATGAGCTCTCTGTTGTTGATTATCCATACTGGATTGATCAAATCAACTCTCGCTGTCCACCGATGTATTCAGCTAGGGCGTTGGGTAAAATCTCTGAAGTCGATCAAAATATTTTCATCGGTTGTGCGAAGGGTGCTCGAAACATCCGCGACTTGAAACAAAAGAGAATAACAAAAGTTGTAAATCTCGCTCCTCAACAGAGCAGAACTAAAAAAGAGATGTACGATAAAGAAGGGATTGGTTACCTAGAAGTAGACGCACATGATGATGGGGATTACCAACTACTTGAGAATTTCTGTACTGAAAAAATATATGACTTCGTTGGTTCAAAAGCTGAACGAGTTCACAACAATGAGAGAGTTCTGATCCATTGCTTTCAGGGGGTCAATCGCTCTGCTTCTGCCATCTCAAGCTTACTCCTCGACTCTGGTATTGACCTATTAGGAGCTGTTAAAAAGATTCACACTGCCAGACCAGTTGTATTCCGAGGAAACGATAATTTCTTAAAACAATTAATTGACAAAGCAGCCTTACAAGGATTACTTGTAAACAGAGAACAAGATGAACTGTCACCAAGACATGGAAGAAGAACAAGTAAACCTTTAGACAAAACCATTCCTAATCATGGAAGAAGAACAACGCTAAGGACAAGCGGAGATGAGGGTTCTCCGTATGCGAGGACTCCTCGAAGTGTAAAAACGCCAGCGACAGAGAGTAGCTCAGCTAGAGATGCCTTTGATGAGATTCCTGTTATTCAGTTGATGTCGTCTCGATCAAAAGAGTTATCATCACCGACAGCAACCAGCAGCAGATTCACTTCCTCTGTTGTCGATGAACTCGTTCATTACATCACACCTGCTCCTTCTCCTGGTGCTGCTACTGCTGGACTGCATAGAATGACATTAGCCAACCAGATAAGTCAGTTCAGCAACTCTCCGACAGCAAACAGTAGTGTTGTTGATACCTTTAACTATGGTACAGTTCAAGATGAAGATCCTAATGAAGTTATCAACGAGGTACAGATAGAAGAAATACTTCAGTCGATGCCTTCTATTCCTGAACCTCATAAATCACCTCCACTACAAACACTTTCTACTACGGAATACGATCCGGGTATTGCTTCTTCATTTGATAATAGCATAATAAATATTCAACAGGATGATTCTTCTCCTACGACGATTCAACGGGTCAGAGAGATTTCTAAAATAGATAACACGGAATCGTCTTCTGTCATTCACTCACCAGATAATAAAGATTTGGTTACGATTGATGACAGCGCGTCGAATACAGAGAATCAGGAAGCTATGGTAGATGACAGTCAGTCGCTTGATCACAAAAATATATTCAAAACCGCTGATGAGTCGCCTGGTAACAAAGACGTTTCTGCGATTCAAGAAGGTCGTCGTGCAGGACGGTCTCGTAATATCACGGATTACATTACGGGTTCGCCAATAAAAAGTGTTTCGAGTGTTGGGGATCGATCAAGTGAGGTTTCAGCCATTCGGTTGAATGCTGACGACAAGTATCATGAGTTTGATAGATCAATGATAATAAAAAGGAGAAAACAACTCGCTAAAAGTTCAGTCATACTCTCTTCTGATCAGGATGTGATTCATGACTTTGATATTTCTGTGCAGGCATCAGACGCAACGCCTTCACAGAGAAAATCATTTGACTTTAATTCACCTTCGACATCAGCAAATAGGATATCAGTACCTCCTTCTCGTGCAGGGTCAGTGTTTTCAGAGAATAGTACGGGAATAGTGTCAGGGACTAGCCTTGACGACACTCTTCCCTTAAAGTCAAATTCACTTGAAGAAGTTGCTTCAGACATTCAGGGATTAAACAATGAGAGTTCTCTTCGGAAGGCTGATACTTCTCCTTTAAAATACAGCAATGAATCACCACCACCATTGCATAGATCTCCCAGTAGAGATCCTGCTGAACGGCTTGCAAAGAATAACAGTTCGAGTTCTTTGAGGAAACTAAGCACCTCATCATCTCGTAACGGACTTCATGATATTGTGAGTAGTGGGGCTGATGATGTTCAGAAACCTACGTCGAGTAGGAGAAATACGTTTTTTGATAATAATATTCGTAGAAATAGCGGTTGTAATCCTCTTGATGCCGCTCTTGTTGATTCCCCGTGTGGTATTTATCTTAACAGTTCACCATCTTGTGGTGAATTACCAAGAAAAGCTGGAAGATCACCGTCACTTGATAACATGAATGATTTAGATAATAAACTGCTTCGTGACTTATCTCCAGCGACGGGTTCATCAAAAATGTTGACTCCACAGAAATCATTCTCTGACGCTATTAATGATGATGTGGTACAACCATCGCTTCCACCGGATATTTTATCACCGAGATTGGATACGTTGGATGATTTTGAAACAAAGCTTGACAAGTTTATGAGTCCACAACGAACTGAAAGCAGAACTTCATTAGACTTTAACAACACTACTGAGATTATTGATTCGATAGTCGAACAAACTGAAGACCATCCGCCACTTGATAACAACTCACCTGATTTAACTACTCCAAAGCAAGTCCGTTCAGGTAGACGTCGCCGTGAAAGTCGGGCAACTAGTGTAAACAGTTGCAACGAGTTTGATGATTTTATGAATCACTCTGAGGAAACCCGTTCAGGTAGTAAACAATTATCTGAAGTAGATCACTCGATTAGAGAAGTTGACAACATTCGTCGGTCGTCTGTCGGAGTAAACCAATTTAATAATATTACGAACCAAACTGATCCTGTCGTTGAAATTACAAACAACACTTCAACTGGTCGTTCTGGTAGACGTCAGCGTGAAACAAGAAAAACATCAGCAGACAAACTCGACGACTTTATGAACCCACAAAATAATACATTCCTCACCTCAGCTATGAGAAGTACTTCAGAGGCTGTAGCTCAGATTGATAACGTTGATGAGTTTAACGATTTCTTGAGCCCTGAGAAGAAAATCAACCAATCAGACAAACGTAAAAGTGAGAGTCCGAATAATGAAAACTTACCCACCGCCACCATAACATCACCGACATTGGAATCGTTGGTAAATTTTGATCAGCAACTTGAGGATTTTATGAGTCCTGACAGAGGTCCGTCAGTACTTTCAAAGAAACCTGAAATACCTTCAGCAGATGTTTCAACGGAGAACTTAAAAGAGAGAGCTGTTCAACCAAAAGTAAAACCATCGAATGTATTTGATGATGGACTAGATACCTTTACAGATCCAATACAGGTTAGTAATCACAACATCCCTCCGCCTTCAGAAGATATGGGAAGTTCTCAACCAGGAAGGTCAGTTAAAAAACGAAAATCCGTATCAATAATGGACTCACTCGATGATGAATTCTTTCATAATGAATTCGATAAAAAAATTGACAATCCGACGGTGAGTCAACCTTCTGTTGTCGATGTACCACCACAGACACTATCGAATACTACTTTAGACAGTCTAGCTGGTCATGATGAACGTTCTAAAGCAGCTGCTAAGATTGATGATACTTTCGGAAATAACAAACCAATTACTGAAACTCTCAATTCCAGTAGAGATGTTGAAAACGATAGGTGGGATGATTGGGACTAATGTCTCTTTGTATCTTTTTTTTTATTTTTTTTATACAAAATTGTAGCTTTTTTTTTTTTTTTGATTTGTTTTTCTTAGTACTCAGAATTATGTGGAATCTCTCTACATTTTTTTTTTTTTTTTTTTTTTTTTTTTTTTTTTTGTATCTGTTCATTTTTGCAACTTTTAGTAATCAACAATTGTGCGAAAAAAAAAAAAAAAAAAAAAAAATCTATTTATGGATTCTTTGTCTCTTTCCCTCTTATATAATTTTAAGTTTATTTAGTAGTTTCTTGTTTAAGAGAGTTGCAGTATAATTCTTTTGTTGTCTTAGAACAGGTCGGCTGCAAACATGCCGCGTCAGTTGATGCAGGGGCTGGAAGACTACCAGCGAGCGAGAGTTAAGTTCGTTCAAATGATAGCTGAGTTGGCAACGAGACCTCAGCAAATTGTTGCTCTTCAAAATGCAGGAGCTATGTCACTACTACGACCTCTCTTGTTAGATAATGTTGAATCTATACAACAGTCAGCTGCTTTAGCGTTAGGAAGGTTTGTCTTTGCCGTGTTAAATCAATCTGATGAGTTTGAGAGAGAAAAATAACAACAACAAACTAAACAGACTTGCTGCTTATAACGACGAACTCGCAGAACAGGTAGTTCAGCAAGAAATTCTGCAGCAGTTGGTATGGATTCGTTTATGTTTGAATGAACACAATTGCAGACAGCATAAATATATATATAAAAAAAAAAATAATAAAATAGGTTTATTCATTGAGTGAACAAAATAGATATTTTAAGAAATCAGCAGCCTTCGTACTCCGATCAGTAGCGAAGCATTCCCCGCAATTAGCGCAGGCAGTTGTTGACGCTGGTGCTGTTGATCAATTAGTAGGATGCTTGGAGGAATTTGATCCAGGTGTGAAGGAAGGAGCAGCATGGGCTCTCGGATACATAGCCAGACACAATGGTGACTTAGCACAGGCTGTCGCAGATAATGGAGCAACCCACTACCTGGTTCTCTGTGTACAAGAACCAGAATTAAGTCTTAAGAGAATCGCTGCCAGTACTCTCTCTGATATCGCGAAACACTCTCCTGAGTTAGCACAAGTTGTCGTTGATAATGGAGCAATAAATCATCTGGCACCTTTAATAACAAACAGTGATTCAAAGTTAAAACGACAAGTCTGTCAATGTCTTGCTCAGATTGCCAAACACAGCGTCGAGTTAGCTGAACTGGTAGTCGAGGGAGAGATATTTCCTAAAATATTCACTCTTCTAAAAGACTTGGATGATGTGGTTCGTAAGAATGCCGCCACTTGTATTAGAGAAGTAGCTAAACACACACCAGAATTAGCACAGCTAATTGTGAATGCAGGTGGTGTTGGAGCACTAGTTGACTATGTCCACGAGACAACTGGTAATGCAAGACTACCTGGTATAATGACATTAGGATATATAAGTGCTTTCAGTGATACACTCGCATTAGCAGTCGTTGTCAGCAAAGGTATTCCACCTCTCGGACAGGCATTAGAGAAGGAAAGTGAAGATCATTTACGAGCAGCTGCTGCCTGGTCTCTTGGTCAAGTTGGACGACATACTCCAGAACACGCAAAGTCAATTGCTGATTGTAATATACTTCCTCGATTGTTAGATGCGTATCTTGATAAAGACTCAAGTGATGATTTAAAAATGAAAGCAAAAAGATCACTCAAGAGTGTTGTCATGAAATGCGTTCACCTCCCTGCTTTAGAGCCTCTCTTGAACTTTCACGCTCCTCACAATATATTAAAATACGTCTGTGCTCAATTTGCTAAAATTCTACCGAATGATATCGGGGCAAAACGTGAATTTGTTGCGAATAGAGGGCTTGCTGTTTTGCAGAAGATAAAAGCAGAGCCTGGATCAAAACTACATGAATCAATAATAATGATAAATAAAGCCTATCCTCCAGAGATTGTCGAGTACTTTGACCCATCCACTCCCAATACGTTCCTTGACAAAATAGACGTGTACCAAAACACGCAATAATATTTGTAAAAAAAAAAAAAAAAAAAAAAAACACCGAATGTCTTGTATAAAGACTGTTAGTAGTTTGGGTGGATGGATGGAGTTTTTTTTTTCTTCTTCTTCTTTTTTTTTTTTTTCATTATTTCTTTTTCTCCTGTTTTTTTTTCGCCCGTCCAAATGATGTTTTGGACGGGTTTTGGTTTAACTCGTTTTTTTTAATTTTTTTATATATTTTTTATATTTAGTTTGTAACTTTGTTTTTATGTTGAATAGTTGCCCTTTTTTTAATATTTTTAAAAAAAATTATGTACAAAAAAAAAAAAAAAAATGAATGAAGACCAAGGTTTTGTTAGCAACTCTGAACAAAAAAAAAAATTTTAGAAAAATGAAATGAAAAAATTAAAAAAATACCAAATTAGCACAACAACCTCGAAAGAGAAGTTATTGACTGTGCAATAGATATTTATTTTTCCCCATCACAATTTTCTTTTCCACCCCACAGTATCGAAGCGACAGTGACTGCTTGCAGGAGACCAATACTGATGTTAATTATTTTTTTTTGCATTTAACAAGTATTGTAAGAACGAAAAAGAATGTTGGGCAGCACACGTAAACCTCCTTTAGCTTTATCAGTTTAAGTCGGTTCACGGTTTCGTGCACAAACAAAAAAATCACAGTGTTATATCATTATTTTCTGTATAGTTGAAGTTAAAGCCAATTCTTTTTATTTACTTTCCAACCAACTCGTCAGATCTCACTAAGAGGTTCTCGAAACCTAATAGTTACTTCAAAAGGCTAAGTTACGCCTGACACCTTGTCACATAGTATCTAAAATAATGTTAAATTATAGTTATGTTGTTTTATATGATACAATACATTTTGTATTTTACTTATAAAAATCAAAACAGTTAACTCTCCCTCTCTCTCCCAACAAAAAAAGAAAAATGGTAAAAAAAGTGTTTCACGTTAAAACACACGATTCTATTCATCATGGTGGAAAGCAATTGAAGAAAGCATCAAAAAAAAAAGTTCCGACAGTCAACGAAATTACCATAATTAAAAATGAAATCTACGCATCTTGTGAAAAGAAGAGAAAGATGCTTGGATGGGTTAAGTGTCCTAAGTTTATATTAGACCCTCTTGTCGACAGAATCATGACTATGATGAACGCGACTCCGAACGATCATTTCGTCGATGCCGGTTGCGGCATTGGAAACATCATAGCTCATGTTGCTACCAGATACGGATGTCAATGCACAGGAATAGAAATAGCTGAATGCAACTTAAACGTTGCTCTTGAAGCTGAAAATAAGTTTTCTGCGTACCGACAAGTTAATAATATTCCGGAACCTGATATTTCATATCTGAAAGGTGACCTACGTCATCATCTTCCTCAGCTATCACCGACCATTGATATACTTTGGTGTACTAATTTATTATTTCCAATTCAGCTGAATGCCTTTTTACTAGGACAGCTATACAGATTAAGAACAGGAAGTAGAATATTTATCATGAGCGACCTGGTACCCGATCGGGAAAATGTCGGTGTCACTAAATATTTTGAAAAAGTAAAATTTCAATGGGGACCAGGAGATGTAGAATGGACCAATGAACCTGGTGATTTATTTATGTATACCAGAACTGACATTCCTTATGTTGGTTAATTATTTTGTATAACTTGTATTATTGTATTTTCTTTTTATTTATATATTCTTATTTTGACTTGCGTTTCCCTTGTACCAAACGCCAATGTCAATACGTGACCATTAATAGTATTATTTTTATATAAACAAATATTTCTTTTTATATATCATCAGTAAGAAATAACATACAAACCCACCACCAAATGGTAAAATCTTCCCCAACTAAAATGTCATGTTCGCTGTGTGGAACTACTATGCCGGAGTCTGATTGGGCTAAACACAAGAAGGGAAAGAAACACAGAAATAAAGTTGAAAAGAGTGGAGCTGACATGGGTCTGTTAAACGCTGCAATTGAGAATTGTGCTGTCGGTGAAGTTGAGACTGTCGAACAGATTCAGATGGAAGTTGATATACCAGAAGGAGTTAAAATATTCTTTAGAGCAAACAGAGTTAGCCAACCAATCAGTGATGGGAGAACTCGGTACCTATCTCGTGAAAGTGAAACTGATGCTATCTGCTGTCACGAATATCGCAATACCAATGCTCTGTGGAGATTTAACGGGACCCACATCATATGTTGTGATACGAGTAAATTCTTAATCCCATCCGAAAGCAGAGATGCACATTCGAAAATTCTTTCTTTACAATACGAAAAGCCAGAACACCCCTGGATTATTAACCTTTCTGATAACGGTAAACTTATCATATCTTATGATGGTATGTTCCTAACTCCTGTCCCACTTACATATATTAAGGGTCTCGCTGTGTCGCTTGTTGTTCATAAATATCCGAACTATGAAGTTAGTTTGTGGGAAGTTGTTCACGTTCCTAAAATATTACCAACGACAATCTACAGAGGAAGGGTTAAGATGCATTCAAAGGAATCATCGACGGGTTTTATTTCGTGTGAACAGACTTTTGAAATCCTCTCACGAGACATCTACTTTGAGAGGGCCATTACAGAAGACAGTCCTTGTTTAACTCATAAGATTGTTGATTTCACTGTTCGACTTGATCCTGTGAAGGGACTTCCTTTTGTTGTTTCGATTAAGACCTGTTCTAAATACGACGCTCATCAATACATTAGAGAGATTGAGGAACACCGAAGACTTAAAAAGTATAATTTATTGTCAGGGTCTTCGTAGTGATTCTCTCTTTTTTTCCCCTTCTTTTTTTTTTTTTTTTCCACTTTGTTCTGTGAGAGCGCTCATTTCCAATTATCTTGCCGTCTTTCTTGAGCGCCAACAGTCTTTGATCTTGTCCTCCGTTCCTTTTTTTTTTTCCCACTCCGCTCCTCTTGGAGAAAGGAATGTGTAGTTAGAAACATTTATTATAATGTAAAGTCCTCTACGTCATGTGCAGAGTGTTTACCTAACATTGCCTTTAGTAAACATGTGTCACATCAGTTAACTCTGGTACAATACAGATGCCCCCCTTCTGTTCCTTTAAACCATTATGTGGTATACACCGATGCATTCGTTTTCTTCTTTTTTATGGTTAAACGTTTTTGTCATTTTTTTTTGTCATTTTTTTTTTTTTTTTTTTTGTTGTTATTAATGATCGTTGTGCTTATAATTGAATTACACTTTACGCTCGCAGCACATAAAAACTATAATTTTTTTCCAGGTATTTTCTCCCTCCCAAATTCTCCCCCCTCACGCATTAGATGACTGCGGAAGAAGTAAATGAGAATTTCAAAGTTGTCATTCGAGTTAGGCCACCAGCCCAGCGAGAGTTAGATTCAGACAAACAGTTCTACAGCATAGTTAAGATACCTCCTGATGAAGACAAGACCATCACTATCCTCGAGCACTTAGATACTGAAGACGGAAGAGGAGGAGTATACAGCTCCCAGGTATTTACTTTTGATAGAGTTTATGATCAGGCTGCTCAACAAAAAGATGTTTACGAAAATACTGCAAGACCAGCTGTAGAAGCAGTCCTCTCTGGATACAATGCAACCATGATCGCTTATGGTCAAACTGGAACAGGAAAGACTTACACAATGGAAGGAGTTGGTAAAGAGAAAGGTATCATTCCGAGAGCTACGGAAGATATTTTTGATTACATTAAAAGTTGTCCTGAAAATCGAAGATTCAGAGTTCGCGCATCATACATGCAAATCTACAACGAAGTCATCTCAGACTTATTGAGACCTGGTGCTCAAGGATTATCAATTCGTGAGGGAAAAGATAAAGGTGTTTATGTTCGTCAACTATCATTGTGGCCAGTTCGATCCCCTCAAGAGATCTGTTCTTTGATGGAACGTGGAGGCAGAGAACGAGTAACCGCCAATATGAGAATGTCAGAGTTATCATCCCGTTCTCACGCAATCTTTCGTATTGTTGTTTGTGAGACTACAATGGAAGGAAGTGGTGAGAATGAACAGATTTCAAAGGTAAAAGGTGGACAACTCAATCTTGTTGATTTGGCAGGATCTGAAAAAATCAGGCAAACCGGAGCCACTGGACAACGACTCGAAGAATCAAAGTACATAAACAAATCTTTATCTCATCTTGGTAATGTAATTGCTGCTTTAACATCGAAGGATGGCAACACTAGACAGTATGTTCCTTACAGAGATTCTAAACTTACTCGAATTTTAGAAGATTCACTTGGAGGTAATTGCAAGACTACGATGATTGCCACCATCAGTCCAGCACCTGATAGTTACACTGAGTCTTTATCAACTTTAAAGTATGCCAACCGTGCTAAGAATATTAAGAACGACGCTGTTGTAAATGAAGATGTCGGTCAGAAAGGATTAATAAAAAAATATGAAAAGGAACTTGAAAAGCTAAGAGAACAACTATCCACCATGGTTGAAGAACGTAAGCTACAAGGCGAGAGTATACCAGCATCGGTAGCAGCTCAACTAAATCCATCATATGCTGACAAAAGTAACGATCCTGACTTTAGAGATGCTATTCACAAAGTCTCAGCAGAATACATGACCAGACTTGATGAACTTGATAAGGAACGTCAAGTAATCGAAGAAGACAAAGCTCAAGTCGATCGCTATAAACAACTCCTCCTAAAACAACGAGACATCATGATTGGACTCACCGCCAGACTAAATGAGAGAGACGAATCAATACTGTCTCTACAAGAGGAATTAGATGCCTATGATCACCAACAAAAGCTAATGGAAGAAGCCCTTGATCAACGAACAGAAGCAATGCTTCGTGCCTCAGTTTGCGCGAAGTGTAAGTCTGCAGCTCAGCAGGTTTCAGGATCGTTATCAGGAGAGTTGGATAATTTAACTCATCAACCTTCTCAATTAAAAAGAGAAGTTATTAATGGTAAGCCTCGTTGGTTGGCTGAAGGAGCTCCTCGTGATCCAACAGAAGAATATTTTATATCAACTGAAGAGAAAGTTCATGAACTTCACCAACTACTCAATCAAGTAAAACAAGAAATGGCTCTCCAGCCTCCAAACATAAGAGACCGACTCCTCGAAGCTCAGGAAGAGAAAGCTGCGATGGACTACATCTTGAAGGAACGTATTGGAACGATGGTTCAAAATACTATTTCAGAACAGGTCTCTGCTCACAAAAGAGAAATCGAAGTGTGGAAATCAAAGCACCAACTCATTGAGGAACACCTCCGTAATGCGGAATACAAACTTCAGTTGAGCTCTCTTGAAGGAGGTGTTCAGGTTTGTGATTTATTGTTTTTACTTTATACATCAATCAGAATCAAAAAAAAATAATAAACAAACAGAACTCTGAATCACATGCCCGTCTTCAGGATATTGTAAACAAAGAGATGGCAGCTACTAAGATCCCATACGAGGAGAAGATTGCTGGCATGAAGAGAGAAGCCGATTCCAAGGAAGCAGAACGTCGTCACGTATGTAACAAGTTACTCACTCTTGAATGTATTTAACACATGAGAGTTTACTACGCACATAACAACACAAACAGGCTGTTAAGGAAGCGGAAAGACTTCAGTTTGAACTCTTTTCAACCAGAAGAAGGTACAACATACCTGATGGAGGTAATCAAGAGAATGAACACAACAGAGTTTGGAATAAAGTTCAGCTAGCTGAAACTGACGCGCGTAAATTTGATGAAAACAACTCCGGCAGGATGGCGTTTAACGACGTGTCGAATTTACAAGCTGGTCCTTCAAAGCAGATGCATGACGACACTCGAGTAAAACATTTAGAATGGAAGTTAAGACAGCAGAGTGTAGAACTTGAGGAAGCTCAAAACGCAATTAAAATGGTCAAAGACCAACAGCAGCACAGTACTTCTCATCCTTCTTCAGCTGCACGTGAGAGAGAGCTGCTATCGCTTCAAAGACGTCTCGCGACGCTTACTAAAGACAGAGAAGCGCTGAAGACTATTATGGAATCGAAGATGAAATCTAAAGTAGACAACATTAGTAACCTTCTCAACTCCTGCTATCTTCCAACAGCAGATTCTGATTCTCGTAGTCGGTTGAATAATGAGGTCAGACAGCTTCAAAGTCTTGTCAACAGGTCTATTCAGGCAATCTAAGTGATTTTAAGTTCTGATGTGTTCCTTTTCCATTTCTGATTTCTGATTTCTTTTTTTTTTTTTTTTTTAGAAAAAAAAAAAAAGAAGAAAATGGCATCAGTAAAAAGTGAATAGAACTTGACAACAGTAAAAAAAAAAAAAAAAAAAAAAAAGGGAGTGTCGACTACACTGCCCTTTTTGTCGTAGATCATAGTAACCTGCTTCGACAATACAGACGCACCATTCCGTCGAAAGCTGCGGTTTCCTTCCTCTCCAAATAGACGTTTTACTTTTCTCCCCTTACCCCCTTCCCTTTATTTTATCTGCTGCTATGAGGTATAGACTCGTATCCTTTATTCCATCGTCCCTTCTGAACTGTTTGTTTGTGTAACGTGTTTTAAATTCCAACCTTGATCGTTCTATTTTTAACGTTTAAAGACTCGGTTAGGGTTACACACGCAATTCTGAACTCAGCCAATGGTTTTGTGTTCTCAAGAAAAAAAAAAAATAATAATAATAAAAAAACGCATAATGCAACATTGCAATAGATAATTATAGAACAGTCACTCTCTTGGACAACGATGTGGTTGTGTGTTGAGTTCAATGGCCACAGCAGGTGTGATCTTTTAGCTAAGTATCTTAATGTGCTGTTGTTGGTCATGCGAAAGGGTAAAAAACAAAAACAAAAACAAAAATCAACAAAACAAGTTACTTTTAAAACGAAAAAAGTACGGAGCATAGGGAGAAAAAAAAAATAAAAAATTACCAGCAACTAGATTACATACCACCACCCACAGGCTTCCCAAGTTTCCATTTTTTCCCATAGAATTTCTTTTTACGTCTCTCTGGGGTTGTTTTATTTGCGTTATCTGTGCGCAGCAATTTCTAATTTCAAAAAGAAGAATGATATCATTTTTTTTTTTTTTTTGCCTTCATTCATTACCCCTTCGATATGAATGAAGGATTGCTTTTTCCCCTCCGAATTATTTAAAGGAAAAAAAAAAAAAAAAAAAACAATGTGAAAACACCTCATCTTGGTTATTTCACAATTTTATTTGTTGATCTATTTTATTAGGTTGAGGCGAATTTATTTTTCTTATTAAATAATTCTATTTAGAGTGTCAATCTTACAGCGAAAAAAAAAAAAAAAAAAAAAAAAACTTTAACGACGATGGTTGATGGACCTGTCGAAAATGTTTTGCTGTGAATTATTTTATTTCTTCCAATTTTTGTTTTTTCTGTTTTGGGTGGTCCAAATCCCCTTCCCCTTGTAGACAACGAGCCGTTTCCGCCCTCCCCAAATCTTCCCATCGTTCCTCTGCTTTGATACCAATGTTGAGAATCAGTGATGGTATATGTTTGTTTGATTCCCATTTTTCCGATATGTTGTTTTCTCTATTCTATTTTCACCCTCAAAAGGTCAGCATACAAATATGGGAGATAGCGACGCATACGTCGCAGTATTTATTTCAGCCATCTCATTGATAGAAGAAGAACTAACTTTATTAGATGCGACATTCGAAACAACGACTGGGTCCCTTAATGACTTCAAACTGGTCATTTCTGCGATTGATATTTCAATAATGAAGCACAATAATAATAGAGAAACTTTGTTAGGACTGGGATTGTCAAACGAATATGAGAAAATTATTGATCAGAGACGATTGAAACTTAATAAAATATCATACACACTAAAACAAGCAATTCAAAACAGAACAAGAGAGCTATGCATCTGGAAGAGCGGATTGCTTGAAATAACATCACACATAGAATCGATTGCAATAACAAATTCACCTGATGAAAACAAACTTTTAATCCCAACAACAAGAGTAACACCTAAAGGTCAATTCATTGGATTGTTTCCAACTGAATACGCAGAAGTCATGTCGCGTAGAGCTGCAAAGCGAAAACGAAACAAAGACGGTTGTTCATTAGTACTACAAAGTACTAAACTCGCATCTGAATTAGAAAAAATCAACACAGCTGTAACGAATTTAAAAACACTTAAATCAAATGAAGATCATTTTAAGGATGATGTTCTTGCGATCAAAAGATCGAAAGTCTCAGTTATTTCAAACCAATTTACCTCATCTGACCTAACCGAGCAACAAAAAGATGCGGTCAGTCTCAAAGTATCACTGAGCCAAACTATTCAAAGACAGGCAATGGCCGCAACAAGACACCAAAAAACTATCGATGCAAAAACTCGAAATCGAACAGCAAATTTGATAAGTAAATCGATAAATACTTTTTGGAATCATAACACGAAGATAATACAAAAACGGTGTCGAGACCATTTGGAAAAAAGAAAAAGAGAAATAATGCAAGACAAGAAAGAGCTTTTATTGGAAGAAGCGAGGACGATGAGCAACGAGTTGCAATCACAATTCAACATAACGACTAGTGATAAAGTTGATTTTGGATTGGATAGTTCTCCTGAAAATTTAGTGAAAATACCGACAGAGCTGATGAGCCTATCAGAGACAAAGACGCTCCGGCCATATCAGCATACAGGTTTAACGTGGTTGGTTTCATTACATGAACGTGGAATGTCTGGTATACTCGCTGATGAAATGGGTTTGGGAAAAACAATTCAAACGATAGCCCTACTAGCATACCTGGCGTTGAATGAAAATAATTGGGGACCTCATTTGGTAGTCGTTCCGACCTCCGTCCTATTGAATTGGGAAATCGAGTTCAGGAGATGGGCACCTCAAATGAAACTATTGGTATACTATGGAACTCAAAAGGTACGACAAAAACTAAGAAAAGGATGGTCTCGACCGAGTGAATTTGATGTTTGTATTGTCAGTTACCAAACATGTGTAACTGACGCTGCTCATTTCAAAAGAGTTAATTGGGAATATTTGATACTTGATGAAGCTCATATGATTAAAAACTATAAATCAAAAAAATGGCAGGTCCTCCGACAATATAAAACTGCCCGGAGGCTGCTCCTGTCGGGAACCCCCCTTCAGAACAATATAATGGAATTGTGGTCTTTGCTTCGATTCCTGATGTCCGACAATCCGTTGTTCTCATCTGAGAGTGATTTTAATCATTGGTTTAATAATCCAGTGACACAAATGATTCAAGACGGTGTTTGTGATTCTAAGATAGTCGAACAGCTTCATGTTGTTCTCAGACCTTTTATTCTCAGACGCCTTAAGAGACAAGTCGCACATGAACTTCCTACAAAGATTGAAAAAGTTATAAGATGTCGACTTGCAAAAAGACAACGAACACTTTATGATGAATATATGCGTTCAGGTGAAACAAGAACTAGACTCAGTGGTCGCTCATATGTTGGAGTCATGGGTGTTTTAATGCAATTAAGAAAGGTGTGTAATCACCCGTCTCTGTTCGAACCTCGACCAACATCATCACCTTTTTGTTATTCATATCCGGAATCTGTTGTTCCCCAGTTCACTGTGACTGCTCAGTTTGGTGATTCCGTCGTCTTACCAAGACTTCTTCTCTCAACATCTCTGAAGGAGATTCCGGAAACTCTCAAAATAACATCGAATGTTGCAGCTTTACACTTTTCGTCATCGAAATTAGAAAATCCTGGAGACATTTATAGAAGATACCTTTCTCAAAAACAAAGCCAAGCAAGCATCGCTCAGTACAGCACCAGCACTCAGGAAATGCTTTCGAAATGGATAGCTGCGGAAGCTTCTGTTTTGCAAAATATAACAGAGCTACAGGTTCTGTTGTCTTCGCCTTATGATGATTCTCAGACGAGATTGGGAAGAGGGAAGTGGCTGACTCGTAGAAATGCAAGAAATTGTTGTTCAGAAGGTCTCATGAATTTATTAACACCGATCCTTACAAAATTGAAATACGTGTCAGTTTTTGACGGTGGGTTGCTTGACGTTGCTCAAACAGTAATGTTTCCAAATTTAATAAAAAAATTTCGAATGATTGTGAAAAAGGCCACGGCAGTACCGCGATTTACTCATAATGTAACACTTCGAATACCAAGTATGGAACGGGAAAGGGAAGCTCCTGTCTTGTTACCTGATCCGAAGTTAATACAATTCGATTGTGGAAAACTACAAGTCTTAGCCAAGCTATTACCAAGCCTAAAGAGAAATGGTCATCGGGTGTTAATATTCACTCAAATGTCAAAAGTTCTTGATATCTTAGAAGAGTTCTTATCAATGCATGATTTGACATATCTCAGACTCGATGGCAGTACAAAAGTTGAAGATCGAGCATACAGAATGGGTTTATTCAATACAAACACGAGATATTTTTGTTTCATCCTGTCAACCAGATCGGGTGGTATTGGTATAAATTTGACTGGAGCTGATACCGTTATTTTTTATGACACTGATTGGAATCCTGCAATCGATTTACAAGCTCAAGACAGATGTCATCGAATTGGACAAACAAAGAACGTAAGAGTCTATCGACTTATCAGTAGACACACTGTTGAAGAAAACATTCTCATGACTTCGAGAAAAAAGAAGACGATGTTTAACATTGTTATTAAGGGTGGAAATTTTGACAGTTCAGCTGGGATGGAAAAGACGAATGTCGAATCGTTTTTTCATCCTCTTGGAGATGATGAAATTGCAAAATTGGAAGCACAAGAAAATCAAGCAGAAGATGAGAATAACGATCCTGCTATCGACCAATCAAACGGAGTCGATAAATACCTGTCCTTAGAAGTGGAGGATCCAGAAGATAGAGCGGCGTTTCTAAAGAGTCGCGCGGAAACACATCAAACAGACGAGGAATTCCAAGAAACTACAGCTGATCAAAAAAATGAAACGTCTTCTCTTACGCCTCTTCAGCAATACGCTCAACGAATCTTTTATGAAACTCGTCCTCTGCAAGCAGCCAGAATGGTTCAGTCTTGTGATCGTCAAATAAAAAGATTTAAAGAAGCGCAGTTGAGAGATTGCAATTAAACAAATATAACTTGAGTTAAACATTTGAGTATCGTGTACCAAGTTGGTGATTGATTGTATGACCAATCAAGACAGTTTTTTTTTTTTTTTTTTTTCATTGTACTTTTTTCCTTGTTTCTCAACGCCATTCACAAAATTAAGTTTTTTCTTTTCTTTTCCCCCTTTCAGAACGTGTGTCTCGATCTCGATTTATGGGGCAAGCGGAGGTGGACACGGATCGACTGCTTGGAGGAGGCTATGACTCAGATAGTAGCAGTGAGGTGGCATTTGCAGGTGAAGAAATGATGCTTCAAAAAGTAGACTGGGACTTAGTAAGAAATAAAGATCATTACAACGGTAATATGACTCTATCTAATTTAATTGATACCCCTGTATCAGATATAAGGGTTGGTGCTAGAAGTGGTGAAGGAACAAGAGTAATGTGGGTCAAAGTACCAAACAACAATCAAGCAACCATCCATCCTGTTGAATCAGTTCCAGGTAACGCAATAGATGTTGACCATCGGATAGATGTGCCGTCAATTCTTCAGAGAATTAGTATGGAGCCAGTTGATGATGCTGAAGTATTGTGGACGTTATTGCACATTCAATATCCTGGTTTGCTTGTTGGTCCAGAGACGCCAAACATTTCAATTGATTTTAATGAAAAAGAAGCATCTCATCAAAAGCAAACTTTAGAAGGTATCCCACCTCCATTTGAAGAACAACAACCAGTCCCTCAGTCTGATGGGTTGGGTTCTTGGACGTGCAATTGCAGTCACGTAAATGTTGGATTCAAAGCAAACTGTGAACTGTGCAGCTCTGATGCACCAGCAGGATGGTGGAAAACTGAGTCCACTGACGGACCTAAACTCCGATCACTCCGCTCTGATAACGAACCTGAATCACCAATTCAAGGAACTGGATCAGTCGCTATCCCAAAAATGGCTCATCACATAACCGTAAAGGTTACTCGATCTGGAGCTAAAGTCGGATGGATTCTCCGCAATGATGACCTCGTCATCCTCACTGTGACTGAAGGAAGTCCTGCTGCTGAAGCTGGTTTATATCCAGGTGTGTTATCTGTTTTTTTTATATTTTATTTTATTTTAATTGTTTAGTGAGCTGGTGAATTGATTTGTTGCGTCCTCCGAGTACTTTAAATAAAATAAAAAAAACCCAAACCAGGAATGCGATTAGTAGCCATCGATGACCAAGTGACCACAAGCGTCACTGACGTTAAGAATTCTCTTCAACAATGTGGACCAATATTTGAAGTAACGGTAAGCACTGAGGCAGTGACGACAAAGTTAAGACCAACTCAGGCAATCACACCTGAGGATGGACTTGTTGTTGTGATTGTTCCAAAAGATAAGATTTCTGGAACCATGTGGAAGGCACACAATGAATTAGTATTAGCAGAAGTAACTCCTTCCTCAGCAGCTGATCAAGCAGGTTTATCTTATTTACAAGGATGGAGATTAACTCATGTGAATAGTGCTCTAGTTGTAACCACTGATGATATTATGAGAGAAGCTCAGGGTCAACCTCAGTTAACTTTGTATTGGACAAGACCAACACCAGCTCAGGTTCAGAATCATCCTGTCTTTCCTCAAACACCATTTCCTACGCTGCCTGGTCTTCAGCCGTCTGGTGGGGTCCAACCAACTGGAATGGTTCAGCAACAAGTTCTTGCACAGCAACTTGCTCAACAACAGCAACAACAACAGCAACAACAGCAACAGGTTCAAATAGCTGCAAAGCAATTTACCCCCAGCGGTAGTGGTAACTCTGCTAAGATTGCTTACGCTCCGAGTTTTCTTTGGATTCTTGCACCTGATGGTGTTCAGTTTACTGGAGGTCTGTACCGTCTTCAATCAGATCAGGTTAATGGATTCCCAAGTTGGAAACACTGCGTGTTAGATTTATTCCTTTTCAGTACTAAAGGTCTTTGGTGTGTATCTGATAACAAAGACACTGGTAACGGATGGATCTTTTCAATGGTTCAGTCTGCTAGCGTCATGCCAGACATGGTTGGCAGTAACTGGGTCGTCATGGGCAAACACAACGACGAGCTTCAAGTTATATCACAACTACCTGTTCAGCGACTTCTCAGGGTTGAAGCTGCTGGTAAGTTTAGTCACATTAAAGGTCTCTACAGCATTGTAAGAAGCTCTAATGCTGAAACAGACGAAGAACAACAACTTCCATTTAAAGTCGTAAATGGAATGCCTGTTTGGATACTTGAACCTTCTGATGGTGCAAACAGATGGATATATTCTTCCAAGAAAGGATTATGGATGATTACTGATTCTGTTGATGATTTTGAGAGAGGTGGTGGATACATCGTATCAAAGAATGGTCATGGTGGAAAAATGCCATATCAAACTAGAGTCTGGCAAACTAGAGATTGTGTTGACCGTAGTGACGTTCGTATTCACATCGCAACCCTAGCAGATGAAACAGGAATAGAACCAAAGACAAACGTTACTGCTTCTGTTCATGAGAACGCCGTTTGGCAATATAATAACGTCGGAAGCTTTAGACTCAGTAACTTCTTAAAGGGAACTAACGCTACCAACTTACTTTGGATTAACAGCGATAGCACCAGCGGCTATCTTGGAATTGATCTATCAAATGAAGAAGAAAGAGGACAATTACTAAAAACCCTTACTGAATTAGTAGACCAGGAGTGTATTACTGTTCGTCAACCAGTAGTCTCTGGAGTCGTCGTTAGAACGACAGAAACCATCAGCACTCCCGACGGATCAATTATTGAAAAGGGAACAACAGGACAAGTAGTCTCAGTTGTGATGAGTAAAACATCAATTGGTAGTCACCCTCCTCGTATGGCGAAGGTTAACTTCTTCGGAACAAAGATGGCAACTGTCAGCTACGGACAAGTAGAACCTGTTCAGGTATGAATTAATAACTTACTTTATCAAACACCAACACCAACACTAACAATAACAACCTCTCACAAACAGAAGGGTGTATTCGATCGCAATGCTAAGGTTCGCGTACTTGCAGTTGACGCAGTCGCTGTTGTCGATGCGGAATGGCCGAACCAGAATGGAGGTATGTGTGATGATAAGAAGTAGTGTTATGCATATTGGGATAAGAGGGGGAAAAAAAAAAAAATACAAAACAGAAATCGGTGTTCGCGGCAAGTACCGCGTGAAATACGCCACTGGCAAGACTTACCACGTACGCAACTTTGCTCTCATTCCAGCAGACAGGCCTTGGGGTGAAGGAGATGAAGAGCAAAAGGCCACTCAGTTTGGTGAAGGTACTCGCGTTCAGTTAACCAGCAATGTAGTCTTTACTTCGATGGATACCGTCACAAAGGGTACTACTGGTGTGGTTACCTATTTCGGTGCGTTCATTGAAGTTCTTGCTGCTGGTATGCTGTTTGCTGTAGAACAAGAACAAATTGAACTGGCTGAGGTATGTTATTTAGAATCATCTTTTATCTTTATCTTTATTCTCTTTGTGTGTTTTCTAAATCACCTTCTCACCAAACACAGCCTTTCATGAAAGGTGATCTTGTTGTCCCAAAGTCTGGAACTCGCGCCGAGGATTCATGGAAATGCGCGATGATTAAAGTATGTAATCTATTAATGTGAAAAGATATCTGAGTCTAATATCAATAATAATAAAAACAGTCGATTACTGGATCAGAATGCAGTCTTGCTACACCAACAGGTGACCAGCAGTGTTCTTTATCAGACATTCGTGTTGAGCACTTCTTAAAGGGACAGGAAGTGCGAGTTTTTACTTTTGAGGGAGAATCGAAATCTGGTGTTGTCGAATCAGTATTACCAACAGGAACACCTCTGATAGCAACCCCAGAGTCACTGATAACAAAGTATTGGTTCGTATCTCACAGACCAAGTGCTCAAGGGACATTGAAGTATCAAAGCCAAGCAGAAGATAATTCCTTCGAAGGAGATGACGACGATCCACTGATCACGATGGAGAACTATTTAACCATGGACAGTGCTATGTTAAGAGAAGCTGAAAACATGAGAAGGAATTGGTTTGAATCTCAACAATTAAAAGAAGCAACAAAACTCCGATTGGACGCATTAGAAGGCGTCATGCGTATCCGCAGACTTGAAGCCTCATGTCATCATGTTGTTCTACGTAAGGCAAAAGAAGAAAAGATGGGAACAAACTTCGCTTCTCAAAACACTTTAATCCTTACCGCAGTTGAATTGAGAACAGCAGCTGAACGTTCTGGTGTTGGTCGATTTGTTGGACGTCAATTAATTTCAATTGACAATAAGAAAGTTGAAAACTGCGAGCAAATCCGCGCTGTCGCTGCTGGTAAGGATATCATGAACCTCGAGTTCGAACCAACTCCAATGTGTCCAGCCAACCATCCGATGCAAATTATTTTTGTTGAAAACTGTGATGAAAATCGTTGCCTTGGATGCTGTCGTCGTTACAGTGAAGCATACTACGGATGTAAACTATGTTGGTATGATGTCTGTGGTAAGTGTGGTCAAGATAGTTTTAACTCAAGAAGAACAGTATCAGAACAACCACAACATCAGTTTGTTAACACAGCTCAGACTTCATCACCTACTCCTCAGCAGCAGCAACAACAGCAGCAGCAACTACAGCAACAACAACTTCAACAGCAAGTATTGCAGCAGGCTAATAAACCAACTGGTGGATCATCATGGGGATCAACTGCTTATGGAAGTCCTCAAGGTCAACAGCAATCAGTTAGAGTGGCTGTTCAACCGCCAATGGCTCCTTCATTACAACAACAACAACAACAGCAACTACCACCACCAACACAGCAACAGCAGCCGATGAGAAATGTTATGGTCCAACAGCCGCAGGTTCAGCAAATGCCACCGGCAGTTGATTGGGGTCCAGGATTCGCTCTTCCGCCTACTGATGTTGGAACGGATGACAACGTTCCAATTGTTAATAATGAAACAGCTGAGGCGAGTAAGCTGTTCGACATCTTCTCATCATTAAACACAAACTCCAACATGGATGTGGGAGATGAGTCACCACCTGGTTTTGATGAAGATGCCAGTCTTGGATTCTTATCCTCCTTATTAGATCGTGTTCATGGTCTTCCTACTTCTCCTTCGAATGCAGCTACTAACCCTGAGCCTCTTCTTCCTCCAAATGACGCTTCAATTTGGGTGGATCATAAATAATGATTATTGTCTGAATCTCTGATTACTTGTCCATTTCTTGTTATCCGTTTCTTTTAGAAACGTAGACATGACTAAGTAAGACAGAGGTAAGGCAATAGCTTCTTAAAAAGGTCACATTGACCCCTGGACCAGACGAGTGAATGACGTTATGTTAGATGCCAGGGTAACGGTACTTATTGATATAGACCCTACATATTTTCACCCCTGCCCCTCTCCACATTTTTTTTAGAGTTGGTGTTTATACCTTCACTTGACATTTACAATACTTAGAATAAATGAAGAACGAAAAAATTGCTTTTTTTTTTTTTTTTTTTTTTTTTCATCTTCCCCTGCTTCGTCAGCCTCCTCCTTTTCCCTCACCACGACAAGGTCGCTTCTAGAGGACACATTGATTTCCAATATATGATGACATCTGGTAAAGAGATCAGTCATCTGACTGGGAGAGAAAAAAAAAAAAAAAAAAAGAAAGAACCAAGAAACCTCTTAATTCCCTAATCCGAGGAGAACAAAAAAAAAAAAAAAAAAAAAAAAAAAAAAAAGGTATGGAATGAGAACAGTGCTCTCTATATTTTTTTTTTTTTTCTTGCTGTATGGAACGGTGGTAGCATGTTCTTTTTTGCTCTCGGTGTGTTTTTTCTTTCCTATTACCTACCTAGTTGCATAAAGACTTTGCACTAGCAAAGCGAATCTACGGCTACAGAGACCTCTGACCTGCACTGATCACTCCCACTAAGTGGTTCACAGTTTAATTCAATTTTATTCAAAGTGCGGTGCAATGTCACTTAAGAAAGACCTTACCTATATTATGATTCAATTTTGGTTCTTCGTTTAAGTGATTTGCGTGTTACAGAGGTTTTGTGTTAGACTTGACATCAATAACAATGTTCCTCATTTTTCCCTCCATCGCCTCGGAGCCGTGTTCAGGTTTGTTCATAACCAAAAAAAAAAAAAAAAAAAAAAAAAGACATCTAAGGCAAAGGAGCTAGAAGGAAAAAAAAAAAAAAAATGAAAAAAAAAATAAATAAACAGAATAAGGAAAATTGGGGAGGGGGTTCCTAAATAATTATCAATTTCTCTCTCACTTGTTGAGCAAGGTTCCTGTGTTGATAGAGAAATGATTGTTTTCCCCCCAAATCCTCTAACCCTTTTGAAAAAAAAAAAAGAATTTTACTCCGTGCGTACCTGGCGTGGAGCGTTTCTGTTCCTTTCCCCCATTCTTTTTCTGCGTGTTGTTGTACTTTTTTTTTGGTTCTTTTTCTTCTTTGTTCTTCACACGTCCCTCAATTCAACTGCCCCTTATTTTTTATAGCTTATTGTACTTCCTCTTTTGTCTGCCGCGTTTCCTTTTTTTTTTTCTTCTTTCTTTCTTTTTTTTTTCATCTTCTTCAAAAAAAAAAAAAAAAAAAAAGGTTATTGTCCGTAAAAACCTTGTAAAAGTGATATGAGCAACTTTTCTCGTAGGTCATGTCTCGTTCTGTTTTTGACTTGAAACTTTGTAATAGACTCCCGACACAGCAAAAAGTACCTCGGACAACGAGATTGCCTAAGCTGTGTAGCAATTTGCCCGATCCCTCCTACCCTTGATCACCCTCAGTCTGAAAAACAGAGACGAAAACTTCGGGTTTGGTAAGTGTCGGTTAATATAGTATGGTTGTTTCCCCCCTTCTCAAAAAAAAAAAAATCAAATTACCCTTCGTTCTTTTTGTTTGTGTCGGGCCCTGAAGAAATTCAGGCAACCGGTCCCGCATTATTTAGGAGTTTTTATTATTATTTCTAAGGAACGTTATTTTTTTTTTATGTTACAGTGATTACCCAACATTTTTTTTTAAATTTTTTTTTTTTTTTTTCCACTCGGGGGAAACCAACCGGAAAAAAAAAAGAGAAAAAAAAAAAAAAAATACTGGCAGCGGGTGGCTTTGCAAAATCAGAGCATTGGTTCCTCCGCTATTAGTGAATAAAAAAAAAAAAAAAAAAAAAAAGTATTTTTTTATTTCTAACCATATATACTATGCAGATTGTATGTTTTAAACTGTGCATCTGCTTTACTTCCTACTTCGATTAAGGTACTTGCAAAAGGTACTGCGTGGTGCGTATTTTTGCTATTATTATTTATTATTATTATTTTTATTTTTTGCTGCAGGATTTTGCTGTGTGTTTTTTTTGTAGCGTTGTCTGTATGAAAAACTGTTATCAATTTTTTTTTTTTTTTTTTTTTTCCCGTTCCCAGGATTTTTCTTGTAGTCAGTACCAACCTTTCTGATAGTCTCAGTTATTTTTCTCATCCTTTTACATTGTTTATGGGCAACGTTTTTTAGTCTATTTTCATTTAATACCCGGCTCATTATGAAATATCCACTACTAATTACAAATACAAGGTGGGTTAACTCAATTTTTTATTTATTTTTTTATTTATTTTCTTTTTAAATTGTCGCTTCTACTTTGCGCACAGACATCAGTGACGAGTAACGCTATGTTCTTTTTTCTTTTTTTTTTTTTCTTCTTCTTCTTTCTTTTTTTTTTTTTGTTTCTTCTCAAATCAGCCACTGATGGGTTGCTGGTTTCCCTTTCCCTTTTCCGACTTCACAAATGTGTTTTAATGTGAGCGCGCCAGCTTTAGTTATCAGCGAAAGAAAAGAAAAGAAAAGAAAGAAAGAAAAAAAAAGAGAGGGCGGCTTCTACCTTTCCTGTGCCTTCCCTTCTCGATTATGTTGAGTTTAAAAACAGGAAAAAAAAAATTCAGAAATCCATCACTCATAGACTTGACTGTACTTCTTGGTAATTGCATCATTTTTTTTTTTTTTTTTTTTTTTTTTTTTTTTGTTTTTTGTTTTTTAGTTCATCTTAGCAAGAATCTGGGGGTTACGGGTTGGTACTACGTTTCTTAGGTGTTGAAAAAAGAAAAAAAAAAACGGTGTCAGCCACAATCAGTAACCAGCTAACCAGACACGTTTGTTTCACTCAAAAAAAAGCCCTCAGGAAGGTTGCTCAGCGGGATATAAATTTTTATTTTATTTTTTATCTCCCTGCCGTTGTTTGTGCCTCTTTTGTTGCTGTTTTTTTTTTGGCTTGTCTTTGAGGGAAAAAAAAAAAATTCAAAAGAAAAAAAAAAAAAAAAAAAAAGGCAAAGGAACTTAAGCTTAGCAACAACAACCTTGCCTCTGCGCGATAAACGTCGATTGTCTTCTTTCTTCACTTTGCTTATTCGTTTTGGAGGCTGTTAGATCGCAAAAGAACGAAAAACGAAACGAAAGAAAAAAAAAAAAAAGAAAGTGGGAGGGTCCTGTGACCCTATATTTTATGTTGCTCTGCCTTCCCAGAAGAAAAAGTCCCGTACATCCTCGTTTTTACTTTTATTTTGACTCCATTATCCCCGTCTCCATTTACTTCAAGTGCTCGTTTGGCAGTGATGTTCATGACTAAGTTCACATAGTCAGATTTAATAAAAAAAAATTTAAAAAAAAAAAAATATAAAATAGTAATTACTACTACAGGTGAGCAAAAAAAAAAAAAAAAAAAAAACAAATGATCACGGCTTTTCGTAGAGTTACGGTTCATGGAATTAAAAAAAACAGCGGTGGAATAAAAACAGTCATGGGAGCTGCCTCAGAAGGCAGCCGTACTAATCGGGAGTTGATGAGAAGAAATTACAGCACTCCACCAATTGTGTTACAAAAAGGAGAGAAATCCAAGGCGAAGAAAAAGGTTAACGTCTTAAGTATTGAAAAGAAGTACAGAGAGTCTACACCTATATCTATGATTACTTGTTATGATTATCCGATTGCGACTGCTATCGACGATACTAATATGGACATCATTCTTGTCGGTGATTCCGCTGGTATGGTTGTACACGGTCACCAATCAACAGTACCAGTATCGCTTGATGATATAATTACTCATAGTAAGGCAGTTAAACGAGGAAATTCAACAGCCTTCGTCATCGGTGACATGCCATTTGGCACATTCGAAGTTGATCCAACAGATGCCGTACGAAACGCAATGCGACTCGTAAAAGAAGCTGACGTCGACGCTATTAAATTAGAAGGTGGTATCCGAATGGTTCCAGCAGTAGAGGCAATCACAAGAGCTGGTATTGTTGTTATGGGACACATTGGATTAACACCACAATCCGCAGCCAGTATGGGAGGTTTTCGCGTTCAAGGAAAAACAGCTGCTGCTGCAGACAAACTATTAGCTGATGCAAAGGCGCTTCAGGCTGCTGGTTGCTTTGCGATTGTGGTTGAGGGTGTTCCTCCTGAAGTCGGTAGTTACATTACTGAGAACCTTGAAATACCTACAATTGGAATCGGTGCTGGTCCTCACACATCTGGTCAGGTATTAGTTCTTCACGACATGATTGGATTGAATCCGGGAAGAACTCCAAAATTTTGTAAAAAGTACGCCAACACAATGGACGTTATAAAGTCTGCTGTCGAGGAGTACATCAGCGACGTTGAAACTAAAAAGTTTCCTTCCGATGAGTTTTGCTACAAGATGCCAACTGAAGAACGTACCAAACTAGCAGCGCTGTTAAAAAGCAAAAATGCAACCACCACCACAGAGAACAGTACCTGCACCATAACAAATCGGCTAAAAGCAAAGAAAACAGCTCCACTCCGACGCATTGCTGTAGTAGGAGGTGGCGCTATGGGCAGTTTTATGGCCGCTTGTTTAGCCAGATTAGGATCAAACAGAGTTTGGGTTGTGTCAGACTGGCAAGAACACGTTCGAGAAATCACCCAAAATGGACTCCGATTTGACGGTTACGATGGTGCGGCTCACACTGTAATTCGATCCATCTCTGCGACAAATGATATCAATCGAATTGTAGAAGAAGATGGGAAGATGGATATGGTTTTTATATTAGTGAAATCTCCCTGCACTTCTGTTGCCGCACAGAAAGCAGCCCAACTGGTAAATTCTGAAACCGGACACATAATTACATTACAAAACGGAGTTGGTAACCGAAACGTTATCTTGGAACACTTCGATTGTCCAGAAAGGGTGATTCAAGGAGTTACTGCACACGGTGCTATGTTAAAGGGTCTGGGTCACGTTGAACATACAGGTCTCGGAAATACAACATTGGCAGCTCCGAACAGCTCTGATAGCACCCAAACTCGAGTTCAAGAAATCGCTTCCCTCCTAACTGTGTCTGGAATGGAAACAACAATAGGTAATTGTGACTCAATGGAGGGAGTTGTTTGGGGGAAGTTAGTCATAAATGCAGGTATCAATCCCCTAACTGCTTTGTATCGTGTTAATAACGGAGTTCTTGCTGAAAACGCAACTTGCAGAGAAATGTTAGAAAAAACTGTGGCAGAGGCGGCAAACGTTGCCTACTCACAAGGGATCACTCTACCATTCTGTAACCCAATTGAAATGGCATTGGAAGTCGCACGTAATACAGCAATGAATCAGTCTTCTATGTTATGTGATGTTCTGCGAGGCGTTAAAACTGAGATCGATGCTATCAACGGGGCTGTAGTTCGAGCAGGAGCAGTCTCTGGAGCATCAACAGAAATTAACCAACACCTGATCGATCTTGTTCAGCGTAACAGCAGACTTGTTTATGCATAAATACATTGATTCCTCTACTCTCTCTCTCTCTCTCTGTTTTAAAATCTTTTTATTTTCAATAACTAACTAGCTCATATTCTAACTAGCTCGTTCTTGGAATGGTCTGAGGAAAAGATTCTTTTTTTTTTTAATATTAGCTACTGAAAAAAAAAAAGCCAACCATTGTTTGTTGTCCTGCGAAGATATTTATTTATTTATTATTTTTTTTTTTTTTAAAATGATCTAATTACTGATAGTAACTTATCTTAACCTGTTGCGTGTGTTTCAAGGATGTGTTTTTTTTTTTTTAAATTTTATTTTTATTAATTATTATTTAAATGACGTGAACGCCTCAGTTAGTTTCTTCCTCACAGGTGGAAAATCTTACCCTGTAGCGTTTTCTGGTTTTTATGTCTTTGTATGTTTTTTATTTTTATTTTTATTTTTTATTTCTTCTTAGCATGCAGTGTATTGTAATAAGAAGAAAAGTTTGACAGCACACATGAACCGCCTTTGATGGTTCGTGCACAAACAAAAACGTGGCTGATGTATTTTCACTGCGAACTTACGCAACCGTTTACATCACATCTCAATTATCTTTTTTTTTTTTTTTCTTGGAAGAAAAAGGAGTGGAAAAAGCTGTTATTAAAAAAAAAAAAAAAAAAAAAAATTCTATTTCTCTACTCTCCACACCAGGAAAGTAGAGTTAACTTTTTTTTTTTAAAGTACACAATTTTTTACCCTGCACTTTTTATTCGCTGCGAAACTTGCTAGGCGGCGATGTTTTCTTTGTGTGCTGCGCGAATTTGATTTATGTTGCGGCCGTATTGAATTTCCCTTTCCTATCTCTGGCCCTTAACTAGCTTTGGCCTGGTAACGTCCTACTTGGGGGGAGACTGATATGAAGAGAGCCTGTGTAAACATAAAAATAAAACCTTTCACTTAATTCTTTTTACCATTTCTGTATGTGAGGTGATCTTCACCAATCTTCTTCGGGTTTTTTTATTTTGTTTGTTGTCTTGTATGAAACACTTGAATAAGATCTAAACCAGGTTTTTTCAGGTGTTCTTTGCAGGCTGAATAACATCTTTTTTTATTTTATTTTATTTTATTTATTTCTTTTTTTTATATAAAATCACAGTTGTTCTCTTTATTATTGGAACCTTCCCTCGAGGTGGATCTGTTGGAGGTGTGTCGAGTAGGCAAAAAAAAAAAAAAAAAATACAAACTTGTTTTCACGCACCCCGGAAAAGTATTTTCCAACGTGCACATGTACGAGACAGAAACATGCGTGAAAGCAAGTGCGTGTAAGGGACACCGTTTTTGTTTGACTGGTTGTGGGTGGCAGACAAATGATTTAACTGCGCTCTGGAAAAAGATCTGGTGAGTTGTTTTTGTCCTCTCCTTCCTTTTTTATTTTATTTTTTATTTTTAAAAAACTTCTTAATCGTTGCCTGTATTATTTTATTTTATTTTATTTATTTGTCCGTGCAATTATTTTTTATTTCCAAGTGACGTTCGCATACAAAGGGACCAGCAGCATATTACATTTTGCAGCTTTTGGAAGCCTTTTTTTTTTTTTTTTTTTTTTTTCCCCTTCGCATAGCAATCACAAGTATTTGTTTTTGAATTGCTCTGCGAGTTGTTTTATTTTTATTTTTATCGTCATTTATCTCATTGTTGCTGTTCTTCTCCTGTATGTTTATTAAAAAATTGCTTTTATGTGGAAAGACAAATACTTGTGTTGTCTCATTAAAGTTTTTTCTTTTTTTTTAAAGAAGCCTTTTTCTGTAACCATTCGCCAATCACCTCCTGCAATGATATTGCGGAGGCAAGAAAGGAGAACAACAACACAAAAGAAAATTTTTTTTATTTTTTTTTTAAATTGTTGAAACAACGTGTGTCAGCGTGTAGTTGAAAAAAAAAAAAATGAAATGAAATGAAAAGAGGGACCAAAAGCAAAAAAAAAAAAAAAAAAAAAAAAAAGCAGAGTGCGGATAGATCAAGTGCAGCAATCAGATCAAAGAAAAATAAAAAAAAGGTTGGGTTCATAGATCAACCTGCATTGTGTCCTATAACTTGTAATTTCATTGTTTTCTTTTTTATGACATTATTATTATTATTTTTTTTTTTTAGAATAATCTTTCACAGAGGAAGGGTCGGATTTTTTTTTTTTTTTTTTTTTTCAAAAAAAAAAAAAAAAAAGGAAAAAATATACAAAAAATAAAATAAAATAATAAATAATGCGAAGCTTTGAACGAGGAATTGCTTTCCTGAAGAGAGAACGTATCCCAGTTGTGAGGAACTTATCAAAATATGTCACCCACGCAAGAGAATCAAATCAACTCGTAGAGTTACACGACTTCGCAACAAATCGAAAAGAACCCAAATGTTACAAAATAAGATTTTTGAGATTACAACGAGAATACTTTGAGAACGAAGTAGTTCGAAAACTGAAAGGAGAATTGTCACCGAAAAACCTTTATATAAGGGCAGCTGAGAGGGAGGGGATCCGTGTGAAATACAGTGAGATATGGAGTATTGCTTTTTCAAACTTAGACCAAGTTCATCGGGATCAACTACACTTGAAATCTATGGAACTAAAGTTGCTATTGAGAATCGAACTCGAGGAACTTTCTGAAACTGAAATTATTGAAGCGGAATTCACAATTGTGAGATCGATGTTAACATTGATGGAGATTCCAAGGATGGCATCAACTAAAAGATGTTTTTTAAGATTTCGGGAATCGCTTCAAAACGACATCTCAAAATTTTTAAAATTCTACTGCCTCGTTTTACGACAAACGTGTAGCCGTTTGGATGACATGCTGGGAGACCTTTGTGTCCCTGAACCAGATTCTGAATCATATCAGCTATACGGTCTCCGTACGAGAAAACCAATGTCAAAACGGAAAAAAAGAGAAGCGTTAGCTAGAGAGGGCTCAAACTGCTGGATTATGGCGCTTAAGCTATTCAGTCAATCAGGTCTAAGATCGTTTTACGATTTAAGAAGCATTGGTGCAATATTTAGGAACATGCCTGAAAATGTAAGAAAAAATCCTTTATTGTTTTTAAAGGTATTTATATCTCTCGCTGGAAAGAATGCTAGACGAATATTTAAAGAGAAGCAACCGACTCATGGAATATATCTTCCCGATGGTCCAATAAGATGGTAGTTTCATTTGTTCTTTGAGCTTATGAATGCATTATCAATTACCCATCCACCCCCCCTTTTTTTTTTTTTTTTTCCCTTCCCTTTTCCAGTTTTTATTTTGTAAGAATTAGAGTTGGTGATACCCGCTATCGTTTTTTTCCACTCTGGAGCTTATTACTTATTATTTTTTTTTTTTTTTTTTTTTTTTTATTCAAGGTAAGAATTAAGGGCTAAGAATTCCTGCTAATTCTGACATAAAAAAACAAGAAAAAAAAAAAAAAAAAAAAAACGTTTTTTTCAATACGTTTTTAGTTCTTCATTGGAAACACAGAACACGGCAACTTAAGCTGCCTGCTTCGTCTGGGTCATTAGGACTACGTCTCTTCTCGCCTGTGAGAGTCTCACGGTTGTACTGGGGGTACCCCGCGAGCTAACAGGGGTGATTCAAAAATTAGTTTTTTTTTTTACTTTCTAAAATTTTCCTTTTAATATTTATTTGATTCTGAAGTGTGTAGTTTTAACGGACTACAGGGCATGGGGTGCTCAACCTGTAGTACGTGGCCCCCGAATCCCCATATTCGACAGCACATATGGAATGTTATTAATTCCAACTGTTGGTCTCTTTTTCATAGCAACCAGGTTTGGCCGAACTTTATATTCGTTTTAGCCGGTTTCAAGTTGCTTTATATTTAATCATAGTATCAAGTTCCCCCGTTCCCCCATCTTTTCGTATCGTATTAATCCCCCAACCGACGTTTTTTACTTTTCTGCAAAGACCTGCAGTATTTTTCCCTAGATAGATCCGTTAGTATCGTTCTGCACCGATGAAGTCGGAGAAGAAACTATTCAGATTAAAGGTCGATTATTCATTATGTTAAAAAAATGTTATCTATTTCATTGTGCGCCAGTATACTGTCTGCAAATCAACGAATTATAAAGGGGCTTTATCTGAATAGTTTTTTCTTCCTCCCATTTTTTTCCCTCCCCGTTCCCTTTTTCTTCCCATTTTTTTTTTTTTTTTTTTTTTTTCCTTTTTAGAAATTTAGTATCTTTTTGGACCCAGTGAGGGGGGAAAAAAAAAAAATGATGGGGGTAAAAAACTTTTTTTTCCCCCATCATTCCATCAGCGTTAACAACTACAAATATTTTCCGGTCAAGTACATTGATATTAATTTTGTTTTAACACCTAAAGTTGTTACTGTTTTTACATTGTCAAAGTTTCACCCCCATCAGGATTTTCACTTGACATTTTTCTCCATGAGTTTTATAAAAACGGTTAACATGGGCAAATGGATGTTCACGTGGCCTCCAGTGGTATTATTTATTTATTCGCAGTCATTTACTACGCTGCCGCTGACAGTCAAGATTGTCGGAGAAATTGTTGTTCCTTTTGAGCTTAAGAATGCAGTATCAAATTACCCCCATCAGGATGAGAGATGTACACGAAGCTTGACAATTCTCCATAATTACACTTGGGATGATGTTTTTTTTTACTTCGTGAAAAAGTTATTAATGATTTTACACAGTTAGCAAACTTTTCAAAAAAAAAAAAAAAAAATGTCGAAAAAATCAAATTCAAGTGATGGACTGGTTAAAAGAAGATACACAACTCACCACACTGGAAGGTTAACAATGTCCCTACTAAAGGAAGGTCAATTGTCAACGTTAATGTATTGGTTTCGAAAATGGCTTGGACTTGTTGGTGGACAAGTAATTCAAATCGCCACTGAATGCTTAAGAAAAAAAGACATTTCAGTTCAAATGACACGAACTGGTACAACACACATGCTGTTTAAACAAGCAGCGAGATCACTTCTTCCTAAAAGGGGACTGGACTGCGTTTCTCAAAGACTGTTGGAATTCATGAGATGTGATAGTTTATTTGCTTTATTCACACTACAAGATACTCCGAGTTGGGGTGACTTGGATGACTTTTGCAGAAGATTTGAGTTCTTATTGTCTTATATAACGTCAATAGCAGGTCCTGTTCATCGCACTACTAAGATTGATATCCGGGAGTTGATGGCTCAGCGTGCAGGTCCTCATGAAGAAGGTGTCATGCTTCAAACGTTGCTAAATATGATGGGATTTTATGCTGCTTTTATTCAAAGTGGGTTACTTCGTATTGGGATGTTTACGAAACGGTTTTCAGGTTTTCTCGCATTTGGTTATTCTGCATTGGCAGCTCTGGCATTGAGTTCGGTAGAAAGTTATGATAACTTAGTTAGAAATACTATTCTTGCTTGTTGTATGGCTTCTTTGTTAACACGGTGTAAAAACACTCTATCTGAAGAATCTTATACCTTCCCTCACTATCCTCATGAATTGAGCAATGGAGCTCATTGTAAAGCGAGCCATGTAATGCATGTTCACAATCTTGGAATTCCTTCTTTAGAACAGATACTGAAAACTTGTTACGAAGACCTCGTAATCTCTTCAATCTTCACAACAAGAAGTTGTTATATAACAGGAAGCCCTGCGAGACTCTGCCAGTTGTCACAACATCTCGAACAGCTGTCAAAGCTTGGGGTTTGGGTTGGGACTCGATTTGTTGAAGCTAGATGTATGTTTTTTATTTTTTATTTTAAAATCACCTTCAGGGGAAACGCTTGACAACAACACCACCAACACAGATCCTTTGTGGGGAAATCTTCCGTTCAATCAAAGACTGTATACAATGACACAAGAAGCATGGTCAAAGAGTAGTCTTAGATTACCAGAATCACCTGCGAATATACCGGTATTTTCACCGATAAATGGAATTAAATTGCGTAATGCCCACTCTGATATCTTAGCTGTGCTTGTTACTGGTACGCAGGCT
Source organism: Flectonema sp. DT1601 (assembly GCA_964019425.1). Lineage (NCBI taxonomy): Eukaryota > Euglenozoa > Diplonemea > Diplonemida > Diplonemidae > Flectonema > Flectonema sp. DT1601. The sequence goes on along the minus strand of OZ025860.1, from coordinate 404,775 downwards.
GGAACTGAAGTTAAGCTTCCGACAGGTAGTCGGGTTTTGTCTTTTGAGCTTTTGGAAGGTCATCGTTACTTAAGTGGTATTCCGTTGATGATTAATCAGATTTTACAACAGAATGACAATGTGAGAATCTTATCACAGCCTCATGGGGTAGAGTATTCACCTGAAAGTGATGTTCATCCATGTAATTTAATTGGAAGACACACTAGAGCTAGAATATTTTATCAAATGGCAGTCACCACGACTGCATTAAATAATTTAGGTGTTGAAGCCCGTATTGGAGTTTGTTTACTATCACCTTGGTGGGATATCGGAATAATGCCTCGGTATGCCTACCGAAGAATGACTATATCAAGAGTCGTTCCCAAAAGCATCACATTCGTGAATGAGCTTAACAACGTTTCGGGTTTGAATTTTCCCAAAGATATTCTAATCAGGTGTCCAGACGTTATGTCGTTTTTTGAGTACTGGTGTATTCAAGAGGAGCTAAATTCGAAATCAGAAATATTTAGGAGTCCCCTACCGCAGGAAGTCCCTGATTCTAGACAGGCAATAGCTAATGCAATACGTAAAATTCCAAATAAAGAAAAACAATCAATTTGTCAAAAAATATTTATGACTTGCAATCCTGACGTAAAGAATCTTTCAATCGGCAAGTAATAAGTACGATATTATTTACACACCTCCTCATTGAGGGGGAAAAATTCTTTTTTTTACGCTAAAGTATAAAGTGGTAGTCCTTTACAGGAATTTCTAACGACTTTTATAATGTTGGTTTTATTTGGTTATTCATATCCATCAGAGTTATACACGCACACGGCACACATCCTTTTTCCCCCTTTTGTTCTATTTTGCAAAAAAAAAGCCAAGAAGCCAAGAAAAAAAAAAAGGGTTTTGCCTCGGTCCTTTTTAAGGTGTTTTTTTTTAAAAAAAAAAAAAAAAATATTATCAACATCGTAGCTTCCACAGTAAATATGAAACCAACATGACTCTTGATCATTATGAAGTTTTGGGGATTGATAGGCTTGCGAGTATGACGGATGTGAGGAGAGCTTTTAGACAACGAGCGTTAGAGAATCATCCTGACAAGAATCCAAGAGGAGAAACATTATTTAAACAGGTTGCTGCTGCTTATCAAGTATGTTTTTATTTTTGGATACAACCAACTGAGGCAGGAACTCTTACCTGATATTTCAAAACGAAAAAAACAAACAAACAGGTGCTTAGTGATGAAAATCGCAGAACTGAATACAACAATGTTCTGGGCAATCTTGGAACCAGACCACCTTCTGCGCCTGCAGCAGCTGCTGGTCGATCCTTCTGTGCAGCTGGTCAACAACATCAACAACGTTATACACGACCATCAACTGCTCGATGTTCTCAATCATATTCTTACACTGTACATCAACAGGACATCTCTAACATGATGAGGAGAGATGCTGATGCTGCCCGTAAAGGTATGCTATTTGTTTACATATATCAATACTTTATCACTTGTAGGATATTTAACAACATAACTAATACAGCTGATCGTAACTCACGGGAATTCTCCAGATGGAGAACACAATATGCTGCTCATCAGAATGCGTCGGAAATGGCGAAAGCAGCAGCAGCTGGTCCATCTCCGAGACCATCATCAGCATCGTTTAAAGAACAGCGACAACATGTGTTACAACAACAAGTTCAAACCTTGTGGCAAATGCATCAACGAAGATGGTCAAAAGCAGGTGTTAAGAATAACACTTTTAGAGAAGAAAATACACAAAACTCTATCGACCAACCGAAACAGCAGGCTGAAGAAGAACTACGAGAAGAGGCGCTGAGAACAGCACGGCAACAACAGCAGCAGGATGATGAAAAGCGACTGCGTGAAGAACATGTTATGGAACTTCTTAGGAAAGAACAAATGGATTTCGCTGATAAAATAAAAAACAACTCCACCAACTCCACCAACACCACCAACACCACCAACACCATGGATGATACTAACAGTTGCAGTAATTGTTCTCGATCTTCTTCACCAATCTCAACCTCATCTTTTTCATCGAATTCTGCAGTCAGCCTTTCGTTCGAAAGTACGACAAAGATTAAATCTCCTGCTGCTGAGACGGTGAGAAAATCAACACCTGCTTCTTCCCCATCACCACCTCCACCACCACTACCTACGCATTCGTTCACAGCTGACGCCACAGTCATTAGCAGTAGTGTTTCTGTGATTGACACGTTGCCAACTGATACTGAGGTTTATATTGTTATTTTTTAAGATTTTTATGTAAAAAAATAAAAGGTTGAGAGATAGAGAGAAATAATTAATTAAACAACACAACCTCTCAACAGATCCAATCACTACCTGAACAGGAGCTGGAGATGTTGGAAGCGGCCTTCCAAAAGAAAATTCGACTAGTACAGCAGGTGAGATTATTACATTCACTTGGTCTGCACACTGTTGGAGGTGGCGTCGCATTATAATCACTTTTAGGCTCTTACCGCCTAGCGGGATTTTTTTTTTTTTTTTTTTTTTTTTTTTTTTTTTCAGTTGTCAATTACACTGCCAAATCTTTGGTATATTTATGTTGCGTAGCTTTTTTTTTTTGGGGTGTGAACGAGAATTTCAAAAAGTCATTTACACTTTACTTTCATATTTATATTTATATTTATATTTGTGTTGTATTGTTTCCTGAAACGGAAAGGAGGAAAAAAAGAAAAAAAAATCTAACTCCGTATCAGTTGTTTGTTTCCTAAAGTACCAAACTTTTTTTTCTTCCTAGCCCTCAATCTGTCTTACAATAACCACTGTGGCAGTGGTCTGCTTGCGGACAAAAGTATTTGCCTCCTCCTCTTAGCTGTCTGCTCATAACTATAAGTGTTGATTTGAAAGGAGAATGTGTTTATTATGTTGGTAACCTAATTCATTCTCCAGTAATGTATTTTATACCAGAATGGATTCATTGTACTCGTCTACTTGCGTTAATCACTTTTATTCCACTGTTTTACAGATGACTACCATGTACGAGTGATATTTTTATTTGAAATTATGCAGCAGCCATTCTTGTATGGGTTGGGTCAGCGCCGTCCGCCCCACCTCGGATCTGAAGCCCGAGAAAGAGAAGAAATAATAAAAAAAGGGATCCTCCGAAGTAAGAGTCCTTCATATGTGTCACCTGTTAAAGGGGGGTTTTTTGAATTGGGTGCTCAGCATTCAGTATGTGGATATTTTCTGTAAAGTATTTATTGACTGTGTTTGATACATCAAAGAATACACACAATAACTAAACAAAAAACAGGCACGGTGGAGAGAACACAACAGAAACTCGATGCCAGGAAATAGAAAGTCTGGAACACCTCAACGGGTGGTTGCTACGCCCCCCGAGGAACCCTCATCAGTTTCACCAGATCAACACCCTTACGATCCGCTTGTTGAACACAACGAGCCGTCACCTCCGCTTCCAGTTCGAGTCCGCGGTAGCCCCCCACCTGAACTCAACACACCCAAGAAAGTAACACCGACTAAAGTATCAAAAGTTATCAGCCCTGATTACGTTAAATCTATTTTAGGACCCTCAATTACCAGTACTACTGGTAGTGCTCCGAGAAGTCAAAAAAAAGAAAAAGAGACTTCACACACAGACGAGGAATTCAGTATAAATAAGTGCCGCCACCTAATAGGACGAGGAACACAACAGGAACGAGAATCAGCAAAGTGGGCGATCCGTTTGAGAGATGGTGTTGATGAAGGACCAGCTTTTAATACTAGTTGTAAGGTAAAACCAGATTTAAAGTCCGGTGCAAACTTTGAAGTTGTGAGAGGTCACAGCAGAGATCGTTTGGAAAATGTTAAAGGAAATAATAGCATACGATCACAGTCTATGGATGCTGTTCAGACTTTGGGTAAGGGGCAGACCCCTCTTAGATTTTTGATTGAGGCGTCAGATAAATGGACACCAGAAACATCATATCACTGGGCAGTACCTCCAACAGAGAGAATGCAAACCCTCTGTCGACGTTGTCATCTTCTTGAGCCATCTCGATTAGATGAATCCTTTAAAGGTTACATTGTAACGATTCCTTCAAAAAACAAAATATGGAAAAGCTCAACTGATCAAAATATTACCGTTTCTCAATTTGGATTCGGAAACGGTGACGTTGGAAAAATATCCACCAATTGGACTCAACATAGGTCTCGTAAAAACTTTCAATAATATCAACCTGTTTGATGTTTGTAGACTAATCTCGTGTAGCGTAGCATCACCAGATTGCTTATTCACAATATTGTTGTAACACTGTATCCCCCACTCAACCAAACTATTATTGTGTTGATGTTCTGTTGTATTGTATATCTTTTTTTTTTTCTGTTCAGTATTTTTACATTATATATGCAGGGTCTCCCTGATTGGTTTCAGTACGGAGATGAGCCAGCTTTTCCAAAAGAAACTGAACAACAGGAAGGTCGCAATGTCATGACGCATCATCCTTATGCAGTGGAAGTACCTCGGAGTGTGGTGAGTTCAAGCTCTGTTGAGGTTTTTGTTTGTGATTCCATGAATACGATTATTGATAGTGTGAGGACAGTTAGAGTAAACCCCAACGACACATCATTAGTTAAAGAACAGTTAGAAGTAATTCATAAAACTGCGAATACCGTTCTCAGAAAGATTCAAGACGTTGGAAAGATTTCACCAACTGCGATTCAATCATTAGCAAGCACACCAAGATCAGAACAAAGTGGAGTTGCTGAAGTTAGTACCAGCTCAGTGACACCAATGACAGTAACAGAAACGATTACTTCTACCGATGCAGTTGATTCTCAATCACTTAATCGATCATGTGAACACAATAATTGGGATAATGTTAGAGCTCGTAAGGGTTCCGTCACACTTCGATGTCGTACATGTCAATCTCAGTGGAGAGTTCCACTTCAGTTAGTTAGAAGGTGTCCTAATTTTGATACCTCTCGTGGTTGTCGCAAAACTACTTGCAACAAACTTCACGTCCATCGCAGTAAGCAGTCTCTCTCTGATAGAGTTGAGTCATTTGGTGATGGTGTTCTTCAGAAGGTTCCTCCTCATGCGAGACCGGATCCGGAAACATCATCACCGTCTTCACCTACACTTCCATAGTGATTTTATGTTCTATCAGTGAATCGGTGAATCTGTTTTTTTTCTTCTTTTTATTATATTGTTCATTTCAAATACTACCTTTTTTTTTTTTTTTTTTTTTTTTGAAAAAAAAAAAAAAAAGTTGAAATTTTGTTCCTTTTCTATAATATATGATTCTCAAAAAGTTTTTAGCCTTATTGTTTTATTACTGGTTTTTATACATTTTGTGAAACTAACTATCACCTCAGCCTTTTTTGTGCCATTTTTTATTTTTTTTTTTTTTTATTTATAGCTGTTTTATATTTTTTTTTTTTGACTTTATTTACTAAACTTCTTTTTTATTTTTTTTTTCTTTTTCTCTGTATCACTGGATTCGTTTAATCTGAAATTTTGTGTGATATTATGGTCGGCTCTTTTGGTGCTGGTTTTTGGGGCGGTAACTTGATACTAATAGCAACTTGAAACTGGCTAAAAACGAGAATAGGGTTCGGCCAAGCCTGGTTGCAATATAGGGTGGGGTAGGCAACAAAAGGTTATCAAACAAAAAAAAAAAAAAGAAAAATAATACAACACTAATTACGATTTTTTCTGTAGTAAAATAGTTTTTCTTTTGAAAAAAAAGGGAAATTCTGAAAAAAAAAAAAAGAAATTTTGTTATCAGACTAAAATAATTTGTATATGAAAGTATTTGAGAAAATAAGAGAGAGGCACCAATTTTTACTTCCCATTGATAAAAAATATATATAATAATTCTCAGAAGAGCCACCCGGTACTCTTTGAGTGTCTACATAACCGACACTCGGTGGTCTGATGGACTTGCTAACTAATTAATTGGAATAATTTTTAAGTATCATTTCCACGTGTTTTGATTTGATTCAATTGATATCTAAGAAAAAGTTCAAGAAGCCTCTACATTCCTTGTGTACTTCAATAATTATAACTTCAACAGGCTGTCGTGTAGTGTGTTACTTATACATAGCCTCTTATTTCTGTTAAGGGTCATCTACCAAAGATAAATTTGCTCCCCTAACAACGAATTTACCTTCCACGTGGATGATTGACCCTTATCGCGTGTTTTATTCTTTTTCTTGTTACCTATCTGTGCTTCTGTATTGGTGTGCGGTAGTCATCCGGCTTCGCTTTTTTTTTTTTTTCCTCTCTTTAGTTTTTTTTAAAAATCCAAAATCTGTTTTGGCTGTGGTTTGACTACCCTTTTTATTGATATTTTTTCTGTTGTAATGTAATCGACTTACACACGTTGAGGACGGTTGTGTAGTTTGGTTACATTCTTTCTTGCACTCCGAAAAAAAAAAAAAAAAAAAAGAAAATCCTTTGGGAGTAAAAAAAAAAATCCTTTGGGAGCAGAATATACATTCCAATAAGTTGCTTTAGCCAATTTAAACTAATTCTTTTTTTTTTTTTTCTTTTCTTTCTGTATTATTGTTGCGATACGATTTTCGTGAAGGAGGGAAAGAAAAGAAAAAAAAACTTATTAAAAAGAATTTTGGTGACTGTCGGTCTACCTTCTCACTCTCACTTAGTGATGACCCCTTCCTACTTTCAATCCTCCGATTGTATTTTGCTCTTACGATGGCTCTCTTTAAGTTTACCCAAATGCCTCCCAGACATCTGTACCGATAGTGCTTAATAAAGTAAAGTAATATGACCCTTAGATCGCCTGAGGAAGCCTTACAAATGTGCTCTGATAAATACATATTGGTGAAGGAGAATCGTAAGTAAAAAAAAAAAGTGGTTGGTCGATTTATTATTATTATTATTATTATTATTAATTACTACTTTTTCCTCTTTTTTCCCCTCATTCCTCTCAAAAAAAAAAGAAACATATCAAAATTTTTTCCTATCTCTTCTTTCTTACGTCAGTATAGCAATTGTTTGCAAAATTGTATTATTTTTTGGTTGACGTTTTTTTTTTAATTTTTTTTTAATTTTTTTTTTATATTTTTTTTTTATATAAAATATCAAAAAGTCTGACATCCCGCCATTGTGTGTTGCTTTGATGCTGTAACGTATTTTTGGTACGTGTTGTCCTGTTCTCTGCTAAGAAGATAAGGGGGAAAAAAGAAAAAAAATGATTAACCATCATTTTTTGTATTACTGCTGTTGCTGTTGTTGTGTTGTCACTTACGCTGTCATTCTTTCATTTTGTTTTTGTTTTATATATTATTATTATTATTTTTTTATTTTATGTTTTTTTCCTTCTATCCTTCCTTTCAAAAGCCTCTTCAGTTATCTGCGTAAATAAATAAATAAATAAATAACTAAATAGCCCTGGCAAGTAGCCGAATCAGAGACACAATGTCCTTCTCTACCTACTGCCGTGCGGCTGTGGTCTCTCTCACTTTTCATTTTAGTGAAAAGGTCATAAAGACCTCTTTGTTTTATTTATATCCTCCCTTGAACATTTATGATCTGCTGTTGTCCGCGCCAACGCTTCTTCTTACGGTGCAATGACCCGAAGTGTTGAGGTAGTTGGTAACTTTTTCTTTCTTTTTTTCATGAATCTCTTTCTGCGATGTCAGCAAAACATCTTCGCTCCCTTCTCAGCTCCTTGATTGCAACTCATATTCAGGTGTTAAATAACTATTTGATACGTAGTTTAGGCAATTTCAACCCCACCCAACTCTTACGTATCCCCAAGCACCGCGGAGGCGGTTGGCATCGCGTGAGATTTAAATGTTTCACAAGATTTCCTCTCCGATTTCTCAGTTGTTTTTAAGGCTTATTATTTCATCACCGTTGTTTTCGTATCTTTGGCTTATTATTGTTGTTGTGTGATTTTGGAGCATGTGGTCCCCACCTCGTGATTACGATTTTAGAGAGCACTGAGCAGGGTTGCAATGCCACGTTGTTAGGTCAGCAAGTACCTGTCTTCGGGACTAAGTTTACCCTGTTCGTTTGTTCGCTTTTATGGTATCTTGTTTGTTTGCTTTAGTTACGTGTTTTCTATTTCTCGTAAATGAAATATTCTCCTTATTAATAAATGTAGTTGTTTCTTTTTTTTGATTTTGTCGTTTTGTCATTTTTTTTTTTTTTTTTTTTTTTTTTTTTTTTTGATTTTCACATTTCTTCTTGTTTTTTTTTTTACAAGTGATTTTTCGTGATCAAAAAAAAAAAAAAAAAAAAAAAAAGTGTGTTATTCTTTTTTCGTGATTTTCTTTTCTGAGAATTAGCGACTCAGCTTCTTTTGTATGGATGCTGCTTACTTGTTTTGTTTATGACTTTAATAAAAGCCTTGTTGTGAGTGTAGTACTCATCTCACTAGACACAGTTAAGGCCAGGCAACTATGAGATTTTTTCTCGCTTCTCCCTCCCATCTGTGTCATATACGTAGTCTGTAGATTTCTGCAACAGTTTTTTTTTTTTTTTTTTTTTTTTTGTTTCTTTTTCACCGATAAAGTCGGAGAAGAAACTATTCAGATTAAGAGTCGTTTATTTATTATGTCAAAATGTTATCTATTTTTTCACTGTGTGTTCAGTGTTATTGTTTACTATCAACAAAATATAAGGCTTCATCTGAAATGGTTTTTTTTTTTTTTTTTTCCCCTTCCTTTTTCCCCCCCCCCATTCATTTTTTTTGCCTCTATCCTCAAATTATCCAGAAGTTTTGACTTTCCCTGACTTCGATGAATAAAAATAAATAAGTTTTCCACTTCCGCAAGCCAATAAAAAGGCTGTGCTCAATTGTTGAATGAGATGTGTGAAACCAGTATAAAGAACTCTTTACACATTTAAATTTCTTTCCCCTGCTCTACTCATTTTAGTCACTGTGTCATGAGTTTTTTAATTTTATTATTGAGTTCTGATACAATACAGAGATTTATATTCGTATGAACCTAATCAAACAGTCTTCCCCCCCTGCTCTCCGTTACCTTTGTAAAGGTGACATTTGCCGTGTTGTCCCAATTACTGTTGCGAGACGTCATCATTTTGCAGTACTGCTGTTGTTTTATTTGTTAGTGAGGTAATTGCTTTGAAAGTTACAAGAGCTTTCGAGGAATATCAAAATGTTTTATTTTCTTTATTGTGAATAAAAAAGAATTTATGTATTTTTTTTATTTTTTATTTTATTTCTTTCTCAAAACTCCCCGATTAGGAAAAACAAATCGTTTATCATGGCAAACTTGGCTCAGGTTCCGGGAGGATTGGCGAAATTCGCCTCCAACTTCGGAAAGTACAGAAGCATTGGTGCCCAGTACAAAAAGGTCCTTAACCAGGTATGTAGTTATTGTTTTATCGTTATCAGACTGTTTCATATGAACCACAATTAAAACAGGGTACCCAAAACGCTTCTGCCTTCAGTTACTACTACCAGACTCACTTACCATGTGAGTCTAAGGGAACCACTCCAATATCAGGTCTTCAGGTATGTTGTTGTTAGTAAAGTCATGTGTGATAGTGTTGTAAGGGGATTGTACGATTGTTAAATATTATAAAACAGATTAAGAGAGAAGACTTCACCCACTACGCTGAGACTGCTCAGGATGTTGACCGTATGGTTGGACCTGTTGCCTGGACCTTATTGACTGGAGGACTTCCACTTCTTGCCCTTCCAATCTGGGCAAACGCTACCCACAGACTTCCGGGATGCTTCTTTTCAGGTTCTGAAGAATCATACAAAGCATGGGGAAAGGTTAAGGATCAGGAAACTGCTATCAAGCACGCTCCAATTTGCGGCCACACTCACCAGAGGTTTGTTATTTATATCTTTCTGCAATAGAAATCTTTTGATTTTGTCTTGATAGTAATGATAATTAAAATCGTAAACAGGTACCTCGAATACTTTATCTCCAACGAAACTAAATTCAACGAAGCCTTCGACAGCATCACTGACGGATTCACTGCCACTAAGGACGCTAAGGCTATTAGAGAGATGGGTCACTTCATTAATGAGATGAAGACCTGCTCTATTCCTCTTGTAAGCAGCGACAGCACCTCTTGGCTTCGTGGTAGAGAGCACTTCGAGGCTGCTGCTTTCTTGGGAAAGCCATTTCAGTTCATGAACGTTGAGGCCTTAAACGGTCGTCTTGTTGAACATTACAGAATCTTATACCAGGAGGATGTTCTTATCCAGGAGAGTGGTGTCGAGTCCATCGGTGACTTTGAATTGTACAAAATCTGTAACCGTAGACACATTGCTCGTTGGGAGGAGGAACTCAACCGTTCCCAGCTCCTAGAGCGTTTGAACAACTGGTTTGCTCTTACTGCCCACGAAGAAGGAAAACACGTTCCACTCAGAGTTGTTCTTATGTACCAGACTGCTCACTTCAAGGACCCTGGATATTTGGACGCATCCCTTGACAGTCTTGACACCGATGCCTTCCCAACCTCATGGGACTACGCAAAGGACGCCTTCGTTCGTCGTCTTGAATTCGAGAACGGACCACTTGAGGAGCAGGTGTGTATTGTTACCAGTTGTTTTTACACGTGCGTGCTCTTTAGTAAACATTGCTTGTATAGAACAAAGAGAAAACAAAATAAAACAAACAGGTCCGCGCCCACGTCCAGCTTCTTCAGGAGCGTGAGGAGGCTCTTAAGGCCGACAGAAGCAAATTCCTCGCTAAGGAGGCCTAAGAACCCTAACAAGGTACCTTTTTTTTGTTAGTGTGAAGGGTTTTTTAGAAAGAAAAGAGTACATTTCTCCCCTGTTTTCTTTCCTTGTTCTTTGAGGAAAAAATAAGCCCCCTTATATAAAAAAAATCAAAAAAAAAAAAAAAAAAAGTGGTGTGCTGCACGTCAAAATTACAGTTGCGGGTAAGCGGGTTGTGGACTGGGATATGGGTTCTTGAAGAAAACAACAACAAAAATATTTATTTTTTTTTTTTCCCCCCATTTTTTTAATAATTTTTCTTTAGTTAGCTTTTCATTGTTCTACCCGTATTCCCGCTGAAGGTCTTTTTGTTTTTTATTTTGTCTTTTTTCTTCGACGTTTTTTTTTTTTGCAGCCTTTTTTATTTTCATTGTCGGGTGGCCCTGGGATTCCGGGTGAAGGGGCGAGTTCCTTCTGGTTTTGTGTATCAGATGATAGGCTATTGTGTTCTTGTCATTGTATTTCCTATCAAGCGCTCTACATAAAAAAAATAATGAAAAGAAAGAAGAGCAACGCCCCATCTGGGAAGATTACGAAAGGCGAGACCCTTGAGGGTTGGCCAGCACCGAGAACACCGGGTGATTCTCAGTTTATGAAACACAAAATAGACCTACCAGATACGGTTATTTTAATGCATTGTGGTTACAGATATCGTATATTTGGTCTTGATGCTGATATCGCTGGTGAAATCCTTGGGTTTCGGGTATGAATACCACCTTACTTTCTGTTTTTTTTTTTTTTCTTTTTTACCCCTTCAAAATTGTCAAAATCTTAAAACAGGTTGGACAAGGTGATGGTACCACCTATCGCACTACCAGCTTCCCTGTTGGAATGGTTGACACCCACACAGCACGACTCGTTAATAACGGTTTTCGTGTAGCTCACTTGGCACAAACGGAAACTACAGCACTTCGTCAGGACTCAGGAAAAGCAGCTGGAAAACTATTTGAGAGAGAGATCGTTGGATTATTCACCAGATCGACAATGGTGACTATGGATGCAGGTGTGTTTTGTATTCTCAATTATTATTATCACAAGCAGAGTCAATAAACAAAACAAACCAGCCGAAGGAGATATCGGAGACGATTCCTGCAGCAACTTAGTAATCCTCACTGAAGATGAGATACCACCTTCGATGAGGAAGCGAACTGAAGAAGTAAGAATTCATATCATAAGTGTTAGTCTAGCTTCTGGTGGTGGACTTCAATGGGATACCTTTGACGACGGTCCTCTTAGAAGAGAATTAATGACCAGACTTGTTCACTTTGACCCTGCGGAAGTAGTTGTCAGTGATGAGCTATCACCACACACAAAGAAATGTTTAGAAAAGTTGGGTCTCAATCCTGGTGTTTGTGAAGATTGGGCGAAATTAAAGATCGGATCCGTCAGATACGAAGAGCGGCCGGTATCGAACTTTAAGAATCGAAGCGACTTCGTTTCGTCATTCTTCACTTCAACCCCATCCCTTCTCAATGAAATAAATTTACTCCCAGCTCGTATTGTTGATGTTCTGGGGGTGCTTATCGATTTTTTGAAGTTATTCAAATTACAAGAATTTTTAAAAACCCGTCGGAAGGGTCTCTCGGGATCTGTTTTTTCACAATTCTCTGGTTCTGGTTATATGAAGTTACCCTCAACGACTGTTACTAATTTGGAGCTTTTTTCAATCATAGGTTCCAATAAGAAGCCAGGTATGTCTTGTTTCTTTGTTTTTAAAAACACGTGCTCTGTTGATTAATTACGTCAAAGCAAACAATACGCACCCGAACTTATCACTTTTAGCATATCGTAAATAAAATAATTGGCTAACTTACACACAAATAGGAATCCGTGTTCGTGGATCTCTGAACTGGGTTGTTAATAATTGCTGTACCGGATTTGGAGCCCGGATGCTTAAAAAATGGATGAGTCAACCTCTTCTCAACGTTTCTGAAATTAATCTCAGACAAGACGCTGTTGAGAACATTGCATCAGGTAGTAGGTCAGATGACTTAATGATATTTAAGAAGAAGATACTAACACAGATACCAGACATTGAACGTGTCGTAACTAAAATGAGTTATGGGAAGGCAACACCGAAAGAAACCTACAGCATGCTCAAGGCTATTGTTCAGGTTTGTTTATTTTCTCTTTTTTTTTTTTTTTTTTTTTTTTTTTGCATTTAACAAGTATTATAAGAACAAAAAAGAATGTTGGGCAGCACACGTAAACCTCCTTTAGCTTTATCAGTTTAAGTAGGTTCACGGGGTTTCGTGACACAAACAAAACATCACACAGTGTTATATTACTATTTTTTGTATAGTTTTAAGATAAAGCCAATTCTTTTTTTTTTTTTTTTTTTTTTTTTTGTTTTTTTCTCCAAAACAACCAAAAAACCAGGTTATCACCGTTATAAACACATTAGAAGTGGAATCATACGTTCACGAACTATCTCCGAAATTACAGTCTCTAATGAAGGAAGTAATGAATGACGATGTACTAAAACTTTGTAAAGATCTAATGTCAATGATGGTTTCTGAAGCGGCTCTTGGAAACGATTGTTCAAAATTATTTTTAGTCAAAGGTGACATTAGTTTTCCTGAAATAGCTGAGTTGGAAATTGCTATAAAACAGCAGCATAACCACCTTGATGAGCACCTTAAAGAAATGAGAATTACTTTAAAATATCCACAACTACAATATAAAACTGTTGGAACCGTCGTTAATCTCATGGAGCTACCACTCACACATATTAAACATGTTCCTTCAACGGGTTTTAGACAGGAGTCGAAGGTTGCAAAATATATTCGATACCGAACACCTACAGTAGACGCTTGTCTTCATAAGATACAAGTAGCGTACGACACTATAGCAGCTGAGAGTAAGAAAATATTAATTAAAATTCAACGTGAATTTACGCAATCAGCGTCGTCAGTGGCGGTTTATAATTTAATTGATTCGCTGTCTGCTTTGGACTGTTTGTTTTCATTGGCGTTGTTAGCTTCGGAAGGAGGTTGGATAAAACCAAAATTAAAAGAGCAATCTGGTATCAAGATTGTTAATGGTCGTCATCCAGTCATCGACAGGCTACTACGAGAACAGGGACATCAATATGTTCCTAACGACGTTTTGATTGACAAACAGAACGGACAACAAATTCAAATGGTAACAGGACCAAACATGGGAGGTAAAAGCAGCTATCTGAGACAAGCAGCTGTGATCTGTTTATTAGCTCAAATCGGGTCTTTTGTTCCAGCTGAGTCAGCTGAGCTTGGAATCGTTGATGGAATCTACGTAAGACTTGGATCCCATGATTCTTTACTTGATGGTGAATCATCATTCTTAATAGAAATAAGAGAGACGTCAATGATCTTATCTACTGCTACTGATAGATCGCTTTTGGTGTTGGATGAGCTTGGAAGAGGTACCTCAACTTTCGATGGAATCGCCCTCGCACATGCTACTCTTGAATGGCTTGTAACACATATCAAATGTATGACTTTATTTGTGACGCATTACCCTGAGCTGTTAGAATTAGTTCCTGTTTTTAAAAATCGAATGCAATCGTGTCACATGGGATTCAGTAGGAAGGCTGTCATACAGAGTGAAGGATTGGATGTTTCAACTGATCAGATAACATTTTTATATAAATTATCACCTGGAACATCACCCAGTTCTTTTGGAATGAATGTTGCTCGTTTAGCAGGTATTCCGTCTTCAATAATTTCAAAGGCTACTGAAAAGTCCAAAGCTCTTGAACTGTCTAATTTAGAACGCAAACAGAACACTACTAATGAAATTAGATCCCTCATGGCTGTCGCAACCATTAGGAAAGCACTAACTCAACTGCTTGTTGATGATGTTTCACCTGAAGCCTTAAACGTGTTTACTGATTCTCTTTCGTATATCGATCTTCAACATTTGTCATAAGAAGTTCAGCAGCCTTAGCTGCTTATGCGTAACTTTAGATTTTCAAAGATTTTTTTTTTTTTTTTTTTTTTTTTGTGTTGAAAATAATTGTTTTTTTTTAAAAACATATTTCATTCATTCAGATCCAGTCTACCCGAATAATAAATGTTTTAAAAATCGATATTACACAATAAAAAACAAAAATGTTTGGAAGTCAGCTGTGCAAACATGGTGCTATTTCAAAGTTCTGTGGAAGGTGTAAGGAGGAAGAAGATGTTTTCTGGGACGATGTCGATCCAAGAGTTGTAATTGACCCTCCGATTGTACAAAAAAAGAGTTACAGAAACTACACTGGTGATAACTCTGGTCAGAAAATGAACGCAGGTTTCCATTCCCCGACAGTAAATACTTATTATGATGCTCCTGGGACTCCTGCTGGTGAACCGACGGAAAAAGATTTCTCAGTGGCACGTGAAATGCTACGAGTGTCTGGAATAAGCGACCAACCTGCTTTTACTCCAGAAGAAGCATTGGCTAAAGCTACTTTAATATACCACACGGCTCCACGAACTGGAGGTCTTACTCTTCGTGAGTTTGAGAAGGCGAGGAAATCTGCTCCACCACAGGCGGTGATAGATGACATTTTAGATCTGGGGGATGATCATTCTGACATGGGAGTCCCACCGTCTTTAGCAACCAAGAAGGTGAAGAAGAAAAGGAAAAAGAAAAAAATCGTCCAGTTCGAACCCCCGTCAGATCCAGAATCAGAACCCGAACCTGAACCTGAACCTGAACCAGAATTAAAGATATTTGTTGATGAGCCGCTTGATGTATCATTTAGTAAATACGATCCTTTCACACCTGAAAGCACACCAACTGAAGAGAAACCACCTGAAATATACCATGTCAGAGGGGCAGTTGTTCAGGGATCTCGTGTTTTACAGAAAATTGAAGCCCCTCCCACTCAGCATCGTGTTCTTCCAATTGCTGTTAACTCTTCAGCAGATATCTGGAGAGGTGAGAAAGTTAGGATCCCGGAGGTTATTGTTGTAAATATAAAAAAATCGGAAAATGTTGGACAAGAGGCCCAGAAAACGACACTACGACTGGTAAAAGGAAGGGTAAAGTGTACCTGCGGAAAATTAGTAGTTCGCGAATACACCCCTGCACCAAGTGCGTGGTTATGTGCATCTTGTGGATGCGAACCTGACCAACTACCACACTTAACAACAACGAATCCTTTATGGGGATGCCTAACTGCTGATGCTTGTAGATGGGGAATATGTTCACGATGTAGGGATATCCCTTATCTTAGAAATGGTATGCCGGTATGGGGAACTGATAGTTTTATTTACAACGACAAGTTCGTCGAACAGTTAGAAGACCAACCCGTCGATCCTCCAAAACCAAAGAAGAAAAAGAAGAAAAAAAAACCCGCATCCAAGAACACTAAGAAACCCAAGAAAAAAGATTCCTCATCCTCATCATCAAGTGGTAAGAAACGGAAACAAGTTGCAATTGTAGACCAGAAAGCGAAAAGTTCTTTTACTAACTTGGTACTATATTCAACATCTGATGGCTACTGGAGAGCAACAACCTCACTAATAGAAGAGCAGTCTGCGAGAGTAGTAGAACGAGGAAACCTTCCAGTAATTGAACGCCTGGTGAACGTCACTATACCAGTTGAGTCAGAAGCACCAGGTAACAAAAGCCCAATGGGAAGACCAATGGACTGCGCGCCAATCATTGCTATGTCTGGCATGGATCCAAATTCCAAAACGCTTGAGGCAGTTGCAGTCATGGGAGGTGCTGGTATCCACAAAAGAATATCCCTCACTGAAAATAGAAAGATAACAATCCCATCGGAAGATGGAGGTGAGGAAAAAGTTGAAGACAGGCCTCTCACAATTAACGAAGCAGTAATAGAAATATCAAACATGATGGGTTTAGATATTATTTATTCTTTTAAAAATCCAACTGGGGCTTGTCATTGCGGTGGAACAGCTCACCTCCAACCATACCGAAAATCAGCATGTTCCATATGTGACAAGATGAGATCATTATTGGGGATATGTCAATCATGTGGGTTTGCTAAATGCTCGGAGTGCACAAGCAGACCAGACTTTTCAAAGCATGTTCAAATTCCAAGAAATGGAGCCTTCGGAATTGGTGGACAGTATCTAAAAGCTGGAACCAACGTCATAGCAAAAATCGATCCACTCATCCATACGGAAGGAGACGTTAAAATAGGACTGTGTGTGATTTCGATAAATGGCTGTCCAGTACAAACATCAGCTGACGCACTAACAATACTGAGAGAACGACGTCTGGAACCACTTCCTATAACAATCTTATTCAAAGGAAAAGGTGGGACTCAGTTAACCTCAACAGAAACACATAACGGACAATATCCACATCAAATACCATTCGGAAGCTGGTTAATTCGTGGTGACATCCCAGGCGGTTCTGAAACCGGTATCTCAGTCCCACCTGTGAGAACCTTGTTGGATGAGATGCTGGATGAAGGCGCTGACATTAACATCCCCCAGGGGTTAGTTGTTGATGTCAGTTCAAAAGCACCGAAGGGTTCAGTTGCTGCAAAACCAAACACCATCATTGATGACTTGTATCCTTCATTCGATATAGATGAGCTGTTTATGCCACCAAAACAAAAAAAAAATCCAAAAAAAAAATCTTCACCAACACCGTCACATGATTCTCTCGGGGAACCGGTTTCAAAAAAGAGTCCGAAGAAAAAACCACCACCGCCTGAAACGTCAGCAACTACTAAGGACTCGCCAGATAAAAAAAAACCGAAGAAGAAAGATTCAAGTAGTTCTCATGATTCGTTGGCTAGGAAGTCGAAGTTAAAAACTAAAAATCCAAAAAAACCACCACCGCCTGATGGTGCACCTCCCAGTACGGAAAGTCCGAAAAAACCGAAAAAAAAGGTAGAAATAAAGTGATGAGTCGAAGGGACCACTCACGTGATAAACAACTTTTTTATCTCTTGTTTTCAGTTCTTCTTTTGAAGAACGCGAGAGACCATTGCGTCTCTGTTTTCGAGTTTTTTGTTTCTTATTTTTTTTTGTTTCTGTTTGTTTTAAGTAAAACGCTCACAGACAAATATTTCTTTTTTTTTGAGAGTACCCAAACGTGTTTTAACTGAAAATACAAACTTTCGAATACACGAAGACGATTCTCGTGTAGAAATAGAGCTGTTTATTTTTTTGTTTTTTTTCGTGCCTCTCCTACCCTCATTCGGGAGGGTTAATTATTTTTTTTTTTGTGTTTGTTTCTTCTGTGTCTGTTTCTACGGCTTTCGTGTGGAAACAAAAATAAATTAATGTATCCTGCAGTTAAATGTTAATTATTTTATTTATTTATTATTATTATTATTATTTTTTGTGTTAAAGAAATTCTCAGATGAGTTGTGAAATGTTCACTTTATAACAAATTAGAAAAGGAATTTTTTTCAAAAAAAAAAAAGAAAAAAAAAAAAAAAGAAACATTTCTTTGGTTGTTGTTGTTCCAGAAGTAGAATCCTTTTAGTTTTGGAGCTTCGCATCTTAAAGAAGTATTCTCCTAACTGATGACTTTGCGACATTTTCAGAAAAAAGAAAAGTCAAAACTTTCTATTGCTTTACGAAATCCAGCGTCGTGATAACTAATACGTTAGAAAAAAAAAAAAAAAAAACGTATTTTTTTTTATATTTTATTTTTAATGGTTATACACAAAATAATAACGTTTTCTTGCTCATTCCAGTGATGCGAACCAGATGCCAGTTGACTCACCATCTCGTGCTACCTTCAATGCCAGCTTTAACAAGAGTTGGGAATCACTAGACATGGCTAATGTCAAACCGAGTGATGTAAAAACAAGAGATCACTTACAAGCTGTACTTGCATCAGATGAGGCGAATTTAGGACACATGGTTGAGGGATGTGAGAAGATAAATAGAGCAGCAGAAAAAGCATCGAGAATAGCAACGAAACATGAGAATCTATCAAGAAGCATGACTCAGCTACGGAGGCATTCATTAGAAAAAACTGCGCCTTCTGGTGCTAAAACTCCCGGAACTGGATCACCACCGGAAGCGTCAAATGAAATGGTACACAGTCGTGTTGAACAAGAATCAGATACTTCCGACTCTTGTTTATACAACTCGACAGCTAACGTGATGGTGGTGGCAGATCGTATTGGGAATATTGTTAATAAAGCTGATGACATACTTTCTGATCTAAAAAAACAAACACCTCCGAATCGATTCAGGAGACTTCTAGATAAAAAAGGTATCAAAGTACCAACTCCAGGACACGGAGAATCACCTCCTGCAAGACGTTTATCTAATTCAAGCATACACGGTACTGTACCTGTTCCCTCACTTTCTGGAGTGAGGAGATCAAGAAGTAATGAAAACGTTAGAAGTGTGAGAAAGACTTCACCAGCAAGAAATGTTAAGAGAACTACCAGTCCTTCTCGTAAAGATCATCGTGGACTTAGAAGAACAAACTCAATGAAAGCTTCCAAAATAGGAACTCCTCCACAGATGTCTGCACCACCAAGAAATGCTATCACTCCAAACAGTACTACGAAATCAAATAGAACAACACAAATGAGAGCTCATAGATGGGGAGGCGATGCGTTAGAAATGTCTGAAAAGAGATTAGCGGCAAGACTTGGATCTAGAAAGGTAAAACCAGAACCAGAAGAAGTTGAGGTTCCTGTTGTGGATAGTTCTCAGAGATCAGCTACAGTAAAACCAACTTCAGGAATTAAACAAACTGAAAACCTAACCAGATCTCGTTGCAGAGCAAGGTCACCACCATCAGTTCCAACTGAACGACACTCATCTACAGGAGCTACTCGTAGAGCTCATAAATTAGAACCAACATCATCTTCTATTCGCAAAGATCCTGATAATGCAATCCGTCGTCACAACAGCATTCGATTGAAGTCACCAGAAAGCAGACCAGTCAATCGAACTATAGCTGGTAGGAGTAAACAAAATAAACATGAAATGGACCAAAGTCAAAGAGACAGAGCTGATGATGTTAAGGTATTTAGCGCATCTTTTGGAAGTATGTCGAGAAGTCACATTGAACTACAGATGTCGACAAATAGTAATGAATCGATGAATGCGATGTCAATCAACATCGCTGAAGAAACTGAATTCCGATCTGCTGAAAAACTTTTTGCAGGTCCTCTAGTGGCAGGTGAGAGTCCTGCGTTGACTAGAGTTGGGTACGAACAAGAAGAACGAATTCTGAGAGACGTTCTTCGGACTCCAGTACTCGATGTTGATAAGTTAGGAAAGTTATTATTTGAAGGACAATTCTCAATGGAGCTTTGCATTACTTGTTATGACGACGTCGTTTCAAAAATTTCAAATGTTTTCGGAACATTAGATCCACAACGTCAAACCCAAGCAGCATCAGTTCTAAGCAGGCTGTCATCAGAAATAATTTCCCCAGACGAGGCATTCACAAAGATTTGCTCTCTCTTTGTAGAATGTAAAACTGAAAGCCTCCTGGCAGTTATATTACAAATTATCTGCACAGCTGTTAAACAATTACAGTCGCAGTGGGATACCATTGTATTGCCTACTGTGAATTCTGTATATAATTATTTATTATCTTCATTGAAGTCTCCCTCAGCTGTAGTTCGAAAGCATAGCATTTTCTTTTTCGTTTCTCTGTATTGCACCTTTGGTACTGATTCGTTGATATTTTTCACGCCATTACAAGATGCTCACTTAAAGCTATGTGAGTTTTATATAAGGAAGTCAGGAGACGAATTTTCAACCGCTGATCTTCAATTCGAAGTTATGGAGTATCAAAGTATGAGTTAAGATTGTAGTAGAGTTTTTTTTTATGACATTGGTCGCGCCACCTTCAATCTTGGTTAAAATGTTTGTGCATTTATAATATAGATGTTGTTTTATTTATCTGTTTCTCCCTTTCCCGCTCTTACTGATGAGTTTGAATGCTACAAAAAGAAATAAAAAAAATAATAATAATAATAATCTGAGGGGTTTAGGATCAAACGAGGGACGAAGCATTTTCACTTCTCTTATGCCATGCGATGAAAACTTATCGGCGTGCGTTTCACGGCTACTTTCGAATGCGGTAAAAAATCAATTTTTTCTGTGTTTTTGCGCGGTTTCAGTTTATGTAGTAGTTGGAGAAGATTTTTTTTTTTTTATTATTATCTCTGTTACTCTGTTTTTTAGATGTTGCGAAAAAAAATTATTATTTTTTTTTTTTTTTTTACTTTTTTTTTTATCTCCCCTTATTCACCCCAAACCATAATGATATAAAAAAATTATTTGCGTTACTAACCGTCAGTTATGAAAGCTGAAGAGTTACTTGACATTTTATTCAAAATCTCGTATCGTTATTCAGTGCAGAATTTATTTTTAATTTAATGCACGCAGCACCAGCAGACCTGGTTATGTGAGAACCCCTTAAGTTTTGTCCCGCAAACAGGTTGTTAACTTTCCAGCCTGAAAACCTTCTATGTGCATGTGTACGAACTGTTGTTTAAACCAATGATAGAACAATTAAAAAAAAAAAAAAAAAAAAAATTATGTTTGAAAAAAAAAAAAACAAGCAAACAAAACAACCAAAAAAAAACAACAACACGAGAGTACCAAGACTTGTACTCTAAAGACTTGTACTCTGAATCACTGAATTCAAAATCGAGATTTAAATTATAAGCGCAAAAAAGCTATCTAAAATAGGTAAAAAGGAAAAAAAAGAGGAAAAAAAAAAAAAAAACTAGAATGAAAAAAAAAGAAAAGAAAGAAAATATGTCGGAATTATTTAGTATGTGGCGCAATACAACAGGAGTCGGTCGTCGTCGGCTCTTGATTTTGGCATCTAGCAAACGCAATCGAGAGTGGTCTTTCAGATCGGTTTTTTTTTTTTTTTTTTTTTTTTTTTTTTTTGTTCCCTTTCAAAATTTAGTTTCGTCCACTGTTGCGTCTTACACAACCAGAATAGGAATCAAACAGTGACATCAGAAAAAAATAATAATAATAATAATTTTTTTTTTCCATAAATTTAACAGCACTTCACACACACAAAAAAAAAAAAAAAAAAATTAATAATGGCGGTGCCTAACAATGTAATTTCATACATGAAGACAGCCGACGGGTACGACAAGGTATTCCTTACTTTCTTTTTGTGTTATTTCAATTGTCTGAGAAGAAAAAAAAAAAAAAAAAAAAAAACTAGAATATTAAACTAACTCAATACCTTTTAAAAGCTCTGGTAGAATTGTACTTAGGATCAGATCACTCTTTTGAAATAAAGAGAAATAATATTCATAATGCTTTAGTTGATTGTCGGAGACTACTGTCGTGGAATAAATGGATCTATCAAATCAATGGAATTAGGAAGGAACTTCGTAATGTGAAGGGTACATTTACTCCAAGACAGGTATTAAAATTATTAGTTCACGTCTTGGTGTTTATAGAGCAAGTTAGTTCAGATTTGAAGTACGTTCAGGTGATGTTACTGCCGAATTTGTTGAAAACTTGGTTGGATTTTACTTTTCCGTTTGCAAAAGGATGGGCAAATTTCTTTTCATGTATTGATGAAGTAGTTCAGTTGCTGTTGAAATTAAAATATGTATCAATACACAGATATTCATCCGATGAAACAATCGGCAGAATAGTAAAATCATTCAAAAAAGACATTTCTCGTCATCGAATCGCTGCTATTCGTTCTGTTGCTGACATTTGTTTATATTTCACGTGGATTGACAATTGGAAGAGAACTATTTCATCAAGACAACTCTTGTTCTGCGGTTTAACATCATCAGTTATTGGATGTTACGAGGCGTTTAATCCACACACTCACACTTCAATTGAATAAAGTCATAGTTAACTCAAAGTTAGGAAAGATATTGAGGGTGTCACTGTACACTTTGATTGATCAAAGATCCTTGGTAAGATTATCCGGGGGGAGAAAAATGTGTTGGAAGGTGAGAGTTTCTTGTGATCAATTGTGTCGAAGAAACGGCACAAAAAATAATCCGTTTTTCAGCAAAAAAAAAAAATTGCGTAGGAAAATTCTTTTTCTTTTTGTACCAACGCAGTTGAAGAATCTGTTCAGATTGAAAGCCGTTATTTCTTATGGTCATGATTTATTTTCCCCTCGTGCGACGGGATTCTGTCTGCATTCAACACTGTGCTGCACCTGTCGGGTTCAACAAAATATAAAGCTAATCTGAATGGGTTTTCTTATTTTATAATGACCATGGTGATTTCTTCTTTTTCTACCTTAACTCGGTTGCTGTTTTTTTTTTTTTTTTTTTTTTTTTTTTTCCCCTTACTTGATCTTACACTTAAAAAAAAAAAAAAAAAAAAAAAATTGTGAATGAAGTTATGAAGGGAAAATTTCGCTGTGACCTTCCGTGAAAAAAAAAAAAAAAAAAATTCTATGAATTAGTGCGGTAGTTTTTCTTCTCAGGAAGACAATCGCATTGCCAGCTAGATGACGTGTGTTCTATTCAGCCCAACGGCGAATTTTCTTTTTTTTTTTTTTGTATACCACCGATTTAACAAAAATAGAGAATTTTTTTTTTTTTTTTTTGCAAGTATTTATCCTGCCGTGCGTTTTCTTATATAATTTTTTGTCGAGAATCAATTCTTATTGTGTGTAACATTACATGTTATCCCGGGTTGTTGTAGAGAACCGATATACAATAAAGGTTTTCATTCTAAAAATCATCGAATCTTTCTCAACGACACGATTTATTCTTTTAATGTACTTCTCACCTCAGGAAAATTACCGAACAAGATCACAAAGGCTGATTTTTTTTTTTTTTTTTTTTTTTTTTTTGTCAATCTAATCTTATCCTTTCAGTTATGGATCCTTACTACATAAACGATGACATCTTCAACAACGCTGATGAAGAGGAATGGTTAAAAGAGTACTTAAGTGTTGAAGATTTAAAAAGAATGACGGGACATGATGATCTACGAAGAGTCAAACGTTTAGAAGCACAGATAGACGCTGTGAGTCAATCTGTAGGTCCACTTGGAGAACGACTACCCAACCTCATTGAGCTGAGACTTAATGGTGGACTTGTTCATAGCCTTCGTGACCTTGGCACTTCATTATCAAATATCAGAGTTCTTCATTTAGGAAGGTGTGGTGTTGAGGATTTGAGTGGAGCATTTTCATTCTCAAAAATTGAAGAATTATATTTACCATTTAATAACATAAAAGATCTGTCTCCGCTAGCTTCCATGACCAAGCTTAGGGTCCTTGATGTCGAGAGTAACGACATCGCTGATATGAGTAACTTACAATTCGTATCTCGGTGTCCTTTGGAGATGATAACAGTCACTGGCAACCCACTTCAGGTACCTGGGTATCAAGAACTTATAAAAGAAATGTTCCCGACAGTCGATATCATAGATGACGATGTTGATGCCACAGACTTCAATCAACGAGTTGACATTACAGCCATTCTCGAGGAATTAGATTCGCAGCTACCATCGCAACAGCAGACCGAACCCCGAAGCGACTATATAAAAAAACTGTTTGATGAAGAACTCAGTGCTGCTCCACCGGTGGCTGAAATTTGCAATGCTGAAAAACTTGCGATTGAGAAGAAGTCTGTATTTAAAGCTGTAAAGGAACTTAGATTTTGTGATCCTTATGCCAGTCTGGATCTCAAAAATGATTTCTCGCCATCAGCTGCCCCGGCGGTTGATGCGACACCTACTGAGGAAATGTGGGATGTCGTAAACCAGATTAATAACACTCGAAAAGCAATTGCGAATGGTTGTCAAAATAGTCCAACTGGAGCGAGTGAACTTACCCATCATACGAGCACGATCTTTTGTGGAAATGCGACTAGGTCGCTGAGAAATAGAAAACATGAAAGCCTTCCATCCTCACCATAGATAGTAGTCATGCGAGTGACTTAAGATGGACAACTTCATTATGATCTCTCGTCTTCTGGTCACATCAACTTAACTGCGATACTTCTTTAGGAAAGTAGAATTGTTTTATTTTCTTTGTTTATTTATTTACCTGCCAATTTTTTTTTTTTTTTTTTTTTTTTTTTTTTTTTTTTTTTTTTGTTGTGTTTGTTTTTGGTTCTAATTACGTCCTTCCCCAGCTATTTTTATATTAAAGCTATAGAGCGTTTGTTTATATCTGTAATCACATAGTGGAGTCTCGTGGAATAACGAACTACACGTCAGACTGGAGGAAACTATTTCCGGCTCGACTGACGCATCTCGCACTCTATTTTGGGAAGTGTGTTTGGAGATGTTCTTTTTTGAGTTCTTTTAGTGTGTTTTTCGGTTTTGTCATTTGTGTTCGTCATTCTCTCTTTTCTCAGTACTCGTGTTGTGGTTCTGTCATCATAAAGTAATTACGTGATTTAGTGTTTACGCTAATCTCTCACAAAAGTTTTCCTTCTTATCGATCAGGTAAAACAGAGACTTGTATTGGAATTCACTCGATGGTTTTCTTTAGACTTGCTAGCTATCTAATCTGTACCATTCTGGCTCTGTGATGAATGACCTTCTTCTAATATTGGGCTATAAATGTAATTTAAAAAAAAAAAAAAACCATTCGGATTAGCCTTATATTTCGGCTTTCAATCTGAATAGTTTCTTCTCCGATTGCGTCAGTGTACAAAGAGTTACATAAATATCACAGATGTGTTATTTTTGTGTACTGAGCCAGGTATTCAGTAACATTTAAGGGAGGGATTGGCTTTGAAAAAAGTCTTGTGAGTTTTCTCCTAACTTAGTCTCCCTACAGCATAAGTTACCTCTTTAAATCAACTGCTCTGTCAGCTCAGTGAGTTCAACTGATTTTTTTTTTTTTTTTGAGATCTGCGTGGAACCAGCACCGAAGAGGTTGCCATACCAAACGAATCGCTGTTTTGAATTTTTTTTAAAACACAAAAAAAAAAAAAAAAGACACAAACAGATAGTTCCTTCGTTTTTTATTTTTGAAACGTGGGTGGCCTTTCCCATCTGAGTGCTCTGTTTTTGTTCGAGTATTTGCATCTCATCGTATTTGCAAAGGTAATCAACTGTGTCATAAGGTAACTTTGATACAATACATTTATTTATATCTCTTTTCTTATTAATACCCGTCCCCGCTATGTTTATGATGTTTATGACCATATCCAGCTGTACGCTTAAAAAAAAAAAAAAAAAAAAAAAAAAAGTTGTTTTTTTTTTTTGCTTATTGTTACTGTTCTTTTTTACTTTATAAAAGAAAATAAAGAAATCGTATCCCTGCATCACCCCATTTCTATTAGTTGTTTATGATTCTTGATTGTGTATGTTTCTAGTTAAGGTAGGGATAAAGTTCATTTATGTTAACAGCCTAGCAAACACTAATGGGAAAGACATTCGCATTCTTTTGCTTGAAGGAGCATCCTTATGGCAGGGAGATGTTAAGGCAGTTAATCACTGCTGGTCAGAAACCTCTTATCGTTATTGAAGAAGATGGTGGGCAGCGTCCAGATGGTCGCGTCTCCGTAGCAACTGAGGAAAGAGAGAAGTTTTTGGACAGATGTCGAGGCCATGATATCGCCCCAACCATCGCTGAGCAATGTACGGAACACGAAATTGAACTTGTCGAAGTTTCTCAACACAACAAGGAAGATTCTATGTCACATTTAGAGAGAACTAAACCAGACCTCCTCGTCTTAGGAGGTACAAGGATAATTAGAGACCCCGTCCTCTCTTTCTGTAAGGACGGTTGTTTAAATGCTCACCCAGGACTACTTCCTGAGTGTAGAGGATCAGCATCACCAGCTTGGAGTGTTAAGTTTGATATCCCAATTGGATCGACTGCTCACTTCTGCAGTGCTGGTATTGATGAAGGTGATATTGTTGGAAAACGTGAAATCCCAGTCAAGAAGGGATCGACTTACGAAGATCTCTGTTACTACACAATGAGGATGTCGGGAACCCTAATGACTGAAGCTGTTGTTAGGTACCAAAATGATAAACTTGAAGAAAGTCGTGTCAAACAAGGAAAGTCTGAGCACCCAACATTCAAAAACGCATCTGACGAAGTTATTGAGGAAGTTCGCAAGAAGCTTGCCGAAGGTACCTACAAACACATGGTTGAGTAAACTTACTGATCCTTCTTTACTCGTTACGTACAGCTGTCATGTTGTGTTTTCTCAACATCATTGTGCTTGTTGAGGTGATGCGCGTCTCATTTAGTTTTTTGCGCGCGGGGAAAAAAAAAAAAAAAAAAAAAGAAGGAATTATTATTATTGGTTGCACGTTTTTTTTGGAACAATTGAAGTACAAGAAAAACAACCAGCATGACACAGTACACGGCGGTGTTCGAAAGGAAAAAAAAAAAACGTGTGGAAAAACAACGGTCTAGTTGGCTATCAGGGCTGCGTCACAGTTCTGCCTCCCAACCTCTGTTAGTTCATTCCCTTTGTGAGAAAACGATATCTACCTCCTCTCTTTTACGCGCAAAAGACGTCTAAATATTGTCGGGGTGGGAGATTTGTCTTTTTTTTTAATGCAGGTAATCTTTATCTCTTTGTTCCCATTCCCATCAGCACACATGAATGTTAACGTGTCGATTTCTTACGATGAAAGACACCAACTGTTGGATAACGTTCAAGAGCGATTTTTTTAAAAATTCTTTTTTTTAGTCGCTCAGGTCCACTGAAAATATGTCAGCAGCAGATGACTGGGCGGCGTTACGAAATAAACGAGGAGGTATCACTCGTCATTCAGCCGTTGGAGGAAAGCCTTCGGCTGAGCAAATGGCAGAAGAACTACAACAAGCGCTACTCACAAAGCTTCATTCAACTATTCCAGAGGAAAAGTTGGAAGCACAGAAAGAGTTTTTTACTTGCCCAGAATGGGCAGGAACACCTCCCAAAGGAATTCACTTTGAAATCCACAAACAAGGTAAGATGATAGACCAAGTAATGATTGATAAGTTTCCCTATTACCTTCTTGGTAGGAATCCAACTGCTTGCGATATCGATTTCGAACACCCCTCACTGTCAAGAGTTCACTTAGCAGTTGTTCATCATCAAAAGGGATCGATATATGTAATTGATTTAAACTCTGCACACGGAACTTTCATTAAGGGAGAACGTATTAAAGCAAAAACACTAACAAAAGTATCAGACGGTGATGAGATTAGATTAGGTGATTCTTCTCGAACACTAAAAGTAAAAGAAACACCCCCAGTTGTACAAGATCGTAAAAGAAAAACAATGGAAGAAGAACAACCAAAAGATGTATTCTGCGCAACAGAAAGACTCGAAGCAGCCAAAGCAGCTGAGTACGAAATTGAACAACGTGCTGCTGCTTCAAGAGACGCACAACCCAAGAAAAAAGCAGATTTTTGGGGAGTCTCATCCGCCTTAAAAACTCGTCAACAGCAACAACAACAAAATTCAGAAAAAACACCCATCAGCTCAACTCCACTGGAACCTATTAAAGTATCTCACATACTAAAGATTGCAGATGATGATGCTGCTGTACAGCACGCTAAAGAATACCTCTCCGGACTAAAACAAACGATCCTCTTAAATATCGAAGGAAGGGGTATTGGTCATTCATTCGCTAAAGCTGCAAAGAAACACTCTGATTGCTCGACGGCATTAAAAAAAGGACTCGTTGGAAAAATAGAACCTGACTCTACTGTTCTACCATCAGAGGTAACGTCTGTTGCATTTTCAACATCACCAGAAAGTATTTCACAGCCAATTGTAAGTGAATTGGGTGTTCATCTTATTTATAGACACTGACCACCCACGTCTAGAACAGTTTATTAGGATATTTATTTACTGATTTAATTTCGCTACTCTGGTAGTTTTGATCGGACGATTTTCTTTTTTTGTGTTTTGTTTTGAATTTTTTTTTTTTTTTTTTCCATAAGAAATAGATCAGAAAAAAAAAAAAAAAAAATAAACATGTCGAACCTTCCGGGATCGATGCGCGCAGTTATTGCTGATGGAGGTAAGTGTGTAGTCGAAGATATTGGGCTACCTATCCTGGGTGAGGGAGAAGTTTTGGTAAAAATTGTAGCAACGGCAATCAACAGAGCTGATACCTTACAGAGAAAGGGATTATATCCTGTACCACTAGGAGCAACTCCTGTTCTAGGATTAGAGATGAGTGGAACAGTAGTAACGGAAGGCCAACACTGGAAGGTCGGAGATGAAGTGATGGGACTTCTCTCTGGAGGTGGCTATGGAGAATATTGTGCTATTGACGAAGGCTTATTGATGCCAATTCCAAAAGGGTACACCACTCCAGAAGCAGCAGCGATTCCTGAAACATGGCTCACTGCTTACCAACTTCTTCACCTCGTTGGTAAGATTGAAGAGAACGACATCGTAGTCATCCATGCTGCTGGTTCTGGAGTAGGGACTGCAGCAATCCAACTTGCTTCAAAGATCAAGGGTGTGACAATCGTAGCAACTGCTGGAACAGAAGAAAAATTAAAAGTTGCTAAAAGTCTCGGAGCTGAAATCACAATAAACTACAAAGAATGCAACTGGGCAGAACAGTTAAAGAGCGAAATCCCTACTGGTGCAAACCTTATTCTCGACCCAGTAGGTGGATCTTACGCTGCTAAGAACTGTGAAGGGTTAGCTGTAGACGGTAGGTGGGTATTGTATGGATTAATGGGAGGACCAGGTGTGGCTGAAGTACCAATCTTGGCAAAGATTCTTCAAAAAAGAATTAATTTAATTTCTACTACTCTCCGAAGCCGTTCTCTCGAGTACAGAAGGAATCTTGTTTCGGAATTTAGAAACAAATATTTTGATAAATTCGCTGAAAACTTTAACGTTATATATGATTGTCGCTCATTCGGAATTAATTCCACTCAAGAGGCTCACGAATACATGGAATCGAACGCAAACGTTGGGAAGATCCTCGTAAAAATTGCCTAAGAAAATTTTCTTTTCTCCTTTCCAACTGCAATAGTCTTTAAAAAGATGTATATTTTTGCCGCACTACTCATATTAAACACACATAAATAAGCCTCAAAAAGAGGCTTTTTTTTTTATTTTTTTTTTTTTAAATTATTTAGGCATTTATGGTTTATAATGCGAGGGCTGTATCTGTATGCAAACGTCCTGCTGACTCGAGGATTTGTTGTTAAGTGATTCCAAATAACGATTATCGGCAAAAAAAAAAAAAAAAAAAAAAAACCTATCTTGAAAAAATTATTTAATAACGTCGTTTTTGTGTCTTTTGCTTTGGTAACACCGCAAACCGAAGAAAAAAAGAAAAAAAAAAGAAAAAAAACAGTTGGAAGGAGGGGGGGAGGAAATCAAACAAAAAAAAGTAAGTTAACCCTCGGCTGATTATAGCTGAAGGGGAAAGAAAATAAAGAAAAAAAAAAAAAAAAAATAACTTGAGCAAGTTATCAGTTTCCATTGATTACACCGCCCGTCGTTGCTACCGATGCTGTAGGATAGAGCTGGGGGGAGAGAGAGAGCTCTCTGCGGGCAATCCCCTAGAGCCTTTTGAATCCCAGTAATATTACTCAGCTAGAGGAAGCAAGGTTGTTGCAGCGGATCAGCAGTTCTGTCAGTCAGCCAGCCTCGGCAATCTTGTTCTTGTAATACAATCAACAACTGCGCTGACCCTTCTATTCGGCTACAGACAGAATTATCAGTCTGCCGAATAAGAAGCGCGTCACCTACAAATATGACATTGAAAATGTCGACCCCTTTTTTCTTTTTTTTTTTCAAAAAAAAAAATATAATAAATAAAAACATTCTGTGTTGCCCAAACAATCGTGGGCTCAAATAAAGTTATCTCGTACCTCTTTTTTTTTTTATTAATAGCCAAGACAAGCGGGACATTTATCAAAAAGTGTACCCCTAAATTCTTATTTTCAGTGGGAGCTTTGTTAGGCGTAAGATATTCTGCGTCGTTATTTCCCTTTTTTTAGTTTATTGGTTTTTTTTTTTTTCCCTTTTTTTTTTCCTGTTCGCTATCGGTCTCTAGATATTTAGCCTTAGCAGGGATACTTATTTGCTCAGCATTCCCAAACTGAGCGACTCTTGCTGACTGTGAAGGTAAACTCCTCCTTCAACCCTCCCTCCTTGTTTCTCCCCACTTTATGGGTGAAGCCCTACACTCTGCCCTGTTTCTTATATAACCGCGTACTACATTGATTCGTAACGTAGGGTTTTATTATGACTTTTACAGAGTGTTCAATCTGTACCTTGTGATACTTTTAGAATTGTACTATAAATTACTTTTTTGATACAATTCTTCATATAATTCACATCATTATAAATATGCTCAAAATAGTCCCTGCGTGGTTTTGTTCATGTGGGTGGGGACTATCTATTTTTTTTTCGTTCTGTTTTCATCCCTTTGAACGAGAAATCAAAGGAAACACCTGTTCTTTCATCTCTGCTTTTACAGAAACTGACGAGAGAATGGCCTACGGCTCCAGCTTGGGGTTGAAACATAATGGGAGGGGGAAAAAAAAAATTATAATATCACCGTATCGTCTTATCGCAAGTCTGATAGACATGGTGCCATACAGATTTTCCCCTTTTTCAAAAAAAAAAAAAAAAAGAAAGAGGAAAACAATGCAGGAAAAAATTTCTGAAATTGTCGGATTTAAGGAGGAGTTATTGTTTCTCGACTGCTTTAACAAAAAAAACAATGAAAATAAAACCTGTATGTCAGTGGAACTTACCCGCAGAAACTATGAATATTTTATCTACTTTATCGCGAACAAGGTGTGTGTTGTGATGCTTCTTTGAACAACTTATGCCGTTGATGGTTTCTTTCCTTTTCGCAAAAAAAAGAAAAAAAAATTTATATATGAAAAACACAAAAAAAACAACAAACATCAGCATGTGCACTATTGCAAGGCGTACTTCAGCCAAGGGATTGTTTGATGGTGAAGATCGATATGGTTTATCTACATCAACAACAAAAAAAAATAATAAGAAAAAAAAGAAAAAGAAAAACATCCATAAGTGTAAATAGTGCATCTCATGCACTGACTCTTTTGTTAACGTTATCGTAAGAAACCAACCTGACACAAAGCTGTAGCTGTCATCACTGCTTTTGTCAGGTTGGTAAGCGCTTGATTGTTTCCGTGTAGAAAGTGGAACTTCTTGACATATTGGTGACATAAAAGTGAAGTTACTCATTTTATTTCAGGAAATCAACCGATATAATTAATGGCCGCTGGTAGTTTGTAGGACTTGTTGTTGACTGACTGCTGCGTCTGTTGTCACTTAATACTTTCACAGGAACTCCAAACTACTAATAATGAGAGAAATCGTTTCCATCCAGGCAGGTCAGTGCGGTAACCAGATCGGTTCAAAGTTCTGGGAAGTCGTATCTGATGAGCACGGAGTTGACCCAACTGGTACCTACCAGGGAGACTCCGACCTTCAGTTGGAGCGTATCAACGTCTACTTCAACGAGGCCACTGGAGGAAGATACGTCCCAAGAGCTGTCCTAATGGACCTTGAGCCAGGTACCATGGACTCCGTTAGAGCTGGACCATACGGACAGATCTTCCGTCCTGACAACTTCGTCTTCGGACAGACTGGAGCCGGTAACAACTGGGCCAAGGGTCACTACACTGAGGGAGCTGAACTTATCGACAGCGTTCTCGACGTCTGCAGAAAGGAGGCTGAGAGCTGTGACTGCCTTCAGGGATTCCAGTTGGCTCACTCTCTTGGAGGAGGTACCGGATCCGGTATGGGAACTCTTTTGATCTCAAAGTTGAGAGAGGAGTACCCAGACAGAATGATGCTTACCTTCTCTGTTATTCCATCACCAAAGGTATCTGACACTGTTGTTGAGCCATATAACGCAACCCTTTCTATCCATCAGTTGGTTGAGAACGCTGATGAGTGCGTCATGATTGATAACGAGGCTCTGTACGACATCTGCTTCCGTACTCTGAAGTTGACCACTCCAACCTTCGGAGACTTGAACCACTTGGTGTCAGCTGTCATGTCTGGAGTTACCTGCTGCCTCAGATTCCCTGGTCAGTTGAACTCTGACTTGAGAAAGTTGGCCGTCAACTTGATTCCATTCCCACGTCTTCACTTCTTCTTGGTCGGATTCGCTCCTCTGACCTCAAGAGGATCCCAGCAGTACCGTGCCTTGACTGTTCCTGAGCTTACTCAGCAGTCATTCGACGCCAAGAACATGATGTGCGCATCTGACCCACGTCACGGAAGATACTTGACCGCCTCCCAGTTGTTCAGAGGAAGAGTATCCACCAAGGAAGTTGATGAGCAGATGTTGAACGTTCAGAACAAGAACAGCAGCTACTTCGTTGAGTGGATCCCAAACAACATCAAGTCGTCAATCTGTGACATCCCTCCAAAGGGATTGAAGATGTCGACCTGCTTCGTTGGAAACAACACCTGCATTCAGGAGATGTTTAAGAGAGTTTCTGAGCAGTTCACTGCCATGTTCAGAAGAAAGGCGTTCCTCCACTGGTACACTGGTGAAGGTATGTTATTTATTTTTTATTGTAAGAAGTATTCTCCATCAAGTTCAATTATTCTCTACCCTTTTTTTTCGTTAAAATATTTAAATAATAATAATAAAAAACACCAACCACAGGTATGGACGAGATGGAGTTCACTGAGGCCGAGTCGAACATGAACGACTTGGTATCTGAGTACCAGCAGTACCAGGACGCCACCGTTGAAGAAGAAGGTGAGTTCGACGAGGAAGAAGGAGAAGGTGAGCAGTACTAGGCACACTTTGCCAAACACCTCTTGGGGAACCAGCACTTTGTTAACCTACAGAAAAAAGCACTATTTAAAAAACTACCTCCATATGTAATGTTTCCAGAGACACTTTGAGATGCGTTGTGTCGCTTCTCAGTTCTCTTGTTGGAAAGGAAATTAAAAAAAAAAGTTATGATGGATGCTTAATTATTTAATTTCTAATTATCATTCACCAGGTTGAGGGAAGGGTCATGAGATGGACACGTAGATTAAGTTTAATACTCACCCTCATAGCAGTAGGAGAGGGTGTAAATAATGCAGCTGGATGCGAAACGTACCTGAATGGAGTTTGTACAGCCTGTCACACGACGGGGTTTCAAGCAAATCCACCTGATTGCACTCGAAAACCTGAAGCATGTGATGAAATAATTGATTTAGTACCGACTTTAACATGTGACTGGATGGATGTAACTGATATTGCGTCATCTTATTCTAGTAAGGTTTACTGTTGGAGGTTTAAGTGTGACAGTCATAGAATCGAATTAGACATGTCTGGTTTCACGGAACGCTGCACCACAGCTCCTGTTCCAACGGATTACTGTATTTATGGTGTTAATCCAACATCTTTAGAGTTCTCAGCTCCAAATCCAGTGCCTACTTGCAATAGCGTTATAGTCGCTGGTGAAACTACGACGAATCCGGTCAATCTGATGACCAACGATGGTTCTTGTTTCTCTTCTGCTATTGCTTCTGAGGTTGATGCAATTACAGCAAATTACCATGTATCAATATTGGCGTTTTATGGAAATATTGTGCCTCCTGGTCGCGGATGGACGTGGAAGTGGAAATGTAATGATGGCTGTGTAACGCCGAGTCCTCCTACTCCTGCCCCACCACCAACGCCAATTCCGCCAACGCCGATCCCACCAACACCAAGTCCACCAACGCCGATCCCAACAGCAATCCCAACTGCAATCCCAACAGCAATCCCAACTGCAATCCCAACCGCAGTCCCAACGTCAATCCCGCCAACGCCGATCCCACCAACACCAAGTCCACCAACGCCGATCCCAACTGCAATCCCAACTGCAGTCCCAACGTCAATCCCGCTAACGCCGATCCCACCAACACCAATTCCACCAACGCCGATCCCAACGGCAATCCCAACTGCAGTCCCAACGTCAATCCCGCTAACGCCGATCCCACCAACACCAAGTCCACCAACGCCGATCCCAACGGCAATCCCAACTGCAGTCCCAACGGCAATCCCAACTGCAGTCCCAACGTCAATCCCGCTAACGCCGATCCCACCAACACCAATTCCACCGACGCCGATCCCAACGGCAATCCCAACCGCAGTCCCAACGTCAATCCCGCTAACGCCGATCCCACCAACGCCAATTCCACTAACGCCGATCCCAACGGCAATCCCAACTGCAGTCCCAACGTCAATCCCACCAACGCCGATCCCACCAACACCAATTCTACCAACGCCGATCCCAACTGCAGTCCCAACGTCAATCCCGCCAACGCCGATCCCAACGCTGATCCCAACGTCAATGCCGGCAACGCTGGTCCCACCAACACCAATTCCGCCAACACCGATTCCACCAACGCCAATGCCACTAACACCAATCCCACCAACGCCGATCCCAACAACACCAATTCCGCCAACGCCAGTTCCTGAGACATCTCTCCCATCAACTGCAATTCCAATGACATCTTCTCCCCCACTTCCTGTTTCACGACTCCAGATGAAGTGCCCCGACTCAGTTAAGAGCAGCGGACAGCTAGAAATTTCAGCAACGCTTGATGACGGTGGGCAATGCAACGTTAGTTGCGGAATTACATTCCATCCGAATGCCAGTATTTTGGTTGAGGGACTCGAGAAGGGAATCGTTGAGAAAACAGTGAACGGGGACACGAAAATTGGTTTCGTGGTCACACTGAAAAAGGAAAACAGCAACAAAGCGACATTCTCAATGAGCGAGTTTGATGTTGACGGTGACATTGAAGCACCTGCTTCATGTAATGTGATAATAGAAATTGAGGATCCGATTTCAGAAGGAACTAAAATAGCAACAGAAGCAGTAACAGCTCTCTCAGGTGTCTTAGGTATAGCATCCGGCCCAGCTGCAGCTCAAGCAGTAAGGCTTTCGTTAGCGCTTGCTCCGTGTATTTTACAAGAGAGGGACAACAATAGTCTTCCATGGATGCTCCACCCAACTCAAATGGCCGATCCTTATTACGAATCGGAATACGCTGGTTGCATCCTTGGAAATGCTATGATAGTAATTGGCTTTGGTGTTGTTTGCTATTCAATCATTCTTGTCTTAACAAAATTAATGCCTGGCCGCTTCGAAGACTACATGGAAACATCCAGAATGCTAAAATTTCCATCAGTTCCATTATTCGTATTCTTATTTCTGTATCAAGGTACAGTTCTTAGCGTTTTTAAACTAATTTTCTACCCCGGATCTGAAGGCAGGCACTACGCTATCTCCGTGCCAGGTTTTATTCTTTGCGTGGCAGTACCTGTACAACTACAGAGGATCATATCAAGAGAAGTCGAGGATAATAAAATGGCGAGGTATCGTATTGACGACGTCATTCTTCCAAAGTGGTTGTTGTTTATCGTTGGTCCTGGTGAATGGGTCAGCACAACAAAAAAAAATGCATTTGTGCAAAAGTATTCGACTATGATAAGGCCGTATAAGGACACACGTTCTTGGTATGTTGTGTTTGAATTTGTATGCATGGCTTTACTTGGAGCAGCCATGACTTTAAGAACCACAACATGGCAGGAATGTGGTCATGTTAGAGTGTTCAGCGCTTCTGTGAACTTCTTTTTTTTTATTTTTGAATTTGCGACAAAACCTCATGTCAGGGGTAGAGATTGCTTCACAGATCCAGCTCTATTTATCCTTCAGTCAATGGGGCTTTTACTAGTAGGCCTCGGTTACTATAATGAGGACCTAGACTACTGGACGTTCGAAGCAGCGATGCCATTTTTTCACGCTTGTAGCGCATTACTGACTATAAAGCTTATACTTGACCTTATTTGTTTAATTTGGGTACTGTTCCTCTTCCAAGACCCAAACAAAACCGGATCTTGGAAACGTTCATCTCGCAGGCAAAGACTCCAGAATGATGAATTTAGAGAAGAAAAGAAAAATATTGTCGAGTTGAATGATTTCGATACGGAAGAAGGTTCTGACATCACAACTTTGTTCGAAGCCTCAGCAGAAAAGCGTGGAACTTCTTCCGCTGATCAACATGATACTAAAGAGTCTCTTATGAGGGGGCTTACATTACCTTTATTAAAAAGTAAATCAATGAACGATTCAAGTGAATCAACTAATGAAACAAGACCAGATTCCTCAAAGGGGTCCAAACCTTTCTTCGACCCAATAGAATCTGGTACTGGGTATGTAGTATTGTCGTTGTGTGGAATAATGGGAAAAAAAAAAAAAAAAAAAAATTAAATAAAACAGAAAATCTGCTCTCAATGCAAGCAAGAAAGTATCTCGCAGGGAAGCACAGAGTGGCTCAAGTAGTCCTTCGGAAGCAAAAGCTGCAACTGAGACACCAACTCCGGCATATATGACGGTAAATGGACCTAAAGAAATTGATGGAAGGTACACTCTTAGTCACATCCTTCACAGAGATTCTCCTGTTTGGGTATCAGGTATCCGTAAGATGCAGCTCGATTCTACTGGAAGATGGTCAATACGTGAAGGTTATGGACAAGCCGGATGGAAGGTTCGAAGCGTTGAAACTGCTGGTGAGGCACTCCCTCATCAAATAGAGTCCTGGGAGGGAGGTCAGGATAGTGAAGTTGCTCCAGTCGACATTACAGTTAGTGGTCCTCCTCCTTTGAGGAAAACTCCTTCTAAGTTTAGCTCCAATAGAAAGGTGTGTGGTTTTTTTTATATAATACTGCAATACTTCGTCATTCCTCTTTTCAACAAACACAACCAACACTAGGCATCTGTTGATTCCTTTCTGCGACAAAAAAGACGCAACTCTCCTTCATCATTAGCTGATTCTCCTACTGAGAAACAAAACTTGTTGACTTCCTTAGCTGTTTGAAAACGCTGAGCAACTGTTTCACGCCTGTTTTGATCTGCTTGATAGACCCTTTTTTTTTAATTTTATTTATTTTTATTATTATTATAACATTTATGCAACATCTCACACGTTTTTTTATAGGTTAGTTTCGTTGCTCTCTCAAAATCTGTTTTTTGTTTTTCTCAACAAGTTGTTTCTAGCTAACGGTTCCAAAATTTTATGCACCTGGCTGGTACGCTTTTTTTTTTCCCTTCAAAAAGCTCTCCCCGAGCACTAACTTCCCTTATTTCTCTATTAGCAACGTTACTTTAATACTTGTTTTGAGGTGGGTTTGTGGTACTTTTTGAAAGCCCTCAAAACCACGTGTTGATGGTTTATAAAAGATTGTCGATAAAATAATTATTTATTTTTCTGTTTTCTTTCTTTAAACTTTTCTGCCTTTCGCCTTTCGCCTTTTTTTTTTTTTTTTTTTTTTTTTTTTTTTTTTTGTGGAAAAACTTGTTAATTCGTTGGGTGACTTATTCTGGCCTGACATGTATTTTATTATCTACATGTTATTTTTTAGCATGTATGTGTGTATCTGAATAAGTGGCAAAAAAAAAAAAAAAAAAGCAAGTGTATCGTTGTTCGATAACTTCATTCACGATTCAAGCCGATTTATATTTCACGCAACGGTTAATAATTTAAGTTTTTTCTTATATTTTTTTTTTTGCTGGTACATTTGGTTGTATTAACAGCTCGTTTTAATTCGTTTTTTTTTTTTCCAAATGTTAGTTGCTACTCATGAGAAAAATCTCTAGAGAGGAGTCTGTGGGGCAACTGCTAATAGTGTTTTTTAGAACAAAAAAAAAATTGAAGAAAATCAAGAATGTAATTTAATTCTTTTTTTTTTCTTGGCGGAATTTCTCTATGTCTTTTTTTGAAACCAAATTATGTTCAGCAATTATGAAATGAAAATGGAGAAAAAAGCTCTTTTTGTTTTTAGATGTCACCCCGCGAGATCTTCTTTTCTTTAGAAAGTGAATCAGAGAAACAAAACTTTTTTTTTTCCCCCCCCGTTCGAACACTGCAGCAAAGGTCACTGATTAGCACAATATTCTTTCTTGTCTTGTTGTTTATATTTTATTCACATTGGCTGATTGATGAGGTTGTGATTTTTTGTTGTAGTTTTTTTTTTGCAAACCACCTTGATACTTACGTGCGAGAGTCCTACGGACGCAAAAACGTGGTTCGGGTTATTTGTTACTACAGGCTTCGTTGCTTAAGAAGTTACGATCACTGAGAAAATATAACATGTTTGCACTTTTTTTTTTTTTCTTTCTTTTTCCCCACTTGACCTTAGTTTTTTTTTTCCCCTCTTTTTTTTCTAAAAAAAAAAAAAAAAAGTAATCAATTTACTTTTTCGTTTATTTCTCGGTCCGGCGCAGTTATGACCTTAAACTGACTGTCATCTTACCTGATCCTTTTGGTTTTCATTTCTTGCTGAGTGATATGGCTATGTGCTGCCCAAATCTTTTGTGGTACATTTCTAAAGCTTTTCGGTAAGCCCACAGTACAATTATAATGCTTTGGACAACTGGGGGTGAACGATCCTCGGTACTGTTCCGGGGGTTTCTATTTTCTTTCGTGGAGTGTGGGCATATGGCACATGTGGTCGTATTATAAAGAAAGATGTATATGAAAGAAAGAAGATTTTTTATTTTTTTCACCTTCCCCCCACTCCCAGATCATTTCTCTTTTATTTTCTTTTCTTGTTTACAACCTGTTAGCCTCTGGGCAAGGTGGAGGCTGGAAGTCGATCACTTCCAGCCAATACTATGAAACTACAATCTTCGCGATTGGGTCCTTACTGATGCGGGCTACCCAGACCCCTCGTAGTCATCAGTTTGTATTTTGCTAACTAAACTAAACTAACTTCTGTTGGCAAAAAAAAACCATTCAGATTCCAACCTTTAAGTAATTTCGTTGAAGAAATAACGGCTTTCAATCTGAAAAATTTCTTCTCCGACTATGTCGGTATAAAAAAAAAACAACAACAAAAAAACAAACAAACTGTTTTCTTTGATATAACAATTGTTTAAAAAAAAGAAAAAAAACTCTACACTGACATTCTAGTTACCCCCTCTTCTATTATCAAAGAGGGAGGGAATCTTTTTTTTTTTTTTGTTTATGTATTTCTGATGCACACGATTGCTACATCTGGTGTCAAGTTTATCACATCGGATTGATGTGTATATCGCTGGTATGAATACCCTATGACAGGTTTGAAACAAGAACAGAATAAAAATCTAACTTCCTTATTCAGCTTAAAAAGGGTGCATACTTCTGTAGTTGCGTCGATGCGCAGAGAATTGATGACCGTCTCTCAGACTGTCACTTAAAACGAATTAAAGTAAGTTTTTTTTTTTTTTTTTTTTTTTTTTAAAAGGACTCTTGGCCTTGCTGCGGAAAAGAGTAATGATGATCGCCTCAGATACGTATAGTTCCCCGTTTTTTTTTTATGTTCCTTCTCAAGCAATTTTCTTTAACTAACGAATTTTCATTTTTTTGGTCAATTTTTCCCAGTCATATTTGGGTTTCTGTGTCACGTACGTTGATGCTTTATGTGGATTTCTTTCTTCGTCCAATGTTGGAGCAAAGTAATTCAGATTAGCCAGTTAAACGCAGACAGAATCCTGTCGCATGGGAGAAACAATAAAGTATCGGCTTTCAACCTGAGTGGGTTAACACACCAGGAAAGGATGTCTGATTTCTTTTCTACAGACTTCAATAATAACCAGCTGAGCTACACACATGCCAATGCATTCTGGAAGGCACGATGGTGAAAACCATCACAAGTTCTATAGAGAAGGTGACTGCTTCTAACAGAACTGCGGAAAAAAAAGACACATCCAACGTCTTGATGCTTTTAACTCTCGTGCGTACATTCAGGTGGGACTGGTTTGTTTTCCCATTTCTCTTTGGTAGTTTCAAAAAAAGTCCTATACTCTTTTCTAGTAGTACCTCCAGTGTATTATGTTAGATTACTCAGCCAGGGTAAATAGTTGTTTGTGTTAATTTCTTACTAACTATACGATTATTGTAGCCTATCCCGATCTGGTTTGAGATTTTAAAAAAAAATAAAAAAACATTCCACCTTGAGTTCCTACGTGTAAAGCGTTCCGTTCCCAGAGTATTTGTGCAACACGAACATTCGTACTAATGGCTTGTTACTGTTTGAGTAACCTTTTGAAAGCCAAAGAGGAACACACTCGTTCATTCCAACTGAAAAAAAAACGTGCTATTTTTTTCTTACTTCTTACATCAACAAAAAACAATTCCTTTTTTTTTTTGCAGAAATTTCTGCGATTTTTGATCCGTTTCTGAGTTATTTAATATTTAATAACTATCCTCTGCGTTCTTTTTTATTGTGTGATTCTTTTTCTTAGAGTCAGCCGATTGCCTCAGCACAGTCACAGTCACATTCACATTCACACCGGCATTTACCGACTTCGTTGTACGCGCTATTTCGGAAGTTGCATTTATTGTTTGGTATCTTATTGAATTCTTTACTTGGCGCATTGATTAATCTCTCTCCTTGCGCTGCATTGCTGTGATGATTTTTGTTGCTAACGCGTCACTTGTTTTTATGAGGACTTCGTAAAGCAGACGATTGCTGCGTCGCTTATCTCGTTTTACTTCGTCAGATGGCTGTCTATTCGCGGACGGACTTTTTTTTTTTTTTTTTTTTAAATCATTTTTTTTAATTTCTCTCCTCTTTATTTTTTTGTTTGTTTGTTTGGAATGCTAACGACACGTGGGCCCCATTTTTGGCTTGCGTTAGTTTCACTGGGTAACCGGTATTTTTTGTATAAAAAAAAAACAATTTTAAAATCAATAATTGAAAAAAAAAAAAAAAAATACTCAAAAACCGGCATGCCTGATGAAAATGCTTTGATTCTAACGGCAGGGTTGGTCTAACCTGCTGATTATCTGCAGCCAGCCCTCAGGATAAATTAATTTCATTTTTTTCTTTTTGTTGTTGTTGTTGTTGTTGTTTTGTTGTTTAGTTAACTTTTGCTAACTAGACAAACGGTCAGTTTCGTTTTTCTGTGCAAACGTTTTGTTGTATCCGACGAGTATTTTTGTCTCACAATCTTGTTGTGATCTATAGAATTGAAGACTCTCATTTAATCTTTTTGGATCCTGAAAACAGAGTGCTTATTATTTGAAGACGGAAAGCTGGAGATTGGTACTCATTAATCTTCAGTCGATGCTACTTCAACAATCCATGCGAAATCTTCGGATATGGCTACGGATTGGGTCCTCTGTTACTGTGAGTTACCTAGCACTCATAATATACAGTAACGTTGGATTAAATAACTAAGTAACTAATTAATGATAGTAACTAACTATTTTCTGCGATTCTAAGAAGGCTGCGATTATCAACTCATCTCTTTGAGGAATACTTTAGTGGCTGACATGTAACAAATTGTTTTTTATACAGGTTTCATTAAAACTTATATTATTCTCATTTTTTCAGGTATTTCAGTTTACGAATTTGATGGCTACGATGTTAGTGGATTGCTTCTCGAAAAGAATAGTTTTGACTGCATCGTTGTTATTATTATTATGCTTTCCGTACTAGGCACCCCCTGCTAAAAAAAAAAAAAATATTTATTATGACTGATACGGACAGCAGCTCTGTAGCAGCGGTTTCACAGCCGTCGACTCCACGGAAAACACCACCACCACCAGCTCCGACTTGTCCTTGTGATCATAATTCTTGGGATAATGTGAGAATAAAGAAGGGGATTAATGCTCTTCGTTGTAGGGTGTGTCAGGTTCAATGGAGACTGCATCACAGTCAGTTTACGAGATGTAAAAAATTTAATGATAACACGAATGGTGGATGCTCGGGAGAGTGTTTTGATTTACACATTCATCAATTTAAAGAAACTCTTGCTGCTCGTAAAGAGAGATTCGGAAACACTGTTCTAAACGGTGTCCCTTTACAGATAAAGTGTAAACACATCGATTGTGATGACACCGATCAATCTGAAAACGGTTTATCTGATGAGCCTGATCACTATTCTCAACCATCACAAGAACTTCATGGTATGCTTGATAGGTTTCGTCGTACGATGTCAGCAAGATTCGATTCGTAAAACTAAAAAAAAAAAAAAAAAAACTATATACAACTTTATTAAGAAGCTGTAGTCTTAACACATTCTTGTATTGTTCATAATCGTTAGTAGATTTCTGATCTTAATCACAGCTGCTGTCGTCAGCAAACATCAATTAACGTTTTTTCTAATTTAGTTTTCAATCTTGCTAGCTAATGAATTCAACTAGCTTTCCCGTGTATGTTCTCCGATGGTGTGTGTGCTTTGGGGTGAGACAAAGATTTTTTTTTTTTTTTTTTTTAAAAAAACTTACGAATTAAATTTCTTTTTTTTCCCTTTGTTTATTTCGTTCTCTCTTTTAATAAAATATATAGTAATAATAATTTCAGCAACTTATGTACGCGAACTTTCCTCTTTTTTGGTTTTTCTTTGTCGTTTTTTTTTTTTTTTTTTTTTTTTTTTTTTGTTTTTTGTTTTTTTTTTTGTTGTTCTTTACAAAAAAAAAAAAAAAAAAAAGAAGAAAAGGAAAGAACAATTTGACATGAATATTTTGGTAATTTGAAGTGGCAGTCTCTGTCGCAACAAAAAAAAAAAAAAAAAAAAATTTATCGAGTTGTAAATACCAAGTAGAATATTATACGTTATGCACGTTTATTTTTGCGTTGCACCGCTCTTTTTGCGAAACTTTAACTGGTTATTTGCAATTTTTGGGCAGAATTCTTTTTCCATCTTATATTCTTGCATTATTCACACTTTTTTTTAATTTTTTAATTTTTTTTTTCTTTATTCTTTTGTTCTTGTTTAAGTAATTCCTTTTTTAAAAAATGAAGGGTCATACCCATTTTTTCCCCCCTTTTTTTATTGCATTTTTTCAAAAATTAGCAAAAGGGAAAATGATGTGTAGTATGCCTCGATAGAAGTTTGGGTGAAAGTCCCTACCCGTGTGAGACCTCAAAAAAAAAGAAAAAGTATCAAAATTTACCCCCCACCACTATATTACTCCACCTCAACGAGTTTATATTTTTCACTTTTCGCCTCAAAAAAAAAAAGTGGTATTTAGTAAAAATACATTTCTTATCAAGGGTTGTAGCCCATGAGAAATATGAGATTTGCTATTGGCGGGTTCTTTGTTTTATTCTTGTAAAAGTGTTCAAAACTGACTCTGTTGTTTAAGTTCAAGAAAAAAAACACGCTATAATAAGGGAAAGTAGAGCAATGCGCCTACCAAATACGATACCTTAGTGAGCCCATAGTCAGTCCATATTTTTTTTTCGATTTCAGCCGTTTTTTTTAAAGAGCCCAAATATGGGCTGATTTGTAGGGCGCTACAACCAAACCAAACCGTATTTATCCTATTCCGGAATACTGTTGAAAAGTTAATACATTGCGAAATGTATTTTTTTTCTTTAGGGGTGGTGGGAGTGATAAAGATAATGTCTTTTTAACAGTGAAAGACACTTCTGTCCAAAAAATTCCATCTATCTGTGAAGCCGAAGGATATCTTTTTTTTTTTTTTGTATTTTTTTTTTTTTCTAATCAGAAAAAGAAAAAGATTTGTTTTTTAAAACCAAACAATAACAATAAAAACAACAATTACCAGCAACAAACAACAAAAAAAAAAAAAAAAAAAAAA
Organism: Flectonema sp. DT1601; assembly: GCA_964019425.1. Taxonomy (NCBI): domain Eukaryota; phylum Euglenozoa; class Diplonemea; order Diplonemida; family Diplonemidae; genus Flectonema; species Flectonema sp. DT1601. The sequence continues at coordinate 360,659 of OZ025860.1, read as the reverse complement.
AAAAAAAAAAAAAAAGCCCTCGACATTTTTTTTTTTTTTTTTTTTTAGTTCCCCATTCAAATTGCCAACTATTCAAAAAATTAATCGCCGCTTAATCTTCTGTTATTTCTTCAGTTTAACCTTATTACTTTATCTTAATATGAAAAAAAGTTTATTACTATTTTATACATTGTCAAACTATCACCTCCTTTTAAAATTGTGTTGTGGGTTACTTTTCGATAATTCCCTTCGCTTTCATTTTTCATTTTTCATTATTTTTTTGTACTTATGGTTTTCGGTCCTTCTACTTGACAGCCAATTTCTGTCGAAAAGCCTACCGCAATCTAGGTTTTTCTTTTTTTCTTCTTTTTTTTTTTTTTTTAAATTATATTTTATTATTTATTTATTTACTTTTTGCCTTAAGCAAAAAATGCATTCAGTGACGTTATCTCAGATTTTTACTACAGTTGATTTACGATTTTTTTTTTTTTTTTTTTTTTTTTCCCGCATGAACTACATTAAAGTCATCTGTTGACCCCCTTATACTGCTTCAAAATGGTGGTCTTTTTGATAATGACGTTTTTTTAGAGTAGATACGAGTCGATACTTACTTTTTTTGTTTGGTTAACAGAACATGAGTCAGGCTTTTTTTTTTTTTTTTTTTTTTTTTTGATACATCAGACTCATTAAATTTACGAGGTATTATCTTTTTTTCTTTTTCACCCCCCCGTTCCAGACAATTATCTGGCTTTTTTTTTAAAGCTAACTTATTCTAAAATTATGAAGCTTAAGCTTCTGTCATTTTTTTTTCTTCAGTTTTAACCTTTTATTATCTTAGTATGAAAAAAGAAACTTATTACTGTTTTCTACATTGTCAAACAATCAACCCCCCCCAGACAATTCTTTTTTTTCCCTTTGTAATGCGATTTCACATCCTCTTTTTTTAATCCGCTTTCTAATGCAGTTCTCCGATTAATTTGGAAGCTGTTGTGTTAAACTACCGTGTGGAAAGGAACTTCTGTACCTTTGAAAGGGTTCCCACATTGCTTACCCCTAAACCGTTTCTGGTAGGGGTGTCGCAACAGACATCGAGGTGTATTTTGTTTTCTCTATTCCTTCCTAATTTCTTTCTTTCTCCCTTCGATTTTTTTTTTTTTAATGTTTAATGGAGATCGTTATCAGAGTGAAAAAGAAAATAATACACGATCTCTTGGTAATAAAAAAAACAAACATAAAAAAAAAGAAATAAAAAAAATCAGATTTTAAATCCTAAGCAACTATCGAGGCATAGTTTTGTATTCCACGTCTCCCCTTGTAATGCTCTTAGCGACGTAGACATTGTGGCGTCCTTATTTGCGTCCTGTCACAAAGCTACTGAGAGAGGGGAAAAATAAAAAAAAACAGAATTTTTTTTTTTTTTTTTTTTGCCCTTTCTAAATTTTTTTAAAAATACAGATTTGATAAAGTTATTTTCAGAGGACCAGAAGTGTTGTGGAGGTGCATTGAACTGACAACACAGTGACGATCCTGTTGACCATGTCCACTGGCCCCTGGATGACGTAATCGCCTCTTTTTGAAGGAATGATTGTCCCTTGAAATGCATCAAGCAGGACAGGGACAATTATCCTGGAAAGCTGCACTCCTTTGTGCAGTAGGGTCTCTGGTGGATGCGAATGGCAAAGACAGGGTGATGATCTCTGACCCTTTGATTTCAGACAACCAGCCTTTTCATGTAACCCTAGGTAGCATGCAACGTTGGTTTTTTTCTTCTTCTTTTTTTTCTTTTCTCAATAAATATAACCAGCAGCCTGACTGACTTAGTACTGGATTTGCAGACTTCCTCCACTCTTTTTCTTTTTTTTTTTTCCATAGAAGAATAGCAGTCTTATAGCCCCCATTGTGGCCTTGGGCTGCAGTTTCTGCGCAATTTAATTAGCGTATAAACATGTATACAGGTGTGAACTCTTTTGTTTTGGTATAGGAAGAAGGAGGCACCATTTCCTTTTGAGGAAATATAAAACTATTTTGTTATTGGTGTGCATTTGCATATATATGCTCAATAGCGGTTCCTTTTGTAGGAGCGTTGTAGTTATTATTTTTTTTACGGATGTCGGAACCATGCTGCTACGGGCATGTCCCATCCTCAACATTTCGCTATCAATATATATTTTTGCTGTGTTCTGTTTGTCTTTTTATCACTGAGGGAAAATAAAAAAAAAATAAAAAAATAAAGTCTTTTTTTCTTGCTCTTTTTTTTTTTTATGCTCGTCTTTCCTATTAATTTTTTTAAAGGAAAAATAGGAAAATTATTGATTATACATGCACCAAACAAAAAAGAATAAAAAAAAAATAAATAAAAATGAGAAGATAACATTTTTTAAAAAGAAAATAAAAAGATGAATCTTTTTGTTCAGGGAATAAAAAAAAAAGAAAAAAAAATATCCCCGCTCTCTCTTATTTTGTTGTCTGATTTCGTTTTTTGTTTTGTTTTTTTCTTCTTTTCTTTTCTTTTCTTTTCTTTTTTTATTAGGAAGTTAAGTCTTTTCTTATATAAGATAAGCTAAATATTACTAAATAGGCAACCCAGCTTTAACAAAAGAAAAAAAAACGAAATTATGGATGTATTTTTCATCACAAAGTAGTGACTCATGTGGTTGTCAATTCCAGTGTCAAAAATTATTTTAATCGTTAAAAAAAAAAATAAAAGAAAAGAAAACAGAGCTAGGTGCTCCCGGGATCTATTCACCACGGAGTAAAATGGGGTAAGGCTGCTATTTAGAAACCAGAAATCTCAGATAATTGTGGAAGGGAAAATTTTATCTTGGATGGTTTCTAGGTATAAATATATATTTATATTTTTTTTCGTTTTGGCTTTGGTTTTTATGTGTGATTTCCCTCACTCATCAATTCGTCATATTTACCCACACCCGTTGTCAAACCCCCCAGACAATACTACTTTTAGTCACTGTTTTCATGAATTACTAATGTTTTATACTAGTTACTTTTGATACAATACATGTATTTATATCATTATAAATACGCCCCAAACAGTAAACTCCCCAACAACTCTTTTTTTTTTCTTCTTTTTTTTTTTTCATTTTTTAATAATTCAGAGGAGTTGAAGCTATATTCCTCTGTGAGAGTTTCACGGTTGGCTGGTAGCGATCTAGCTGTTACCTGTGAGCTTTTCCCTTGATTTCTTTTTGTGCTTCGTAAATAAAAATAAATAAATAGGGGAATACAGTGTGTTGATTCTTTTTACACAAAATTTTTTTTTTCCTCTTCCCCTCTTACTCGGGGGGGATATATTTTTTTTTTAATAGAAATATATCTGTAACAAAACTTATCACTATAAAATTATTATTGTTATTTTGACTATCTGTTGCAGTAGTACTCTTTATATATTTCGATGACCTGACGAGCATACATGTTGATTCAGCGTTGATCTCATTTCGAGTTTTCTCCGACATTTTTTTTATCGAGTTCAATGGAATTTGCATTGAGTTTTTTTTTTTTTGACTTATTTGCGACTTATGTCATTTTTTTTTTTTTTTTTTTTTTTTCAAATTATTCTCCTTTAAGATTGTTTTTTGTGTACAGGTGTTTGTTACTCTGTCATCAGATTGGAGTATTGTGATTGTCTCCTTTGGTTTACAACCTTTTTTTTTTTTTGTACGATTCGTGAGTTATGTACATATCAGTAGAATTACGTCAGTAAATCTTGGTTAGTAAATATTTCTTTATAGTAGTTTATTTTATTTATTTAAATTTTTTTTCTCCCTTTGTTACTCCATACTCGAACAAGGCTTAGTTTCTTTTGTTGTATGGGGTAAGAATAATGTTAGTAGCACATTTTATAAATCCTCTTTTTTTCCCCTTTACTTTTTTTTTTTTTCTTTTTGACGGGTTTTTTTTTGTGTTCAGTTAAAAATTAAAGACTTCAATTATTAGCTCGCAAATCAAGTCAAAAAAAAAAAAAAAAAAAAAGATAGAATTTTAGATTCCGGCAAAGAAAAGCAAAAAGAACCACTAGCATGTGTTTTCTTCCCGGGGGTTTAAAAAAAAATAAATAATATTATACTTCGGCTAATATAGGTCCCAAGAAGTCATTGATCAAAAGTCAATAAAAAAAAAAAAGGAATAAGTAGCAGAACGATTTATTATAGGTATAGTTTCGTTTGTCTTTATTTCCTTTAAATACAATTTTCTTTTTGTTTTTTTTTGCGCCTACAGCCCATTGTTCGGAGAATTGTGGCAGCGTACCTATTCCTTTATTAGGATTTTGTACTAATTGCGCACAACAAAACAACGGTGTGAGTAAAAAAAACGTAAAAAGTAGTGGGGTTTACCGATTTTTTTGTTTTTTTTTAAAAAACAATAAAACTCATACATAAAATGACATCAGGCTGTCATACATTCTTTTACGTGATCCTGATGACCATAACCATCGTAGCAAGAATGATACCTTATCATTTTAATGAGATGCCATGCATAAAATTTAATTAGTTTTTGATGCTTTGTGCTACTTACCACTTAGGTATGATGATGGCTTTTTTTTTTTTTCCCGTATTTTTTTTTGTATTTGTTGGGGGAAAAAAAAAAAAAAAGTTCACTCTTTTTTTTAAAAAAATTCAAAATGTTGTTTTTGTCCTGAAAAAGAAAAAAATAAATAAAATGAAATTCAATAAAGCGATTTGTAAGGAATAGTGACGAGCACAACAAAAAATATTTCTTTTTTTTTTTTTTTTTTTGATATTCAGTTGCGACAGTAGTCTGTTTTTTTTTTTTTTTTTTTTTTTTTTTTTTGACCCAGCAAAAATCCCTGTTTTGTAAGTCAAAAAAAGCATTACTTGCTTTCTCGTTCAACTGGACGAGCTTAAAATCTTTGCTTCCCAAGCAAGGGTTAAGCCCCCACAAACGATAAAGCACAGTAACATCTACCGTGTTTTTATTGGAGAAAAAAGAAAGGGGGAAAAAAAAAAAAATAGGAAGAAGAAATTATTTTTCGTTGAAAAAAGAATTTCTTACTAGCACATCAACGAGAGCAGCATTGTAACTGTTGTGTGTTTTGTTATAAAAATGTGAAATGTGTATTTGCTGGGAAAAATAAAAAATAAAAAAATGGAAGTTTTTTTTTTTTTTTTTTTTTTTTTTTTTTTTTTTGTTCATTTTAAACAGAACAAAAATAATACCAAAACAGCAACTATCAGCAGTTCGGTTCAATAATAATTCTTAAATAAAAAACCTTTTCTAATTTCTATAAAATAGGTAACAGCAGTACACGGTGAAAGTGGCTTCCTAATGTGTTTTTGCAACGCAATAATGCAACAGGATTTTTGGTGAGATGGATGAACCGTTACCCCAACGGAATTGGACATACGCCGCCAACCACAACTCTATTTTGGACTTGCTCTTGTGACGAAACTCTGTAGTGCCCTTTTCCTTTATTTTCCCCCTTCCTTTACAAGTACTTGATATTAATTTTATTTTTTAGTACCTAAAGGTTGTTACTGTTTTTACATTGTCAAATTTTCACCTCCTTTACATTGTTAAACTATCACCCCCTTCTTTTTTCTCTTTGTACCTGTTCGGTAGAAAGAGAATTGTGGCAACGTAACTGTCGTAGCTAACGTATTCCTTTATTAGGATTTCAAACAAAAAGACGGTGTGAGTAAAAACTTGTAGTAAAGTTTTGCCGATTTTTTCCCTTGTTTTTTTTTTTGGAAGAGCATTCCCATAAAAGTGGAAAATAGTGTTCAGAACAAAAAAAAAAAAAAAAAAGGGGAAAATTTTTTTTTTTTTTTTTGATACAAAAAAAAAAACACGTTGCTAAAAAACACAATCAACAATACCCAAAATTGGAGGTACGCACTGGCACTACGATAAGTCAGTTATGTTATGATATTATTTATTTATTTATTTATTCGGCGAGTATCATTGCTGTACTTGTGTTACGAGCTGCGACGGTTCATTATTTTTTATTTACGTTTGTTTCTTTTTTTATCGAGACAGAGTTGCTTGCAATTAGTGCATAAGTGCTACATTTCTGCCATGCTTCTTGAGTTGTATCTTTTCAACCTATTTCCTCCTGTAGTCGCGCTACAATCAGAACGTCATATTTTTTTTCCTTGCAAAGACTTGGGAGAGGTATATACGGTTTTGTTTTTTGTTTTTTTATACCTCTTGTCACGGTGAGATAAAAAAAGGAAAAAATATGTATTTTTTAAAAAAAAAAAAAATTAAAAGACGTTTTGTTAATCATTACAGCCGCATTTATTCTGCGATTGTGTGAAATAGTGCATGGCCTCTTATATTAGAATTCTTTTGTGTTTTTGACACTTTTTTTTTGTATTTTGTTCTATCGAAACGTTACTCTTTTTTAAGCTTTGCGCACAATCGCATGCTTCTTTAATTTGCTAGTGTTTTGTCAAAGTTCATTATCTATTGTTTTCTTTTTTAGCATCGTTCGTTCTTTCCATCATAGTTTTACTTCAGAATGCTGACAAGGATCCAATTCCTGGTATTGTATTGATTGATTCTAGTTTTCTCGTACATAGGTGACCTATTTTTAAAAAAAAAAAAAAAAACATCCGTCTTGCTGTGTTTTTCCTTGAGATCAAAAATATGCAGTATTGAATGGTATTTTTTTAAAAAAGAAATGTCTCTGGTTAGCATCAAACAAAAAAAAAAAAAGGAAAAAAATGAAAATTTTATTTCATCATCGGGTTTAGGAGTTGCAGATTTATTCTTACTTCTTCTTTTTAATGTGAAATTTGATTCATTGGTTTTTTTCTACTCTCTCCATAAAAAAAAATAGTTTGTTGGTTTCGTTATCGATGGCGTGATGTACCATTTGATATGGGAAGTTTCGTATGGTATGTGTTAATCAGCTTTTGCGCATTCAACTTTTTTTTTTTTATGATTTGGTCGCCCCTTTTTTTCTCGCCCCTTCCTCGATGTTAGTGCCGTAAGGGCCACAACTTTTGTCCTTGGTCATCTCTGCTTGGTGCTTGAGTCAAGAAGAATCCTGTTTTTCTTTTGACAGGAAGGTAAACATCCCCATTTTATTATGTTACAAACAACAAATGGTTTACTGTTGTTGGTTTTTTAAATATTTTTTTATTGTCTTTTTCTTTAACCAGACTTGTCTGCGGTCATGATAAGTGGTATTTTGATTGAAACCTCCCTACCTGAATTCTGGCTTCCTTGCTCAAAAAAACCCGCACAAAATTGTTTTTTATTTTTTTGTTGTTCTTTTTCACTTCAACTTTCCCATTGCGATTTCTGCCGCTCAGAGATATGCAGTAAGCATTTTATTATTATTTTTTTTATTTTATTTTTATAAATATCTTTTTGTTTTAATCATTTCACTCTTTTACTTTTTACTTTGTTAGAATCCAAAACTATTGACTGATTTAAGAATAGTTAGTTTTTTGTATTTTGTATTTTTTTTTTTTTTTTTGGATTGCAGTATTTCATTTTCTACTCATCATTAATTGCGAACCATTCTTATGCTTTCTTCGCATTAATAATGAGATACGCGGAATTTGATGCTCACTGTTCTCGCAGTAACAAATACTTGCTTTCACCAACGACTCAGAATTGAGGGCTTTTGCCATCCAAAGAAGATTGTTGCGACTGTTTCTTTGGATCGTTCTGTACTGATGTTTGATACTGTTTACTTTAACTTGATGAATTACGTCTGTTTTTTGTTTCATGCCCACCGTTATCATTCTGTTTCTTATTTGATATTGGCGGTGTTCTCAATGTTTTTTTTTTTTTTTGAAGACCCGAAGAACATTTCTGGTTAAATTAGCCCCCAAACCAGGAAACTGTTTCTTTCGGATATGTTCTTCTAGCATCATATGTTGCTTTTCGTTGTGGTAATTTTTTTTTCGCAAACGTACATTCTCAGAGAATTGAGTTGCTTACCTGGATAAGGTTGTCGTGTTTATTGGGTAGCCTTCAATCAATAATGATTAGGAGATTTTGAAGAAAAAATTAAATTTCGTATATAGCGGCATGCTTTTATGTTATCTTTTTGGATGGTCAAGCTTCCCTCAAACGCTATTGCAAGCAAAGCTGGCAACTGCTGATAAAATAAATATTGGCAGTTGTTTTTTTTTGGGAATTCGTGGTTACCACCAACCAAGGTAAAGAGATGGCTTTTCCCCCGAAAAGCAGAGTGTATACCTACACTAACATTACCTTTAGTCACTGTATCTCAGAACTAATGTTAAATTATCGTTATGTTGTTTATGATACAATACATTTGTATTTTACGTACAAAATCAAACAGTTAACCCCCTCGTATAGTATCCGTATTCTGACGATTTTTTCTTCGATTTCTTTTATCGCGATAGTCAAAAAAAAACACCCTTTTTGAGATGTGATGATGCTTTTGGTTTGCTCAGTCGGTTACTTGGAGTGATTTTCGGTTCCATCACTTTGCGCTGTTTTCTTTTTTTGTTACCAAGCATTAGTTTACTGAATGTATGGAAAAAAAAATTTTTTTTTATAGGTGGCGAACAAAAACCAGTGTGGAAAAATATTTTTTTTTTCCCCCATTAACAACTACAAAATATTCTTCAGTCAAGTACTTGATATTAATTTTGTTTTAACACCTAAAGTTGTTACTGTTTTTACATTGTCAAAGTTTCACCTCCTATCATTCCTTTGAGCTTAAAAAATGCAGTAACCTATTACCTCCAAAGCAAACTTTCTAATGGGTGTTGGAAACCGATTTATCGGTTTCTAGCTATGCTAAAGGGAACGTTAGACGTCAATGAGGCCACTGTGTTGTCTTTTTTTTTATTATTATTATTTATGCAGAAGACTTTCTTTCCCTGAGTCTACCTATATGTTCTCAATGGCTGTTTCGTTTTCCTCGATTTTTTATTTCCTTTTTTTTTTTTTTTTTTTTAAAAAGGGGGCAAACAAACAGTTGCGTAAAATAGAATGCTGGAAGGCGCACATAAATCCTGTTTTGAACTCTTCAGAAAATCAAAATCAGCTTAAATGTTTGGTGGCTTTTTAAATACACTCTCTTTTTTTCTAATTAATTTAAATAAAACGTTGCATGTCTGTTCGATATTATTTTCTTTTTACCTATTGGTAGAAAGAGAATTGCGGCACCCAATCGCTCAGACAAATATAAAAAACTGGTTTTTGCGGATTATTATTTTTATTTTTTATGTCGGTACTCAGGCAATTCCATACTAAAAACCGATGAATATTTTCCTTATTTGCAAAATGGTGACTGATATGTTGCTTATTTTATTTTATTTTTTTAAAATTATTTTTTAGTGGTAACTCTTGTTCTTTCGCTTTAGTTTGAAAAAACCATTCAGATTAGTCTTATTGTAGAACGCAGACAGAATCCTGTCGCATGGGGGGAAAATTAATCATGAGCATAAGAAATAATGGCTTTATATCTGAATAGTTTCTTCTCCGATCACGTCGGTACAAAAAAACAAAACAAAACAAAACAAAACAAAACAAAACAAAACAAAACAAAACAAAACAAAACAAAACAAAACAAAACAAAACAAAACAAAACAAAACAAAACAAAACAAAACAAAACAAAACAAAACAAAACAAAACAAAACAAAACAAAACAAAACAAAACAAAACAAAACAAAACAAAACAAAACAAAACAAAACAAAACAAAACAAAACAAAACAAAACAAAACAAAACAAAACAAAACAAAACAAAACAAAACAAAACAAAACAAAACAAAACAAAACAAAACAAAACAAAACAAAACAAAACAAAACAAAACAAAACAAAACAAAGAGATCGGAATTCTCTTTGTGGAGCGCAAGGTTGATTACTATGACGCACTCCGAAACCCTGTCGGATGGCGATTTTTTTTTTTCTCTTTTTTTTTTTTTTTAAACCTTTTAGTCGGCATCTCTAGAGCCTCACATTGTTTGGTGAGCTGATGTCTTCGTGTGGTCATTTCTGTAGTAAGATATTGTGATAGCGAGAAAATGGTATTTCTTTTAAAGCCAAATAGCAAAACTGTGAAAGGCTGAATTAAATAAAAACTGAATTAGTTATTTTTGTCAATTCGGATAACGTTAATATATTATGTTGAACATTAATTGGTGACTTGTGGTTGGTCCTGTTTTTTTAATCTGCCTTTCACGTGGTTATTGGATTGTTATTAGTTTTTTTTTTTTTTTTTTTTGTTTTTTAAAATACAGTACAGTTTGAAAAAAAAAAAAAAAAACAGATCGTCTTTCTTATTTTATTTGCTAACCACGTAGAGCTCGGCAGGCGTTCAAGGGACAGTTTTTTTCTTTTTTTTTTCCCCATCAACTAATAGGCAACCTTCAGATCGTAAACTATTATAGCAATACGAAAAAAAAAAAAAAAAAAAAAAAAAACTGCTTGCTTGCTTTTTTTTTTTTTTGTATAATGTTGTAGTGGTTTTACACCTATTTTTTGTTCTTTTTTTTTTACTTCTTTTTTTCTTCTCCCTCGTTTCTTTTTTTTTTTTTTTTTTTTTTTTTTTTTCCTTCCCCCCTTTCGACAATGACTTTCAGGAACCCTTTCAACCCCTTTCAGGAACTCTTTCAAAAGATAAAGTGAGGAATAAACTCGGCGTGTCTCACAGTTTGTTGGGTCACTGAATTCAGAATAAACTAATCATAATGATTTGTTTTCTGTATATAAAAGAAGTATCATATTGTTTCTTTATTTAAAAATGTCGATGTAAGCACAACCACACAGCAGACAATTAATTAAGGACTTCTAAGGCACATGAACTTGATATTTAACTCTTATCTGTTGATTTGATAATAAAATAATTTGAAGAAAACAAAAAAAAAAAACAATAACAACAACAACAAAAAAAGCAAACAAAAAAAAAAAAAGAACTAATTTCTTTGCAGCGTCCGAAATCAGACACCTCACCAGCAACCTTTGTGGCAGCTCTCCTCGCTGATGGATAACATTAGTGAATCCACCTATTTATAAAAGGATTTTATGTATTTAGGGTTTTACTTTATTATATTAATATTTTATTCTTCTACTACAGTATTAATACATGTGTAATGGGTAGTGTTATCAGCAATTTTTTTAAAGTTGTATAAATAAAAAAAAAAAACTTTTTTTTTTCAGTAACAAAAAGTAAAAGGAATATACTTTAAATGGGTTGCGGCCTTAGTCACGTTCAGAGTATGGAGAACGATTGTATTCCAAGCGGACCACAAAGAGAGCCTTCACAGCTTCGCAGAGGGTTTGTGTACAAAAAGCATTCAATGATCGCTAGTGTAAGACAGAGTATGAGAGGAGGTGATGAGTATTCTGACACAATGAGTCAAGAAAGTCTGTCAGAACAAGGCAGAAGTAGATTACAGGGATGGGTTCAGGGTGTTCAGAAAACAACTCTCTCATCTGAAGTTGAAGAAGAAGAAGATGAAGAAAACCAATGGGTCATGAGTGAAGGTACCAGTTCTGTTAGTCCTAACACTTCAATTAACTTTTTAGACGATGAGTTCGCAAGTATGCCAAAGGCTCTCTTCAGATCCGTCTCTGAGGAACACCTCAATCGCCCTCTGTCTCCAGTGAGGCTTCAATCACGTGCTCAGTTGCATGCTTTGGCAACAATTCACTCACTGCGTTCTGATTCAACTCGCACTTCTAATCGGTCTCCTGTTTCACCATCTGCTATTGTGTACCCAGCACTTCCTAAAATCAACTCTGTTTGTGTAGTGGGGTCACCATAGTAAAAATATTCTGTGTTTGGTGAATTCTGCTTTATTAGTGACAAAAAAAGATTTTTTCGAAAAATATATCAACGACAGTTCCTTGAAACAATAGGAAATAGCTTTGTCTATTATCGTATTGCAAATTTTCTCGATCCTTATCGATAGTGGCTTTTTCAAATCAAAAATTGGATAAATATCCTAGAAGTACCGAAGACAATAACGTCGAGTCTCCATCGCCGTGTTGTTCTGTCGATTGAAAAAGTTGAAATCAAGACTTTTTATGTTTTCTGTCATTGGAGAGCCCTTAGTTGTGAGGTAACTAGTTTAATATGCTTTTTTTTATATTATTCTCTTCTTTTTTTTTTTTGTTTTTTTTTTTTTGCTTTTTCCCCCTTCCCTATTCTCTGTGTTTCTTCCCTCTATATCTTTTCGTTGTGGAGAGGATAGGAAATGGAAAGAGGGTGGGTGGGAAAATATTTAAAAAAAAAAAAAAAAAAAAAAAGCAGACAAAAAATAATACTTATCCTTTTTTTTTTTTTTTTTTTTTTAAAAAAAAAGAAAACCGACAGTAGGAAATCAAAACGATTATTTATTTATTTATTTATTATTTTTCTTTTATTTTTTTTGCTTCTACCCCACAACACAAATCTTTCTTTTCCATCTTTTTATTGTTTTTTTTATTTTTTGATTCTAAGTTAGGAATGTTCAATCAAATCTAAGTAGTTTACTTAGAGCTACTGGTATCTCTTTGATTGGTTCGTAATAAAACGGAAACGTTTTTATTATTATTATTTTTTTAAAAAAATTAATTAGATCAAATCACGATAGGGTGATTAGTCTCTAATAGTATTTTTTTTTTAAATTTTTAATTTTTAATTTTTTTTTTTTTTTTTTAATATTGTTTTCCTTCACTACATGTTGATTGGTTTTTTTTGTCGTAGCACTGGGGAGTTAACCCGATGCTCTTTAGTTTGCTGTATCAGCGATGCACATGTATTGGACTTCCTTATCTATCTGTCTTTGTTTAACGTCTCATGACATAGTTCTTTTTTCGGCTTTGTCTGGAACACCCTAAAATTCAAAAAAAAAAAAAAAAAAAAAAAAAAGGGCAGGGGGGGGGAAGATATTTTGAGATAAAATATGTCGAATACTGGTAATGCGTGTACTTTTTGTATAACTAATTCAAGCGAGTGTAAAAACTGTGAAAAAAATGAACAACGACTAAGCTTATTTTCACAATTATCTATACACTCTCGATTCGGTACTATTTTATACAAAAAAAAAAAAACAATCCCGCAAATTTATGCGGGATAGGAATATGTATTTCTTTTGCCCCTCTTTTTTTTTTTTTTTTTTTTTTTTTTTTTTTTCGTTCTCTCTTTTTTGTACCTAACCCTGCTTAAAACACTGTGGGTTTTCTGACTTTGGACAGAAAAAAAAAAAAAGAAAAAAAAAAAAGGAAATGGTTAGCTTCATTACACTGATCAAATACAAAACACAACATGATTGCACTTCGATTGTTGTTTTTTTTGCTGTTATGTTTCTCGATTGCACACGGCTTCTCTGATTTAATGTAGAATCGTATTTTTTAGGTATCAAAAAATAAAAAAAGAACTGGCCATAAAATAGTTTTCTTCTCCGACTACGTCGGTACAAAAAAAAAAAAAAAACTGATCCTGACAAACGTAGCAACGTTATCACAATTATTTTGTTCTGCTGTAACGATCTTAAATTGCAAAAAAATAAAAACAACAACAACAACAACAACAACAACAACAACAACAACAACAACAACAACAACAACAACAACAACAACAACAACAACAACAACAACAACAACAACAACAACAACAACAACAACAACAACAACAACAACAACAACAACAACAACAACAACAACAACAACAACAACAACAACAACAACAACAACAACAACAACAACAACAACAACAACAACAACAACAACAACAACAACAACAACAACAACAACAACAACAACAACAACAACAACAACAACAACAACAACAACAACAACAACAACAACAACAACAACAACAACAACAACAACAACAACAACAACAACAACAACAACAACAACAACAACAACAACAACAACAACAACAACAACAACAACAACAACAACAACAACAACAACAACAACAACAACAACAACAACAACAACAACAACAACAACAACAACAACAACAACAACAACAACAACAACAACGACATTTTTTATTTCACTCGTTAGGGAAAATTACCAATTGAGTAGCGTGTTGGAGTTGGAGTTGAATTATCTAATCTTTTTCGGTTTTCTTTTTTCCCCATAATGTACAACACTTTTTAATGTTTTTAACATCAACAACTTCGAGTTCAATCGGAGAGTGGCTACACTTTCAAAAAAGACGGAAATGAATTCACATATTAACGTATTCAGTCTTTATACCAATTTTGACGTTGAGGAAAGTTGTGAACTCGTCAAAAACACTTAACGGGGGATGATTGACAGTCCTATAAGCTCTATTTATCTTTTCCTGTTCGTAGTAGTGTGTATGTCAAAGCTTACAAACATTAACACTCAACTAATTCAACGAAGATCTTTTTTTTTTTTAAAATTATTATTAAAAAGTGTCTCAATCAAAAAAAAAAAAAAATATAAAAAAAAAAAAAAACAATGTTTTCTTTTTTTCTTAAAGTCTCATACCACCCTTAATACACATTTGTGTATGGGAAAGCAGAATGAGAGTTCGTTGTGTACTTTCCTTTCTGTGCCTTTGGTATTAACCAGTGGCAACTGTCTTGGCATTCCTGCGTTTGATTTGCGCGGGATTACGTCTTACCTTCTGCTCATAGTAACTTTTTCAAAGAAAAAAAAAAAGGAAAAGAAGAAAATAGAAGGAAGGGAAAAGAAGAAAAAAAGAATTTTCTCACTGGGCAGTTATTAGGTCAACGTCTCGTGTAAACCTCTCTTTAAAGTGTAACTTTAAAAAAAAAAAAAAAGATTCAAAGCGGTTTTGAAAAAAATCGTCACCCAATCAATAGCCAGTTATAAGGGCTAAACGGAATTTTGGACACCTCCTTTAACTTTCTCGGTTTAAGTCGGTTCACGATCTCGTACAAAAACGAAAACATCATCACGTGTTATATAATACGGTTTTCTGCATGGTTTAAAGTTAAAGCCATTTCATCTCATGTATAGAAATAGTGTATGTAAGCCAATCAATTCAAAGTAACTGTTAGTTGGGTAAACTGTGACAGCAAAAAAAAAAAAAAAAAAAAAAAAAAAACGGGAATTACTTTTTGTTCCCTTTGTTGAAAGTCATCGAGTCTCTTCGTGAAATGTATTTATTTGTGAAGTGAATTTTTATTTTTATTTTTATTTTCATTTTTTTTTTTTTTTCTTCTTAAAAAAGTGTTGTAGACACATCTTCCCTGCTACATACATACTGTACGCCTGATATCATTAGTTACCCAAACAACAGATCCTATGAGGAAATTCTTTGCGTGAGCTTCGCTTTAATCAGAAACTTGCTGACTTGCATATTTTTTTTTATTTATTTCTGTGATGTATTTTTTACTGTAGTGGGTTCTCGACTAAATACCAGAAGGGAGAAAAAAAAACAACCTGTACTCGGCTTACACTTTTAAAGACTACCAGTTTTCTTGATCAGAATTCTAGCAGACAAAGAAAAGTAAAAGAACTGTACTAACATGTAGTTTCTTCCCGGTATTTAAAAAAAAAAAAAAAAAAAATTGTTTACTATAATTTAGTATGAATTAGTATAACGAATGCCTGAATGTTTCCACAGAGAATACTTGCGTCTAGCGTTTCACCGCCTTACCGGGATAGTTAGAGACATTGAGTGATTTAATAAAAACTCTTTGTCTCGCAACTATATATTGGATTTAGTTTTGCCTAGTGAATAGAGAGGGGAATGAAAGCTACAAACTACTACGTGTTGTTTTTCTTCAATAAGAAAACAAAAAAACAAAAAAACAAAATGTTGCTCGAATTGTCCCTCCGATAGTGATATCTATTATTTTTTTTTTTCTTCTTCTATTTCTTTTTTTTTTATTTTTCATTATTATTCTAAATACCCCTGTTCTGTTGTGTTCGGGTTCTAGTCGCTAATTGATTCTTAGCCTACAACTAGCCTGCCAGCTTGTTACGGCCCAACGCCAGCTCATTGCTTTGTTCGTTTTTTTCTATTTATTTTTTGTATTTGTTGGTTTCCTACTAGTCGGTTTTATTTTATTTTATTTTATTTTATTTTATTTTATTTTATTTTATTTTTCATCTTTCTTCTTCATATTTTTTTCGAAAGAAGAAAAATAATGCAATTTTATTTTTATTTTCTAATTTAACCTTGGGTTGAAAGCTCCATCTCGACTTGGTGTCGAGCGCATAACCCGATATGTTTGCTTTATGATTAAAAAAATTCTTTTTTGTTTGAAGACTCTTCTCTTTTATTTCCCTCCAACTCCCCATTGCCTACTCAATTCCTTTCATGAGTTATGATGCTCTTTTGATTAAATACCTTGCTCACAACCAAGCAATGTGTTCTTTTTTTTCCGTATTTTCAAAAAAAGAGGCATCAGAAACGAATTAAAAAAAAAAAAGGGAATAGAATCGGAATTTATGTTTCTGGATTTTGCTTGTTGAATAGTAACGTGGTTGTTCTGTTCGTGAAGAATCGTTCATATTGAAACCTTCGGTTGCATTATACGATTTTTTCTACATCACGGCACGTTACTATTTTTTTTTTTTTTTTTTTTTTTTTTTTTTTTGTGTAAAGTCCAGTTGTTTTGCCCAGTCGTGAAAAATTAAAATAAAATAGAAATTTAGTAAAAAAAAAGAACAAAAAAAAAAAAAGAAACAAATAAAGAAATGAAGTAGTTTTATATTTGAAAACTTGTGAACAAAAAGTATATTTCTTTTTTCAATTTTTCTTTCCCCCATCCTTTTATTTCGATTTAACGACCTTTTTTTTTATACGTTTAGCTTTTGTTCTGCGCTGCTTTTTTGCTATTTTTTTTAAACCAACTTTTACCCTTTTCGTATGTTTGTTTATTTTTCTTTTTTTTTTTTCCCCCTCGTATCCCTAGACAGGAAGACTCTCTTGCCTTTCTGCCCCTTTAGTGGCCACACGGTAGCTTATTAATCTTAAAAGTGGTATGTAGATCTCTGAAGAACTGCTACCCATTTCTCTTTGAGCGCCTTGTAACTGACTCTCAGTGGCTTGTTTAATTCTTACATCAATAAACGTATAAAACTATTGAGCGTAACTTTCAAGTTACTTTGACTGTATTTAATATCAAAGAGACAAGTTGTTATTATTTTTTTTGTGTCTTGCTGATGGTATAATATGGATGCAGGAATATATAGACCACTGTGATTTTATTTTATTTGGGATTGTTTTGAGAAAAAAAAGTTTAATTAAGGAAAAAAAAAGGGAAAAAAGAGATTATTTTGGAAGAAAAAAAAAAAAAAAAAAAAAAAGAAAACAGGTAAATTTGCTTGTAGAAAAAAGAATAAAAAAAAGTTAGTCAAAAAAAAAAAAAAAAAATAATAATAATAATAATTGATATGCTAATCACTATTCTCCGAGTTGAGCCACTCCCCCCGTCCCCGACCACCACCTGACGAATAGTTGTGTGACATAACAAATGTTGTTATGGTCATTTTTTGATTTTCTTTAAATGTAGCGAATCGCCCCCCAGATAGCTCCTCGATTGTTGTTCTTGTTTTAAGTTATTTCTATTTTTTTTTTTTAAAATATCTTTTTGTATGTCTATAATGACAAAAACAAAGAACAAAAAATAATTAGTAGTTTTTAGGTTTTAAAAAGAAAAAAAAAAAACCCCCCCAAGAGAATGATATTTATTTCTACACAAATATATTCACACATTTCAACTTCAATAATAATAAAAAAATTACTATCCTCTTCAAAGAGACGAGGAGCAGCATTGTTTTTTTTTACTTCGTAATTTGTGAATCCTTTCAAACATAGTGAGAACTATGTGAATAAGGATGTGTAACTACAATTTTATCAATGTTTTATAGGTGAGTGCATCTTTGTAAGAAAAAAAACATGATGAACACAAAACAACAACGACAAAAAAAAGGAAAAAAAAAAAAAAACAAATAAGACTATTCTCGCATTTTCCTCTTTCCCCATCAAAAAAAAAAAAAAAATCTTTTCTTATTCCCTCCTTACGAGGATTACTTTCAGTAGAAAGGGGACCGAGTGCTTATTTTGTTTCTTGTGTTGGAATTATCACGCAAATTTATTGTGCGTTTCTTGTTCCGTGTGTTATTCCCCCCCCCTTTTTTTTTGTTGTTGTCGTTTCTTCTTTCTCATCTAAAATCATTTTAATGAATTTATATCAATCAAAATTATATTGTGCAACCTTAGGCTCAGACAGTGAGAAGATGGGGGGGTTTTTTTTTTTTGTGGGTCGCAAAAAAATAATTTTGACTGATATACCTCCCACAATAATCTAAGAGTGGAAGAAAGAAAGAAAGAAAAAAAAAAAATAAAGATAAGAGTCCAATACGATGTTCTATTTTCGTGTATGTGGAAAAAAAAAAAAAAAAAAAAAAAAAAAAACTGCTAATCGTTGTATTTTAGCACGTAGTGGTAAAATAAATAATAATAATAATAATTAAAAAAAAAACACCATATCAGTATCGGATTTTTGAAGAAGTTCAAGTCTCTTGTTCGTCAAGTTTTTGATTTTGACATGTAGAAACAAAAAAAAAAAAAAAAAAAAAAAAACAGAAATATATTTAACTGAAAAACTGGGATTGTGAAACGTGCCTTGGACAAGAAGGCATTCAAAAAAATAAAATAAAAAAAATTGTTCGATTTCTGTTTTTTACCCTTTGCCTCGAAAAAGGGTGCTCCAGTAAGGGTATCGCAAACAATAATAACAGCGAAGGGGGGAAAAAAAAAAGAAAATTGGGTTTTAAAAAAGCTCTCTCCTGACAATCATTTTTAACTCTCGTGTGTAGTAGTGATGTGTTAAAACAATCGAATAATAAATTAATATTTCTTGAAAATATCGTAAGACGTAAGGCAACTGCGCTTTGGGAAACTTTCCCAAAAAGCTTACATGGGAATGCTGACAAGTAATTTTATTTTATGTTCATTACGTTTTTTTTTTTTAAATATATATTTTTTTTATTTTTAGTTAATTGATTTTGTGTTAGTAACTATCCTTACTGAAAAAAATATTCCCCATTCCAGTCACTGATTTCACACTTGCGTCTCTATGGTGAACCTAGTAGTCACCGATGTGTGTTTTTTTTTTTCTTCTCCCCAATTACTTTAATTATTATTATTATTATTATTGTTGATTAGTTTCTGTTGTATTCTCTTGCATGATAATTGAAAGCACACATTTTTACAAACTAACAGTACTTTTGGAGATTTTATCCTCCCCTTTTTTTTTTGTAACAACGTGTATTGTGATGAGCCCACATAACTAACTAAACTAACTAAACACATAACAAACCTTTTAATCTTTTTTTTTTTTTGCTTCATGTGCGTAGTACCGTACTTACTTTTTTTCAATCATACTTTGGTCGGGGATGTTTCACGAATGTGGGGATCCTTCGCTGTTTAACGGTGAACCACTTGTCACCTTTTTTTTTTTTTTTTTTTTGGTTTCCCCTTACTCGGGAAATCGCTATTTTTTTTTGGAGTTGGCATTGACACGAGTTCTGTCCTGCATTCTTCATGAAAAACCTTAAGCAAGCCTACGAACAATAGTGTTTGCTATGTGTATCTTGAGCGTGCGACACAGTTTTTGTCTTCCCCTTCATTTTTTTTTTTTTTTTTGATATAGAATAAATAAATAAAATAATTGCACTCAAATTAATGCATAACCCTTGGACGTAGGGAAATAAGAAGCTTTTTTTTCTTCGCCGCTGCTTGAATGTCGAAGGCTCTCTAGTCTGATAGAAGTCTCTTATTAAGAAGGCACTATAAAAAAAAAAAACATTTCATGTTTTTATGTTGCTTCGCAATGACAGGCAAAGAAAATCTCGAAAAAAAAGTATTTTTTTTAGTAGTGGTGAAAAATCACCAAGCTTCACCTTATTTTTTTATTTATTTATTTACTTACTTACTTATTTATTTTTTTTTTTTTTTGCAAGAATCAATTTTCACTCGGCTGTATAATAAAATAAACAGATCGGGATAACATCCAGTCAAGCACATCAAAATACAATGAAGGGGAGTGATTATTGCATTTTACCCATACGTGCATTTTGTACGAAGAAAAAAAAACAAACTTACATCATAAATAAAGTATCCCCTCTTTTTTAATAAATATCTCTCTATCTCTATCTCTCTCTCTCTCTCGCTCTTTTATTTAAAAGTTCAAGGTGATGACAAAAAGTGCGACGGTTTTCGTTTTACACACTATCCTACTAGAAAAAAAAAAAAGTGTTGTTAATTAAAATGGATTTAGTGCAAATTACCCAGCGCTATGTCCTGCTATTTTTTTTTTTTTTTTTTTTGTTGACTGGAGTGCGGCCAAAGACGTGAGTCTCTAAGTTGCGCATTCAGGTTGATGACTACCCTCATTATTATTATTATTATTTTTTTTTTCTAAACTGATAGTCAGGTAGGAACATTTCATGTTTTTTTTTTTTTTTGTTTTTGTTTTTTCCATTCTAGTTTTAAAAAAAAAAAAACCTTTTTGAAACCCTTTTTTTTGGTTTCTCTTCTTCTATTGCCATCTACGCAAAGACGATATACTCCATGGCTGCGTGGAGGTACTATTTTCGTTTGTCTGTAAACTATTTTTGATCGTAGGTGAGATGATAATTGAATTAAGAAGCTCTGTTTCTTTTCATAGGTACACTAACGAACTATCTAGGCCATGGTTGTGGTCCTTCTAGTGCGCTGGATACTCTATTCTGAGGCTCTGTTTTTTCCTTAAGGTTAGTGTCGGCACGAAGCTCTATTTTTTTTTTTCAAAAAAAAAAAAATAATAATCTTACATCTACATGTCTTAAATTTTTTATTCTTTTTTAGGGAATGAATTTAAAATACATGCCTGTTTTTTTTTTTTTCCTTCTATTCTGTTTTCCATCAGTTGCATCTGTCGCTGATTGGTCTATATATCTGTTTTAATTTAACTAAATAACGTTTAAACCACATTCACTATTTTAAAAAAAAAAAAAAAAAATTGAACAGCGACAGCTGCTCTACTTTCCATGGTTGTTCGGAGGCTTTAGGCCCACACAATGGTTATGATCTGGGTAGTTTACTTTAGTTAACTTTCTCCTCTATCGCTTTGTTTTAAATCAATTTTGAACATCTAAAAAAAAAAAAAAAAAAATTGGTGCTCCTGTCTTCAAGTGTTGTAAAAGTATTTTTCCTTTTACGGCGTTCACCTGATATATATAACACGATTCTGCTAATCTTTTACTTCTTCATTTTTTTGTAGTAGAAAAATTAAAATAAACTTTCACGAAAAAGTATTAGTATTTAAAAAAAAAAAAAAAAAAAAAAAAAAAACTACCGTGTGTTTTCCGAGATTATTAAAAAAAAAAAAGAAAAACACAACAGTAGTTCTTTTTTGTTTTGTTTTCCTTACTTATTTTTTTTTCTTCTCTTTAACAACTTGATTAAAGAGGCCGAGGATAGCATTTAAGCTGTTGTTCTCAAAAGCTTCTAATCTCAGTCCTTTCCATGTATTATAAAATACGTTGTATAGTGCACAAGGCTCCTGATGAGCTTAGCATTATATTTTCTTAATAGCAATAATATTCTCATTATTTTGTTAGCTTTTTTCCGTCAATACGCTGATGGCGGCTAGGGGGCAAGCCTCTTGTTCTCGTTGTGAGTGGGAAAAAAAAAAAAAAAAAAAAAAAAAAAATTCTACTGCAAATTATTCACTTAATTTCATTTCTTTCTGGAACACAGCACGTATGTGATAAGTAGTCGTGGCTTTCTGACTTTCAATCGTAACAAATATTTTGTTATAGTTTTTGTCTCCGCAATCTCTTTTCGCTCTTCTATGCATTGTTTTCTATCCACTGAAATTATTCCCTTACCCCTCTTGGGAATGTAGAAGTGTGAAGGAGAAAGTAGAAAACTAAGTCCCACAAACCCCCCCCTTTAAATCCTAGCGGACAAAGGCAATAGTCTGTCTGACGGCAAAACGTTATATTTCCTCCAATTATTTTCCCTTTTCATTATTATTATTATTATTATTATTTTTTTCTTCTTCTTTTTCTTTTTTGTCGCCTTCAATACTCTCATCACGTTCCTCAATAAGGAGTGACAATGCTTGCTACGTTTATTGTTGTCACACAGCCATGGAACTCTTGTTATATTTGTCGCAGAAGTCCCTTGGCAGACCTATATAAACCGAACAAGTACGAAAGCGCCCCTTGAAGCCATTTCCCCTCCATCTATATTTCCCCTCCCTCACTTTTTTTATCAACGAAACAAAAAAAAAAAAGAAGAAACGAAACGAAAAAAAAAAAAAAAAAGAAATGAACAAGAAAATAAGAAAAACTCAGCGACTGGGCACAGCTGGCTTACAATGAAGAAAACACAACAACAACAAAAAACAACAACAAAAAAGAAACTTGGAACTGGTTATAGAAATAACGAAAGAACGAAAAAAAGAAAAAAAAAAAAAAAGAGATCGAAGAGTTCGTTAATTAAAGAAATCACACAGACAAGTTACTTTTCAGAAGTCCACAACATCTCTAGCCTTTTGTAGTCCCGTTCCTTTTCACTGCTATTTGTCAGTGTGCTTGTAGAGAGGCTCAAACCCTGACATCACCTTGCGCGCGGTAGAATACCACACTATTCGAATTCTATGAAATATATGGCCCTTTTATAGGTATTCATGTATTTGCTAGTTTCGGTTTCATTTTCTGCCAATAGACTAAAGTCCTCTGTTCCTTTCTTAGGAATTATATCTGTAAGTATTTGTTTGGGAATAATCACTAGAAATGTCTTGCGGTCCCGTCATATTTAACGCATTCTCGATGTCTTTTGTGTAGATTTTCTTTCTTTTCCCCCCCTTGCAATAAGATAATCTAAAACTTCTAGCGGGTTATACCTTTAGTCACTGTATCTCAGAACTAATGTTAAATTATCGTTATGTTGTTTATGATACAAAACATTTGTATTTTACGTACAAACTCGAACAGTTAACCCCCCTTGCAATAAGATAATCTAAAACTTCTAGCGGGTTATATCGAAACCCG
This sequence comes from Flectonema sp. DT1601, assembly GCA_964019425.1. Classification (NCBI taxonomy): domain Eukaryota; phylum Euglenozoa; class Diplonemea; order Diplonemida; family Diplonemidae; genus Flectonema; species Flectonema sp. DT1601. The sequence goes on along the minus strand of OZ025860.1, from coordinate 337,718 downwards.
AATTTTTGGTATTTCCTTGTGGCGTTTTTTTCTCTCCTTTTTTTCATAGGTGAAACCTACACTTTGCCGTATTACATTATACCCCTGGTTTTGGTTTCTAAGGGCTCACGACTACTTAAATAATTGAATAACTCGATTCCGTACAGCACTGAATGACAACACGGAAAAAGAGATGTGTGTGCAGCTAGGTTAGAAACATTTATTATAATGTAAAGTCCTCTACGTCATGTGCAGAGTGTTTACCTATACTAACATTGCCTTTAGTAAACATGTATCACAACTAACATTTATTTTAGTTAATTCTGGTACAATGCAGATATTGATTTCTTCATAAATCAAACATTTCAACCCCCCTGTCTCTTTCTCTTTCTTTCTTTCTTTCTTTTTTTTTTTTTTTTGACAAACTGTATTGTCGTAATTATTATTTATTTAAAAAAAAAAAATAAGTTCAAAGGAAAACATCTTGTCTGGCAGGGTTTTTTTTTAGTGGCAGAATTCGTGAGGGAACTCTATATTTTTTATTCTTTCTTCTGTAATTTTTTTATTCTTCCTTTTCACCACCTTTACTTTTTATTGCAGTAGTTTAAGAAAACTAACTTGCTTCCTATTCGCACTATTTAGTGTGAATAACATGACGCAACTGGGAGAATCACGGCGCTGTGGTACCGGATGACTGGTACCCCGTGGGCTTCTTCATTCGATAAATAAATAAATTTAAGACAGCCATAAAAAAAAAGAGTGAACTACCTTTCTTATTGTAAGAAAAGAACGATCCTTTTCTTAAACGTGTTTCTTGAAGTGAGCGGCGTGCGTTTTCTTTCTCTGGTCATATTTTTCCTGTTTTCTTTTATACTTAGTAATTAGTTGTAAACTCTCAGATACCCGCGGGGGAGTGTGAGGTTATGGTCATTTAATTCAAGTATGTCTGTGTCTGTAAGGGTTTTTGTAGTACATTCAGCTGGCATATTTAGATGAATATTTGCTGCAACAAAATATCATGCTTCCTCGAGGTAAGGGGAATACGTTTTTTTTTTATTTTTTTCTATTTTTCTGTTTGCCTCTTTCATCCTTGTTATTAATGTACTGTACTAAACCTGCGTCGCCATTTAAATAAAAGAGAAGATATACCCTTGCGCTAAACAGCTGTTTTTTTTTTGTTTTTAGTTAGGACTGTGTCGTTTTATTTGCAAACATTTTGGAAAATTATTTTCCTTTTTTTTGTTTGTTTGTTTTTACTTTTTTTAGTATACATTTTTTACTGCAGTTGCAGATGTCACATGTCATTCATGGGAGACAACAATAAGCGAAACGGAATTGTCGCCCCAGAATAGTTTTGTTAATTAAGCCTACAGACGATTTCTTACCGACAACAATACTTCTTGCACCATCCTAATTTCAGGCTGGAAAAAAAAAAAAAAAAAAAAAATGGCAGAGGCCTAACTCCCTTCAGAGAGGTGTCTCAGCCTTTTTTTTTTTTTTTGTTTTTTTTTTTGTTATATTATTTTCTTTCTTCTCATTCATGCTGTCGTAATAGCAGTCAATTTTCTTCTCCAAATTATTATCATAGACAGTGAGGCAACCGTGAGAATTAATTAAGTTTCACCCGGTAGTTAAGTGTAACGCCAAGTTACATTGCGAGGTCCGGCTTGTCTTTTCTGTTCTTATTACCTTGTACTTTTGGTATATGAGTTGTAGGATATACTAAGTTTTCATTCTAAGGGTCGGTTTCCTGCTTGAAAACTAGTTTGCTAAACAGCGAGATCGTTTTCTTTTTTATTATGATTTTCGCTTTGTTAGTATTTCTTTTTGTATTCACTTGCTTTTAAGCTGCTGAATTCAATCTTTTTATCTTCTTTTTTGTTATTGTTTTTCTTTGAAGTTTATTATCTCTGGTGAGAGGGTTCAGAAGCACTTTTTTCTGGAGCTTTTTGGCTTCCTTGATTTCAATATTTAAAAAAAAAAAAAAGAACGAAAGAAAGAAGGAAAGAAAGAAAAAAAAAGGAAACTTCCACACTAATATCGGGTAAGGAGAATTTGCTCCGTGATTCGACATGCGGTATACCATACCGAAAGTTTTTTGTTGTTACATTTCTTTTCCAGTTGTTGTTTGTTAGTTTTTTTTTATAGCAGACTTCATGATTCTTCAATCCTTTCTAGGGCTAACTTTTTTTCTCTATTTCTGTGGTTCAAAATACAACAGTTAGAGAAATGAAAGGGAAAAAAAAATATAGATACATTACATACTTGTTGGTATTGTTTTGTTATTGCGATGTTACGTTTTGAAACCTTCCTGGGATATATCTTAAGCGAAGGAAATGAAAACGAACGTAAGTAGAATCTTTTTCCTTTTTATTCTTTTTTTATTTAAAAAAAAAAATGTGTTATCAAATTATTTATGTACATGCGAGATTTTTTCTTCTTTTTCGTTGTTATTCGTTTTTTTTCTTCTTCTTGAATTGCTTAAAACCTACAAACTTGTTTTATATATTTGATGCTCGTAGATCCTGAAGGCAGGAACCTATTCAGCAATCCATGCCACTTCTATGAAGAAATGCACCTGACAAAAAAAAAAAATGAAAAAATTACTTCTTTTTGATACGTTGTCTTAGCCCTTTTTTTTTTTTTTTGTAAAAAAATTACACTTTAGTTAACATCATCCTTTTGTGTAGTTTTTTTTTTTTTTTTGACTTCTTATCAAAATGGTAAATCGAGATCTCGATCTCTTTGTTAGCATTCTGTTTGATTGACCATCTCCTAATGGCGAAATCTTTACACACTGTGTGCCTTGTGCCGGTGGGTCTGGATTTGTCGCCAGTGAGAGTTTTCATATGTCTTTGTTTAGTATAATAAAATAAATGATTTGTACCTTGGGCCTTTGTCTTATAGTATTTTTTTTTTTTTTTGTTTTTTTATTGTCATTCTCACCATCATCACAGTGATTTGACTACTACTGATTGATTAGTCTCAGTAAGTTGTGTTCGAGATGAGGTTACCTCAACCACCGCATTGAAAGAGCTACCCAGTTCTCTTTGATACTCAGTGGATTGTATACATAATAAAATAATCAGCTTTCGTGGCACTTCGCGACACCGTTTCGGTGTAGTCTCTGGCTTGAGAAATTAAACTGCACATCTAAATTTCGTGCAGGAAAAAAAAAAGAAAAAAAATCAACATTCCACTACACTAAATTCTTAAAAGTGTTTTTTTTTTCTTCACTTTTTTATCTTAAAACGCTGAGTGCATTGCATTTCAGTAGTTGTTTTACTTTTAACTTACTTATTTTATTATTTTTTTTTTTTTTTAATTGCGTTGCACAACACTTATCAAGTATTGCAGTTTTGTTATTTATTCGATGCAGCAGCAAAATAAAATAGGCTGCTTTTTTTTTTTTTTTTTTTTACATTTCCTTTAAACTTAAGTTTTTATTTTATTTTAAAAAAAAAAAAGGTTTCTACTTAGTTGTAGTGTCCATAAAAAAAATACTGGTTCTTTTTTATTTAAAAAAAAAAAATGCCGGAACTAACCCCCAGTTGTTATACCCAAGAAGAACGTACAATGATGTAAATCCCTTACACAATAGTGACAAGATGGGAGAGTACAGCAATGTCTAACCAAAGTGATACTTTGGTGACCATACAGCCCACGTTTTCTTTTTTTCAATTTCAGCCGTTTTTTTTTCAAGAGCCCAAATATGGGCTGATTTGTAGGGCGCTACCTCTTTTATATTCACGTAAAAACACTTTTTTTTTTTTTTTTTTTTGCACCGACGAAGTCGGCTGCGATCAACAAAATATGAGGCTTATCCGAATGGTTTTTTCAAAGTGTTGGTTTTTTTTCTTTTTTTTTTTTTTTTTGGTAGATAACTCACCGTTGTGATTTATTATCTGCTTCCCACCTACAAGAATCTCAAAAATTGGAAAGAAAAAAAAACAACAACAAAAACTTCTATTACTATGACAACCGTCCTCATTTTATCACCAAGCAAGACTCAGCAGAGTACGGAGCTGTGTGAACATACTTATTATAACCGGTAGCAGGTTTTTTTTCAACTGCAAACTCAATCAATCTAAGTAGAGAACAAAACGTATAGCTTTGCCAGTATTGGAGTTTCTTGTAGGAAGGGGGAAAAAAAAAAAAAAAAAAAAAAAAAAAAAAAAGATAATTAGTTGAGTAGAGTCTTGTATTCCCTGACTTCGATAAACAAATAAATAAGTGAATCTGCGAGACTTGAAATGTTTTTTGAAATCTCTCAGAGATTTGTGGGGATTCACAACAACAACACCTTTTCAATTAACAAATTCAGTGCGTTGAAAGCAATATTTCTTTTTCTTTTTTTTAAAAAAAAATTAATAAATACTTTTTGTTAGGGATTATATTGGTTTTCATTTTTAGTTTTTTTTTTTTTTTTTTGTACATGCAAAAGCCCCTGTTGTCTGGAAAAGAGTACCTGAGAGTAAAAAAAAGTAAAAAGAAAGGTTGGCCGATTCATTTTTTTTATTTTTTTTATTTTACAAAGTGTAAAGCAAAAATAAAATCGGCTGATAACATTTTTTTTATCTCACAGTCTGACCAAATTACCGTTTTCATTGCAAAAAAAAGCTTTCTTTTTTTTCTCTCTTTCTTCTTCTTTTTTTTTTATTAGCTCTACACCCCTAAATAATTGTATCACTTTGTGGAAGGAAACAAAACGATACTAATATAGGAGGGGCAAGGAGTGTGTAAAAGAAAAAAAAAAAACAATTTCGTATTTTCTTTTTGCGTCCACAGTAGTTTTATGTTCCTCGTTGAATAAGAAAGACACTTTTCGTACAAAAACAAAAAACAAAAAACAAAAAACAAAAAACAAACAAAAAAACGTTGGATTTCTTTTTATTATTACATACCCTTGAAGTCGCTTTATTCATAAATAAAAAGAACCATTCAGTCACAAAATTCTGTTAGCAATTCAGTGAGAACGAAACTTTTCTTTCAATAATAAAATAAAATAAAAAAATAAAAAAATAAAATAAAATAACCAGTGTCATTCGTTTGATATCGGTTTTTTTTTTCTTTTTGCCCTTCTTTTTGTCTACAATAAAAAAAAATTAAAAAAAAAAAGAATACAACCTGTTACATCTCTGTTAACTTATCAAGATACAGGAACGCAACCAACTTGCGAAATAAAGTCAAGTCAATATCGATCTTTTTGATCTGTTGCGTGGAAGAAGTCATAAACAAAACATCATTCGTACAACATTTCCCCTTACATCGTGTTTCGAGAATGTTTTGTTTCTCCTTCCTTCCTTCTAAAAAAAAAAAAAAAAAACGAACGAAAACGAACCCGCCTCCCTGTTGCTTACCACTGCATCGGGTGATACGTGCAAACAAATTGTGTAGGTATTGTATGTTTAGATTGTTTTATTGTATTTTCTAAAACAGGTGTTTAACGATTAAGAATAAGACACATGTCAGTATAAAAAAACTAATTGTGATGACTCAAGAGAGTCGATCGTCTTTAAAAGTTGACTTTTGGAGAGAGAGCCTTCGATTAGTTTCAGACGCGAACAAACCAGACAATGAACTGTGTGATGTTGTTGATGGTGAATTTGTGTTAATACACCCAACACAACCTGATGCTGGAGGAGGTTCCAATGAGGATTTGATGGGAGACTTAAAAGCATTTTTAATGATTTTAAAATCGTATCTCGGGACTGCGATTTTAATTCTACCTCGCTGCTTTGATGACGGGGGGATCGTTGCTAGTTGTATTATTCTTGTTGTCACGGGTATGTTATTTCTTTTTTTTAAAGCTATTCAAAAAAAACCACCATAACAAATACCAAAATACAGGTCTTATTAGCATCCCTTGCTTTCTAATGCTTGGTGCTGCTGCTGATCACGTACAGTCAAGTAAGTACACCACAATAGCACTCGGATGTCTTGGTAAGCGTGCAGCACGGACGATATCAGCGTTAGTGGTTTTGTCTCAGTTGAGTTGTTGTGTGATGAATTTCGCGTTTTTATCTCAAACTATAAAAGGAGTTTTTGAGAACTTGTCTGGCTGTAATAATTGGGCTGTTAGAGGTGACTATTCACTTACTTACACAACTCTTTTATTGATACCGATCCTTGTTACTCCGCTGGTTCTAGTTAGAAAGATTCCTCGACTCGCATTACCGATTTTGATGTCGGATTTTACCATTGTTGTTGGCCTACTAGTAATGACAATTCAAGCTGTTGTGTTGTTGGCATCTCGAGGTCTGGCCAGGAGGGTAAACTATGTTAATTGGTGTGTATTTTTTTATCAAAAAAAAAAAAAAAAAAAAAGGTTTAGCAAAAAAAAAAAAAAAAAAAAAAACAGGAGTGATTTCCTAGTTTTATTAGGAACTGATATCTTCACATTCGAGGGATCGATTATAACTATTTTACCAATTAGAAATTCAATGAAAAATCCAGGAAACTTTCCGATGGTTCTATGCTTGGCAGTTATGGCAAGGGTAATGGTGTTTTTAGTGTTTTCAGCAACGCAATACTTGGCATATGGTGGTCGGGTTGAGAATACTGCTATTTTGAATATGCCTGCAAATCCTGCGAGTGTTTTTTTATTTATACCGTACTGTTTGGCAATTGCGTTTTTATTTCCTCAAATTTTTCATCCAGCCACCATCGTAATCGAGTCGTTCTTGGGATGGCCTCCAGGATCAGGAAGGACATCTTTAGCTATAAAAATGAAAAAAAATATTTTTCGTTTTATTCTTTTATCATCAACAGCCGGTGCATCTGTTTTAGTCAGATCTAAGCTTGATATTTTCACATCGATGGCGGGTGTGCTTTTCTTTTTACCTCTTGTATTCATTTTTCCTCCGCTTTGCTATAACAGAGTGAAGGGAATGGGATTTAAATTCACTGTCTCACTAGTAGTTCTTGCGCTATTAATAATGGGAGGTACCCTTATCCAATCAGTTATGCTTGCGGTATCGTACCCCGAAGAGGTATCGAGAAGGTCAAGGTGCTTTTATTCAAACTAATAACAATGTTAAAGTGTTGGTACTTTCATTCGTAATATTAGGTTATTTCGAGAATACAACTTTGCTGATTGACTCCTTTTTTAAACTATTCAGATTGAAAACCGTTATTTCTTATGGTTATTTTTCCCGTGCGACAGAATTTCTGTCTGCGTTCAACGAAATGTAAGGCTAAATCTGAATTGCTTTTTGTTGTTGTACTGTTACTATCATTTAGTAACTTTACTGACATTTTTTTTTTCTTCCTCGCTCAACTTAATGTTCTTTTTATGTTTTTCTTGTGGGGAAGTAATATTTTGCTTTCTTGTACTTGTTTTTGTTGCCTTTTTTTTTTAGTGAATTTACTACCCACCTTGTGGGGTATACGAAATATAAGATGTGTTGTTGTTATCGTATGCGTTGACATGTACTCAGAAAAGCGAATTTTCTGTTTTTTTTTCCCCGTGTGACTGCGTTAAACAGTACAAAGCTAATCTGAATAGTTATCTTTTCTGTCATTGTGCCATGACTTCTTTATCGTTATGCAGCCTTCTCTAACGCTGTCTGCTTGCGCGGGCGGTGGGCCTAGGTAGCCATTTGTTTCAGGTTCTTCTACATCTCTCTTATCGTCTGTGAGAGTTTCACGGTTGGTCGGTAGCGATCTAACTTTCCTGGGCTTCGTAAATAAATAATTATGGTTTTTTTTTCCCTCTCGTGGGGATTGTTGAATTCAATTTGTCTGTGTATTTCTGTTCCCGTGGGTGAGTTTTTGTTAAGTCTACAACCTTATTGATATTGTCCATTTGTAGTACAACTGTTTGTTAAATCAACATAGCTCTAACCTTCTTCAGTATAGAGAAATCTACGAAAGTTATTTTTAGAAGCTGTCTTTGTTTGTACTGAGAAATACTTGGTTTTCTGAAAAAAAGAGGGGGGAGGAGGAAAAAAAAAAAAAAAAAAAAAAAAAACACTTGTGTGGAGTGTTTTCTTCTACAATTCAATTATTACTTATTATTGTTTTTAAAGCATCACTTCGGTCATTGAAAAATCGGAGATGACACTTGCTTTAGCTTCTTTGCAGTTTGTGTTAACTATCTCTTCAGGTTGAAGCTGATTTAACAATCCATTACTGAAACGGAAACGAATTGAATCATCCGTCGCTGTTGTTTGACGTCCTAACGATTTATTGATTTCTGATTTGATTATTTATTCGTTCAACCACTAACTTACTATGTACCCTTTATTTGATTTGATTTGGTTTGGTTTTTTTTTTCTTTTTCCAAAACCGTTTATTTTCGTTATCGCTCGTCTAAATAGTACTCAAGTTACCATAGATTTTATTGTTTCTGTTTCTTTCTTTGGTTTGAAGCCCTCAAATCCCGACAGCGCTGTGTATATCAGCAGGCTGCTAATAAGATATCACTTGCAGTGAACTTGTTCGCACCTAAAAAGTAATATCATTCTTACCCACAGCAATACACAATAACAATGAGTCACGTTACACCTCTTGACCCTTTACCAAAAGTACCAGCAGCTGATGATAACGATGGTCCGTTGTCACCCGTGATGGGCGTTCCAAGAATGGCCTCTGTGACGGAGGCTGCTTCTGCGGAGGTTTCGGATAAACCATCGCAGGGCAATAGTAAAGATGAGAAATAAGTTAGTTATGTACGTAAGTATTGATAAATATACAGGAGTTACAAGAGCAGGTGAATAAAAAAAAAAAAAAAAAAAATTGAAAATGAAAATAAAAAAACTAACACCAACATAATAGCGCTTTCAATGCAACAGTCAATTCAAATTAAGAGGAATATGTTTTGTAAAAAAAAATACGAAAGGCGGTTTTCCCTCTGATGGGAACAATGCTCTTTCTTGTATTTTTTTCTTCTTCTTCTTTTCTTTTCTTAATATTTTGTTTTTCTATGAAAAAAAAAAAAAAAATCCACAGTGTCTTCCATTTCTTTCCTTTTCTCCTTCAATTTGGAACAGCAGAACAATGTGTTTTTATAACTTTTATTTAGTGCACTATCTCACAATAAACTCATTTTTATCTTCCATTTCTTTTAAGACTGAGATTCTTATCGGGAAAAACAAAAACCTTGGCACGCACACATACCATTGCCTTTTCTTTGAGACTTTTTTTTTTTGTTTTTAATTATCTCCTAGCCTTATGCTTTGTTCACCTTTTATCCGTCTATGCAGCATGGATGAGAAAAGTGTAACGTCAGGTTCATTCTATTCGGTACCTGATTGTGTAGTGGAACATACTACCGTTTATTTTCCCCCCTCTTCTTTTTCCTTCCATTTCTTAGTAGTTGTCCTTAGTTTAAATGATTACCCTGATATCCGCCGAAGATTGGAAGAAGAAAAAAAAAAAAAAAAAAAAAAACAGAGAAAAAACTGATTGTATACTCTCACGGGGGAACTCTCATTTTCACCAGACTCTCAGAGTGTTACCGTGTTGAAACTTTTTTTCCAGTTAAAACGCATTCTATTCTATACAGCAAAGAGTCCTGCTATGGTAAACTCCCACGGTTTGTACCGTGAAGTTTTCCAATTTAAGGCCCTTGCCGAAATACTCTTGGCCAGATAAACCTGTTGACAACTTTGATGCAAAAAAAAAAAAAAAGAAAGGAAACAATAAAATAATAATTATAGAATAAAAAAACGAAAAGGAATTTTGAGGGGGTAGTTCCCACTCTGGAAAATAAATTATAAATAATTAATAACAGAAGCTCGCTTGTGGGAAAAAGATAATTGGTTTTTTCTACTACCCTTACCAATAAAGGTACGAATTAAACTAGGGGTCTTCCGCATTATTTTTTTTGGTCTTTTCTTCTTTGTTTTTTTTTTTCTTAAAACAAAAGATTTAGAAAAAAAAAAAAAAAAAAACTATTTCAGAGTAGCCTTACATTTCGTGTTGATCGCAGCAAAACCCTGTAGAACAGGGGGAAATGGCCATAAGAAATAGCGGCTTTTCAATCTGAATGGTTTCTCCGACTACGTCGGAACAAAAAAAATAAAAAAAAAATAAAAGAAAAAATTAAAAAAAAAAAACTAATTTCTATGTTAATAAACCACAAAGTTGTGAGTCTACATTTCATTCTTGTTAGCAACGTCGTAGGGTTTGATGTATTTAAATTGGTTCTAACAGTTAACAAAACAACAAGACTTTGAGTACTACACGACTCTCACATTATTTCATAACCAGCTAAGCAACTCAAACATGAATACGGGTCTTACTAACGGCAGTAAGCCACCAGCAGAAAATGAAACGATCGACTCACCCGAATCTCCAGTTCCTTGTGTGAAGAGAATGCAGTCGGTCACTGCTGCTGTGGGTCCCGTATGTTGTTTTAATTTTTAATTTTTAATTTTTAATTTTTTTAAAAAAAAAAAATTTAAAATAAAACAAATAAATAAAATTAATAACAGCCGCCTTCTCCAGAAGAGCACGCTAGCCCTGACTGTGGCGTTCCTCGCATGGCCTCAGTTACAGCGGCAGCGGCGCCCGCTGACTTGCTTGGAACACCAAAGCTGGCAGTTGAGTGTATGCCTATTACAATATCCTATTAGTCATAGATGGAGGTGTCCTACAATTTGGATGGCACTTCCATCTATGATTAGTTACGAATCAATGTTTCAATCATAATAAACTAATTAAATAGAAACCACTCACGTTTTAATGTGAAGGTGCTTGAACTCCACACAAGTCGAATGGTAGCAATGATCAATTATTCATTTTTAAAAAGACAGAAGGTTGTTACCACCGAACTGACTCACATTTGTCAAACGTAAACAAATAAACTTAATGCGTGTACTGAATCATAATCCCAAACACTGGGAGAGTAGTTAACAAACTATTATCGTGCGAGTTTTTTTTTTTTTTTTTTTACTTTTTTTCTTTTTTTCTTCCCTATTTTTCCCTGCTGCTCAAATTTTTCCTTCGTTCTTGCTATTGGAACTATTGTCCAGTCAAGTTATTCGCATTGAATAAATTTTACATTTCAGCAAGCTGTTTTTTTTTTCTTTTTTTTTCTTCTTTCCCACTAAAACCCCCCTTCCGTGTTACGTCAGTGACATTGTTTATTTTGTCGTCGTCTTTCACTCTGCGAGGCATTGTTCTTTGAGTATTCTAATTGCAAAGGTATAACGTAACCTTTTTTAAGTAGCGGTGTACTTTTCCCTCTGAGGTTACTATTATTTGATGTAATATCAGAGGTGAGAACCAAACTTGCATCGCGTACGTCAGTTGAATTAAAGGTGTCTTCTCTGGTCATCTTTTTTATCCACCCGAGAGGCATTTGATAGTCTGTTTGATTTTTCCAATGACTTTTTCGTTCGGTGGAGTGGAAAGTAGAGGGGAAAAAAAAAAAAAAAAAAAGCTCTCTACTTCCTTGCAGTAATCACAAAGTGAAAGAATGAGCACTCTATTTTGGATATCGAGAAGCGACTTGTCGACTTCTCTATTTTTGGATCTTTTTTACTGAGAGGACAGTTAGTTCTGCTCAGCAACTGTGGCTGCGTACGCAGTCCACAGATTTGTTTGAATTGTGTTTTGCACGTCTTCATTGGAAAGTATTTTTCAACTGACAGTAAGTACGTACACTGCAGCTAGCGACGTTTAGTTCTTTGCGATATTTTAATGTTTTTTTGCCTCCCAAGGAAAGACTTCACATGCGGTGCACACGTAGAGCGATCATTATCTTTATTACTGTTTGTGTGTTCATTAGTTCTGTTTTCTTGTTCAGGAAAAACCATTGTCGGCTGTTTACTGCGATAGTTTTTAATTACCAATGAATTTACTTAAATAATATTTCTTTACCAGTCCACCTCATACCAGAGAATGGACGACGGGGGACTCCCACCTCGGGAGGTAGCTCGGCGTAAGATCACTGCATTCTACGCTAAGTTCTTCCCAGATAAACTCGATCAAGTTTATGACCTGTTGGATAAGTACGCAGGAAAGGAAGATGATGTAATAAAAACTTACAGAACTAAATATCCAGAGTGGAATTGGGATCATCTTCCCGGAAGTCACAGTAAGATAGCTAGCGCGTCTCCGAATTTAGGAGCACCTGCGAGTATCGCAAGACCTCACTACACGGTTCAAAGTGGCGGAGGTGGTGGTGGTAGTGGGGTAGGTGGTAGTGGTAGTGGAGTGGGTATTGCTGGAAAGGATCATAATTTAAACATAACGCTAACACTACAAACTCAACAAAACCCATCGGGAGGACTCAGTCCCCCACTTCCTGTTGTCACTGCTGTTGGTCCTGGACATGTTCCTCCACCACCTGGTACTAGTTTAGGTTTTGATGATTACTCACCACGTAGACTAGCTGGATTGTATCCTCCTGCTCATGGAATTCCGGGTGGAGAATTACCTCCTCCACCACAACACCATGCTGGATATCAACAAGCAAGACCTGGCTTACCAACTTATACTCCAATTCGTAACTCCGGTGGGACAAGTGCATATGGTGCTAACAGTAATTTATTACCTGCTCACCATCCTCAGATGCATGCAGGTGGACTAGTCGTACCGAGTACCAACCCAACAAGTATAACTGACCAAGTGTCACGATCTGAAATTGAAGGTGCTTTTGCGGTTTTGGAGAGTAAGCTGACAGAAGCTCAAAGACAAGACGCTCGTGTATTGGAAGACAAATTAGATCAACTCCTATCAAGTATGTCAAACAGAATGGATTCAAGAGAGAATATTCATTCTCAACTTAAAGACGTTATGGAGAGAGTTGAACAACTGCAGACAACAAGAGCACCAAATCCAACCACACCAAGTGTGCCTGAAGTTATTCAACCTGTTAATATGCCAAGTAGTTATGACTTTGTTGATCTGCTGAAGCAGGAGAATAGTAAAAAGAATGCTGAATTAGATATACTGTCTGCTAACACGGCGATGTTGCAGTCTCAGTTGGGAGATCAACAGCAGAAGTACGTCCGCGATATTTCTGAAATGCAACGCAAGTTGAGTCAAATAGAAGGTCAGCAACAAGCAGTTCATGAAACACGTGAACTTGCACAAAAACTGCACTCAGCTGTCGCTCAGGCTGCACATGCTCAACAGCAGGCGCAGACACAACAAAAGCAACTCATCGAAGCCACGCACGTTGCTCTCTCGAAGCAACCGCCTTCTTCGCAGCATTTCCCACCAACTCCAGCTACTCACCAGCTCCCTCAGCAGCCACCTTCGGGTAGTTCTCAAATTAACAAGTTGCAGGAGGAGATCGACGAACTACGCCGAAGGGATGACCTCAGCAGGAAACTAATTCATGAAAAGCAAATGCTACTCGACACCATGTTCGCATTATCACATCAACAGAATAGTCCGCAGCGACTTGCTGCTGGTTTTCCTCAGATGGGACAGTCTCTTGGGATGGCATCAGTTGGTGGAGGTACTGGTTCTCCAAGGCGTGGTCAGCCAGGAGGATATCCACCAGGACAACCAGGAGGGTACCCACCAGGGCCATCAGGAGGAATTCCTGGGATCACTCCAGTGCAGCATTCACATTCTCCTTCTAGTCAAGTTCATCATCACCACTACCCTCAGCAGGCAGTAAATGCTTGGGGAGGTGATGGTTCTTATATTCCGCAAACCGGAAATGAAGACTACACCTACCAATTGGGATAAGTAACAACATGACTTGTTGGGTAGTGTTAATCAATTTAATCGTTTATCATATTATAAAAAAACATTGTAAAAAAAAAAAAATGAAATGAAAAAAAAAAAAACATCCCAGCGTGTGCTCTCTTTCGAGTAGTGAAGCAGATTCTGAACTGACTGCAATCTGTTTCCCTCTGATTCCCCACTTATTTACTTTTGCAGCCCAAGTATTTTTTCTTAAAAAAAAAAAAAAACACATTTTTTCTACAATATAAACCCAGCAGATGCTGAGTAAGAATTACTTTTTTTTTTGTTTTTTTGTTTTTAGATTTTTTTTTTTTTTGCCTCACCCCATTAGATTTCTGTACTTTGAATCTCAAATCTTGTCAGTTATGTATAGTGGTGTTGTTTGAATTACATCCCTAATTGCAGAAAGCTTCGCAAAATTGTGTTTAGGCTTTTCCTTTATACTTGAGATAGGAATCTTTCTTTCATACTTTGTTGTCTCCCAATTCCCAAGCCTAATATCTGAAAAAAGATTATTGTGTTAATTTACATTTTTTTTTTTCTTCTTCTTTTTCTGTTCCTTCTTTTTTCCCCTGTGAGAAGTAACCAAAAAAAAAAAAAAAAAAAAAAAGTTTTAAAAAAAAAAACAACTCCGAAGTATTTCTTTTTTTGTGTTTGTAAGTTCGTTACCTCGGAAAGTAGAAGATGCTTTCTTATATAAAATTCATTTGTTGCTGTTGTATTCCCTATTAAAGCTACCCCGCCTTCCCCCAACCATAGAATATATACGTTCCATTGTTGTTTGCGAAAATTTGACTGTTTCATTTAATTTATTGTTTTCAGGACGTCACACACTACAATCAAGAAGTGACTACTCACTAGTCTTGCTAACTGGGGTGATTCAGTCACAATAATTGACTGGCTTGATTCTACACCATAACTGATGATGAGAGAATAGGGAACAATCAGTGCTTTAATATTATCTCCAATATAAAGACCACCAGAAAACAAAATGAGCAGAAAGAAGGGGGGAGCGGATCCCCGCGATCAATTCTGGGCTGCAGTAGACAGTCAAAAAATGGATACTTTAAGATGGTGTCTATCAAACGCTACAGGATTACTCGCCTCAACTCAGAACGAAGACGGATTAACGTCCTTCATGGCTGCAGCTCAGGGAAACAAATGGAAGAGTATGCAAATGTTGATCGACTTCTATGCCAGAAGTAAAGAAAACAGACCTTCTGGATGGGTTGAGTGCACTGACGAAAATGGAAAAACAGCGATGATGATGGCAGCTGAGGAAGGCAGCGTAAAGTGTGTTGACTTCTTACTGGATGCACAGCCACAAGGAAGAGGTGAGAACCGTGGTGTTAACGCCCCGACCCTCGGACCAGAATTACTAAAACAAAAAGATCGCACAGGAAAGACAGCAATCGATTACGCGAAGAACAATCGCAGAAAGGATGTGGTCGCTCTCATTGAAGACTTCCTCCGCCCTCCAAGTGAAGATGAGGCTGTTGCAGATGATCCAGATGGTATCTCTTCAACACAAAAGAGTAAGGCAAAGAAAAGAGCTCTCGCTGCTCAATCAGGTGGTGACATGCTTCGTCAACATACTGAACAGGATGCTGCTCACTTGAAGAAGATGGAAGAAGAACGCGCTGCTACTATCGCAGCCGATGCGATTAAGAAGAGAGGACCACCAGTTTGGCCAGAAATTGCGAAGGTTGATAGTACCGCTGATAAGAGTTCAAAGATATGTGAAGTATCTGTTCTTCGTGACACTGCTGGCTCTGACTGTCCTGCTCATGGAGATGCTAACAACCCATGTGACCCAGCCCTGTGGGATCTTGCGATGCTTAATAGATTAACATTAAAATTACCAAAGGGTATGCTAACACACTTCCCATCATCCATCGGTCGTTTGAAGGCTCTGCAGGTACTTGTTGTCAGTGGAAATGCCATCACAAAGCTTCCTGATGAGATTTCAGATTTATCAAATTTAAAGATACTTGAAGTGCAAGACAATGTACTTACTGCATTGCCATCGACTATTTCAAAATGCTCAAAGTTAGAAGTTGTCAAGGTTGGAAGGAATCAAATAACATCCTTAGAACCATTAGAAGGTCTGACTGCATTGACTATCGTTCACGCTGATTCCAATAAGTTAGATGACCTTGATGGTTTAAGTTTTGAGAAGCTCTCAAGACTTTCTGAATTATGTATGAGTAACAATCCTATTACCGAAATCCCAGATGAAATTGGATGCTGCCCTGTTCTTGCTTCAATCTCCATGGCTGGTTGCTCAATCAACGCACTTCCTCATGCCATCACACAACTAAAAAAAGTTAAGGAACTCAACCTTGATGGAAACCCTTTGAAGGATAACAAAGTAAAGAAGTATCTTGACCAGGGAGGAAAGGGTCTAAAAGACTTGTGGAAATACCTGGAAAAGAATGCTAAAAAGGGCGGTGGTGGTGGAAAGAAGAGCAAGAAAAAGAAGAAGGTTGTTTCTGATTCCGAGGAAGAAGACGAGGACTGATAACCCTACAGTAAAAAAATAAATATAAAAAAAAATAAAAGGTTTTTTAAACGAAAAAAAAAAAAAAAAAAAAAAAAAAATCTTCAAAAAAATAAGAGCAAAAGCAAAAGTCCCAAAAAAAAAAAAAAACCTTAGCAGATTATCTAACCTGGAATAAGTTGCTGCATCCCCTCTCCGAAAAAAGAAAAAAAAATTCAAATTCTAATTCAAAAAAAAAAAAAAGTGTTCCGTTTGCACATCATTCCGCTCACCCACTTCTTCGCGTTTGATTATTGATTACTTTTTGTTATTGTTTTCTCTTTGTTATAACCTTCTCACATGATTCTACTCCAGAGACCTACCGTAAAATGTTTTTTAAGTCAACAAGTCGCATCCATTAGCGCTGTTGGCATATTAGCATTCAATTGATTCCTTTCCTTCCCACAGGAAACAGAATGCTACAGCCACATATTGATATCAAATCGTTACTAAATGGGAAAACTGAAGATCAGGTTCAAAATCGACAATCACTGAAGCAACAGTTCGCCGCGTTCGCAGTTGAACAGAAATTACGAATCGCAAATGATCGTTGTTCTTTAGATTTTACTGCGAGTTCGTTTGATTTTGGGATTGTTAGCACCGCAGCTTCATGTGCGACACATGGGCTTCAATTGTGGAAGAAATCATTCGCTAGGCTTCGTCATGTTATTCACGTCTACAAGAAAACTGTTGTACGAGTTCAGTCAAAGGCAAGAACCTACTTAGCAAGACGAAGATTACGAGTTATGAAAATAACAAAAAGGTGGCAATCAGAAGAACAAGAAGCGATTTTACGAAAACGAGAACCAGGTCAAGACGACCCATCGTCGTTTTGGGTTCTTGACAACATTAAGATCGCTGCTGTTGAGATGTTTCATAATACGAGAGCGCATTCATATTTACGTCTGCAATCAGACAAAGAAACTCTGACCTCAACAGTACTCTCAAACGTTACAATAGCAGAACTCAGTCAAATAGCTGGTATGATAAGTAGAAGGTCATCACTTACTAAGGCACGCTTATCGGTTACTGCCTTAGACAGTCAACTTAGAGACCATGAGAGACAAATTAAAGGTAAAATTAATGAATATGAATCTCCTCCTTCTTCTTTTCATTCAAAGTCAGGTAAGAAGACTTCGATTAGAAGGGTTTCCGCACCGGTTTCACGTAAATTGCGTGAGTCTTCTAGTGTTGTTGTTGGTCAACAGGCGTTGATGTTGATATTGGTGTCTTCCATATCGGTGATAGTGAGAATCGCAAATGCAGAGCAAGCTTTATCATGGCTATCTCCTTATGTAAAGAAGTCACGTAATAGAAATGGATCGATACGATTTAGACGTCACTTATCAAAAGCTACTGTTGCTCGTCTAGAAAAAGGAAACAACACTCCGACGGATGTCAAAACCTTTTCAATGACAAGTACTCCTTCTCGATTTGGATGTGATGAAGTTTCTGATCAAATTCCGACTTCAACAACTCCCGTTAAATCTGTAGTTGAGGAAAAAAATCAAAAATCACCTGGTAGAAGAAGGAAAAAAAAAATAAGAAAAGAGAAGAAGTCTGAACTTTTAAATAACAAAACGTATCCTCCAAGATACGCAAGACTGCTACAAGCTGCTGACAGAGCTTGGAAAAATAGATCTCATCCTAAATCTTTTGCGGCATTGGAATACTTACCAACTATGAAATTTTCAAAAGCAGAAAACACGTCCAACCTGATGTCTCACAGCAGTTTTGTAAAAACCATTAAAAGACAAGAAGAAATGGAAGAAGATATAATAGACTTCGATATCCAGGCAGGTCATGTTCTCTGGCCTGGTTATATTCCAAAAAATAAAACTGTTTTACGTAAAATTAAAACAATTTCAGCAAAGAAGGATCCGTTATCAGATGCGACCCTTGACATCTTACAAGGTACGATTGCATCACCTCGTGTATTGACACAAAATGTAAAGCAATCAAAGCAAGCAGTGGATGATGATGAGGATCCTCCTCCTGCTGATCTGTTGCAGGCGTTGCAGTGGCATGGGCAGTCATTGGTAGACAAACATCGGTTGTATAATCCTCGTCCACAGACTGCGGGTTTTAATTGTCTTGGTTTACGTAACGCACCTCCGCAATCACTATTATGTCAATCGGAGTTGATACCAATTCCAGTACCGGTTCCGCCAGTTGAACTTAATAATTCTCTTGATGATCGGAGGAAACCACGTCCATCTGCGGGTATTGATTACTATTCCATCGTGAGAACTTAGTTGTGTTTAGTTTTGTTTATTTACGCATTGTTGAGGAGGGGTTTTTATTATTATTATTTACACAATTCATTTTTAACCTACTTATACTTTATATCATTTTTAATAGTCTGTTGATTCTCTACATTTATTTCTCAGCTTCTCATAATTATAAATATGGGTATCTTCAGTACGATTGATCCGTCGGCGGTGTTCTGTTTTGCTTGTTGTGTGATTCCATTGTTCAAAGAGCAGAGTACTACTAATGCTGACAGAATAGATTTCTTGACCGATCCGTTTTTCTATTGTCCAGTATTGTTGGTTGCGGTCATGGCGTTGATTGCTCGAACAGGTAAATGTAAAGATCTGACTGAGAATGATAAAATACTCAGCAGGTGGTATCTGTGGAATGGAGCTGTGATTCATATCATGATGGACGGCTGTGTTGGTTCTCTGGATAAGCTTCCGTTATTTGCTCAACAATATAAAATATTAGACAATCGATTTGTTATTCGTGATGTTGTCCCAATCTCAATTGGTCTTGTTGAGCTTTTCATCATGGCACCTTTAGCAATAATCTTATATTTGGGATACAAGTGGAACTCATCGTTCACGTATCCTCTTGAAATAGTTGTTTGCGTCATGCATATATTCGGAGCTGTTTTATTTGTTCTTCCGGAATTTTTAACCGGATGTAAAAACATTCCAGTTGATTACAATTTTGAGTTTACCCTTCACCACATTGTATACTTCTGGTTCGGATTTATGGCTAATTTTATTTGGATTGTTATTCCTTTATATAATCTTAAGAACGCCTTTCAGAAATGTTGTAATGTATCAAAGGTCAAAACAAATTAAAAAAAAATAAAAATAAAAATAAACCTTTCAATTTATTTAAATTAACTTTTCATATTTTTCTCTCTCTGTCTGTTGTTACTTTCTTTTTATACGAAGTAGTAGATTCGATTTACTGTCGTTGTATTTAGTGCCTTCCTGTGGTACTGATACTCGACAGTATGTCGGGCTCGTTTGCTAATTGATGGATCTAGTAGTTTAGGGACTCACAGGTGGTAAACCATACCTCCCTGCGGTACTAGTACTCGGCAGCATGTCGGGCAACTGACGATCTATTAATACGAACTGGTTTGGCTTAAGACCAAATGAAAGTTCATTTTAAAAAAAATAAAAATAATAAAATCGACGGTACTCTTATCCTCGTTCTCTTCTATCATGTTTTACCATGGTTAAAATAGCCTGCTATTTTTGCTATTTTTTGTGTTTTTTTTTTTTCCCTTTTAAAAAAAAAAAAAAAAAAAATAGTTTCAATCCCGTTCTTCTTTATGTCTCTCTCTCTTATTTTTTTTCTTTCTTTCTTTTTTTTCTCCCTATCGCCCTGGCTTTATGCCCAAAAAAGGCGGAGTATTTACGTTTTAGGTGGACTTGCCAATCGTATTATGCAGTTCGTAGTCTACCTGATCAGATTTCTTACATATATTCATTCACAGATTCATAGAGATAAATAAATACGATGCTCCTAAGTTTGCTGTATCAGCGATGCACATTACGCAATGTATTGGACTTCCTTATTTATCAATTAAAATACTAAGCAACTTAAATATTAAGTTCACCTTTTTTTTTCTTCAAAACCTTATTTCTTTGTATTAAACACTCAGTAAAAAAAAAAACAAAAAAAAAAAAAATACAAAACTGATGGATGACACAGTGAAAGTATTTGTTGTTGGAGAAGGTATTGAGGTACCGATTTCTGTACATAGAAATTACACAATAAAAAATTTGAAGAATGAAATAGAGAAAGAGACTGGTCTTGGAAAATGGGAAACAGTAATACTGTTTGAAGGCAGGCCAGTCGATGACAACGAGGAAACCTTATTAGTAAGCATCGGCATAACCGACAATGATGTACTAACAATCGAATTAAGCGAACGAGAAATAGCACGACTAGACTTACTGAAATACAGCAGTGTTGACATCCGTGAAATGCTACGGTCAGTTGCAGAAACAAAAAAAGTAATCCATGATACGATGGGAACACCTAATGAAGTTGAAATTATTAAAAAAATGACTTCAGCGGGAATCGATCATGATAGACATTTGACTCTTCATATTGCGATTCAAAAAGAACGTCATGAGGTATTGAAGACTCTACTAGAGTTGAATGCTGACCCAAATATATTAAATACATATAAAGAAACACCTTTAATGGTTTCATGTCAGAATGGGAATGTGACAGCAGTTGATATCCTCCTATCGTACAATGCGGACATAGGAAGAGTTAATGTAAAGGGTTGGAATGCATTGATGGAATCTGTTGCTGGTAATCAAATTTCAATCGTCAAAATACTACTACAAAACGGTGCTAACGTCAACAGTAAACGCAATGGAACCTGCCCCATTTCAATAGCGGCAAAGAGAGGTAGTCTCGACATGATTACTCTACTCCTGGATTTTGGTTGTACTCTGCATTTTCCAAAATCAACTGACTGCCATCCTCTGCTATTAGCATCGGCAGAGGGACATCTTGATGTTGTTAAGTTCTTAGTTAGTAATAAGGTTGATGTTAACGTCTCAGATTCTCTTGCTTGGACACCACTAACACACGCGTCATGGTCAGGTCACACTGATATTGTTAGGTACCTTATTAATAATAATGCCAATGTCACTGCTATTACTTATGGTGGAGAGTCAGTCTTAGCAGTTGCAAACCGCGCACATCATACTGACATTGTCGAGCTTGTCAGCTCTGCAATGCGACACATGCAATTATTTTAAAAAGAAAAATTGGATTGCTTGGGTTTTGAATTACATTCCCCTGTTTTTAAAAAAGCTTTTCCTTTTTTTTTTTTTTTTGTTCTTCTTCATCTTTCTCCCATTCTTTTATTTCTTCACGATTTTGACCTTAGTTGCAGCACTGCAAACAGGTAGTAGATAATATGCAAATTATTTTTCTGTTGTTCCTTCACTACACTATTTATTATTCCTATGACAACACATCTTTTTGTGCCGCAGTTCTATTTATAGTTTCAATTTCTGTCTTTTCAAGTTATTTTTGGTCTAAAATGCAATTTTTATTATTGCTAAGGTTATTATAAAGTTATTGGGAGATACGTCTATACATATACTTTATACAGGTTACACAAGTGTTATGGTTGTTCTTCTTGTGTTCCTCACTCTTCACACTGAAGGACTTAAAATGATGATATCTACCTCTTCACAGACCTGTTCAGAAGCTATCATCTATTGAAGATATTGTTTTACTATTGGCTCTCTGATTGAGTTCTGTAGTCTGTTGAGTAATCGATAGATCTCCTTCCCTTCTTGCATGATGACACAATACTAACCCAGCTCTATGATCGACCCTGATTTAACTTTGGTACGTTTCACGATGGTCTACTGACTGCTGTTATTCTTCTTGTTCTTGTGTTCCTCACTCTTCACGCTGAAGGACTTAAAATGATGATATCTACCTCTTCACAGACCTGTTCAGAAGCTATCAGCTATTGAAGATATTGTTTTACTATTGGCTCTCTGATTGAGTTCTGTAGTCTGTTGAGTAATCGATAGATCTCCTTCCCTTCTTGCATGATGACACAATACTAACCCAGCTCTATGATCGACCTTGATTTAACTTTGGTACGTTTCACGATGGTCTACTGACTGCTGTTATTCTTCCTGTTCTTGTGTTCCTCACTCTTCACGCTGAAGGACTTAAAATGATGATATCTACCTCTTCACAGACCTGTTCAGAAGCTTTCAGCTATTGAAGATATTGTTTTACTATTGGCTCTCTGATTGAGTTCTGTAGTCTGTTGAGTAATCGATAGATCTCCTTCCCTTCTTGCATGATGACACAATACTAACCCAGCTCTATGATCGACCCTGATTTAACTTTGGTACGTTTCACGATGGTCTACTGACTGCTGTTATTCTTCTTGTTCTTGTGTTCCTCACTCTTCACGCTGAAGGACTTAAAATGATGATATCTACCTCTTCACAGACCTGTTCAGAAGCTATCAGCTATTGAAGATATTGTTTTACTATTGGCTCTCTGATTGAGTTCTGTAGTCCGTTGAGTAATCGATAGATCTCCTTCCCTTCTTGCATGATGACACAATACTAACCCAGCTCTATGATCGACCCTGATTTAACTTTGGTACGTTTCACGATGGTCTACTGACTGCTGTTATTCCTCCTGTTCTTGTGTTCCTCACTCTTCACACTGAAGGACTTAAAATGATGATATCTACCTCTTCACAGACCTGTTCAGAAGCTATCAGCTATTGAAGATATTGTTTTACTATTGGCTCTCTGATTGAGTTCTGTAGTCTGTTGAGTAATCGATGGATCTACTTCCCTCCTTGCATGATGACACAATACTAACCCAGCTCTATGATCGACCTTGATTTAACTTTGGTACGTTTCACGATGGTCTACTGACTGCTGTTATTCTTCCTGTTCTTGTGTTCCTCACTCTTCACGCTGAAGGACTTAAAATGATGATATCTACCTCTTCACAGACCTGTTCAGAAGCTATCAGCTATTGAAGATATTGTTTTACTATTGGCTCTCTGATTGAGTTCTGTAGTCTGTTGAGTAATCGATGGATCTCCTTCTCTTCTTGCATGATGACACAATACTAACCCAGCTCTATGATCGACCCTGATTTAACTTTGGTACGTTTCACGATGGTCTACTGACTGCTGTTATTCCTCCTGTTCTTGTGTTCCTCACTCTTCACACTGAAGGACTTAAAATGATGATATCTACCTCTTCACAGACCTGTTCAGAAGCTTTCAGCTATTGAAGATATTGTTTTACTATTGGCTCTCTGATTGAGTTCTGTAGTCCGTTGAGTAATCGATGGATCTCCTTCCCTTCTTGCATGATGACACAATACTAACCCAGCTCTATGATCGACCCTGATTTAACTTTGGTACGTTTCACGATGGTCTACTGACTGCTGTTATTCTTCCTGTTCTTGTGTTCCTCACTCTTCACACTGAAGGACTTAAAATGATGATATCTACCTCTTCACAGACCTGTTCAGAAGCTATCAGCTATTGAAGATATTGTTTTACTATTGGCTCTCTGATTGAGTTCTGTAGTCCGTTGAGTAATCGATAGATCTCCTTCCCTTCTTGCATGATGACACAATACTAACCCAGCTCTATGATCGACCCTGATTTAACTTTGGTACGTTTCACGATGGTCTACTGACTGCTGTTATTCCTCCTGTTCTTGTGTTCCTCACTCTTCACACTGAAGGACTTAAAATGATGATATCTACCTCTTCACAGACCTGTTCAGAAGCTATCAGCTATTGAAGATATTGTTTTACTATTGGCTCTCTGATTGAGTTCTGTAGTCTGTTGAGTAATCGATGGATCTACTTCCCTTCTTGCATGATGACACAATACTAACCCAGCTCTATGATCGACCTTGATTTAACTTTGGTACGTTTCACGATGGTCTACTGACTGCTGTTATTCTTCTTGTTCTTGTGTTCCTCACTCTTCACGCTGAAGGACTTAAAATGATGATATCTACCTCTTCACAGACCTGTTCAGAAGCTTTCAGCTATTGAAGATATTGTTTTACTATTGGCTCTCTGATTGAGTTCTGTAGTCTGTTGAGTAATCGATGGATCTCCTTCTCTTCTTGCATGATGACACAATACTAACCCAGCTCTATGATCGACCCTGATTTAACTTTGGTACGTTTCACGATGGTCTACTGACTGCTGTTATTCTTCTTGTTCTTGTGTTCCTCACTCTTCACACTGAAGGACTTAAAATGATGATATCTACCTCTTCACAGACCTGTTCAGAAGCTATCAGCTATTGAAGATATTGTTTTACTATTGGCTCTCTGATTGAGTTCTGTAGTCCGTTGAGTAATCGATAGATATCCTTCCCTTCTTGCATGATGACACAATACTAACCCAGCTCTATGATCGACCCTGATTTAACTTTGGTACGTTTCACGATGGTCTACTGACTGCTGTTATTCTTCTTGTTCTTGTGTTCCTCACTCTTCACGCTGAAGGACTTAAAATGATGATATCTACCTCTTCACAGACCTGTTCAGAAGCTATCAGCTATTGAAGATATTGTTTTACTATTGGCTCTCTGATTGAGTTCTGTAGTCTGTTGAGTAATCGATAGATCTCCTTCCCTTCTTGCATGATGACACAATACTAACCCAGCTCTATGATCGACCTTGATTTAACTTTGGTACGTTTCACGATGGTCTACTGACTGCTGTTATTCTTCCTGTTCTTGTGTTCCTCACTCTTCACGCTGAAGGACTTAAAATGATGATATCTACCTCTTCACAGACCTGTTCAGAAGCTTTCAGCTATTGAAGATATTGTTTTACTATTGGCTCTCTGATTGAGTTCTGTAGTCCGTTGAGTAATCGATGGATCTCCTTCCCTTCTTGCATGATGACACAATACTAACCCAGCTCTATGATCGACCCTGATTTAACTTTGGTACGTTTCACGATGGTCTACTGACTGCTGTTATTCTTCTTGTTCTTGTGTTCCTCACTCTTCACACTGAAGGACTTAAACTGATGATATCTACCTCTTCACAGACCTGTTCAGAAGCTATCAGCTATTGAAGATATTGTTTTACTATTGGCTCTCTGATTGAGTTCTGTAGTCTGTTGAGTAATCGATAGATCTCCTTCCCTTCTTGCATGATGACACAATACTAACCCAGCTCTATGATCGACCCTGATTTAACTTTGGTACGTTTCACGATGGTCTACTGACTGCTGTTATTCTTCCTGTTCTTGTGTTCCTCACTCTTCACACTGAAGGACTTAAAATGATGATATCTACCTCTTCACAGACCTGTTCAGAAGCTATCAGCTATTGAAGATATTGTTTTACTATTGGCTCTCTGATTGAGTTCTGTAGTCCGTTGAGTAATCGATAGATCTCCTTCCCTTCTTGCATGATGACACAATACTAACCCAGCTCTATGATCGACCCTGATTTAACTTTGGTACGTTTCACGATGGTCTACTGACTGCTGTTATTCCTCCTGTTCTTGTGTTCCTCACTCTTCACACTGAAGGACTTAAAATGATGATATCTACCTCTTCACAGACCTGTTCAGAAGCTATCAGCTATTGAAGATATTGTTTTACTATTGGCTCTCTGATTGAGTTCTGTAGTCTGTTGAGTAATCGATGGATCTACTTCCCTTCTTGCATGATGACACAATACTAACCCAGCTCTATGATCGACCTTGATTTAACTTTGGTACGTTTCACGATGGTCTACTGACTGCTGTTATTCTTCTTGTTCTTGTGTTCCTCACTCTTCACGCTGAAGGACTTAAAATGATGATATCTACCTCTTCACAGACCTGTTCAGAAGCTTTCAGCTATTGAAGATATTGTTTTACTATTGGCTCTCTGATTGAGTTCTGTAGTCTGTTGAGTAATCGATGGATCTCCTTCTCTTCTTGCATGATGACACAATACTAACCCAGCTCTATGATCGACCCTGATTTAACTTTGGTACGTTTCACGATGGTCTACTGACTGCTGTTATTCTTCTTGTTCTTGTGTTCCTCACTCTTCACACTGAAGGACTTAAAATGATGATATCTACCTCTTCACAGACCTGTTCAGAAGCTATCAGCTATTGAAGATATTGTTTTACTATTGGCTCTCTGATTGAGTTCTGTAGTCCGTTGAGTAATCGATAGATATCCTTCCCTTCTTGCATGATGACACAATACTAACCCAGCTCTATGATCGACCCTGATTTAACTTTGGTACGTTTCACGATGGTCTACTGACTGCTGTTATTCCTCCTGTTCTTGTGTTCCTCACTCTTCACACTGAAGGACTTAAAATGATGATATCTACCTCTTCACAGACCTGTTCAGAAGCTATCAGCTATTGAAGATATTGTTTTACTATTGGCTCTCTGATTGAGTTCTGTAGTCCGTTGAGTAATCGATAGATCTCCTTCCCTTCTTGCATGATGACACAATACTAACCCAGCTCTATGATCGACCCTGATTTAACTTTGGTACGTTTCACGATGGTCTACTGACTGCTGTTATTCTTCTTGTTCTTGTGTTCCTCACTCTTCACGCTGAAGGACTTAAAATGATGATATCTACCTCTTCACAGACCTGTTCAGAAGCTATCAGCTATTGAAGATATTGTTTTACTATTGGCTCTCTGATTGAGTTCTGTAGTCTGTTGAGTAATCGATAGATCTCCTTCCCTTCTTGCATGATGACACAATACTAACCCAGCTCTATGATCGACCTTGATTTAACTTTGGTACGTTTCACGATGGTCTACTGACTGCTGTTATTCTTCCTGTTCTTGTGTTCCTCACTCTTCACACTGAAGGACTTAAAATGATGATATCTACCTCTTCACAGACCTGTTCAGAAGCTATCAGCTATTGAAGATATTGTTTTACTATTGGCTCTCTGATTAAGTTATAGAGTTCTCCGTACAAGTATAAAATTTGAATTTCTCTAAAAACATTAAGGAAGTGAATATTTTATAAAGTAATGTACTAATAAAATTAAATAAATCCTTTTAATATTTAGGAACGAAAGGTTGCTTAATATGCCAGTGACTTCATTGTCGCAGCCAGTGAACTCACCCGTGTGGGAAGGTAAGGGTCTTTTAGACACTCCATCTTATAGGGATGATGGAAGTAGAGATTTGAGTAAAAATAACAGCAACTATGTAAACCCGATATCAGGATGGATATCACGACCTGAGCCAAGTGATTTCATAAAAAGAAAAGCTCCAGAAGAAGAAACTGCAGCAAGAAGAGCTCAACAAAGAACAAAATTAGAACGTGGATTGAAATATATGTTCGAAGGTGATTGGTTTTATAAATGGTCATTCAATGCTGAAGAGAAACCTCATAGACGATGGTTTTGGCTAGACAGAAAAGGTTGGAGGCTGTTTTGGGCAAAAAGTGATGATCACGATCGATTCTTTTCATCATATTTGTCTCTTCAAAATACAGCTTTTATTGAGACTGAGCAAATCTTACAAGCCGTACCTGGAAAGCAATCTCAACAGGTATTTCATGCAATTATTATAAACACAGTAGCATACAGGATTATGTTATCGACACCGAGCAAACAGAAATTTGATATCTGGCTGTCAACCATCTGTACTCTAACAAGACGGTATCGCAGAGGTAGAGCTCAACGAATTGCCATGAGCGGTAATACTGATGTTTTATTACCAAGTAACGTTTATGATTGAGAACTATTCAGAATGATATTTTGTTATGGTCATGATGTCTGCGATCAACGAAATATAAGAAAAAGGTTTTCCTTAAACTAGACCTCTTTCCGGTCTTATTATTAGTATCGTATTGCACAAGATGTACCTGGGAAAGCATTTTTTATTGTATTTTTTTTTTTAATTTTTTTAACTATAGAATCCTATCCACCTTTTATTATTGTTATTGTACTAATTTACTTTTTATTTTTTATTATTATAAATTGGTTTGAGTTGTTTGGTATGTTTTTTTTTTAATTATTATTATTCGTTTTATAGAAGAAAGACGATATGAGTGCGGATCTCGATACCGTTGAGAACACCTCTCGCATGGGATGGGTTTTCGAGAGTAAGAGAAAGACGTTAATTCAAACTACTGCGAGAGATGACGAAATCTGCAGTGAGTTGGAAGTGTCTCATTTGCCTGATCAACTTTTCGAAGATTGCTATTTAAAAATTGAATCAAAAGAGTTAGGTGTAAAATTTCACTTCAACGCCTTTGATGCGATCAAAGCAGCGAAGGTTTCCGAGGAGGAAGCTGAAAATGATGTTAAGTGTATGTACCATGACACTTGGAAAAAAAAAAAAGGAGTAAAAACTTTCTACACTGGTCTACACTGGACCTACGATGTTCAAAAATATACCGGATTAGTGTCAGATCAGGAAATAAAAGAAGGAGGTCACATTGATATGGGTCTCTTGCAAGATACGACTCAACCGATTCTTCATTTCACTGCTTCAGATTTATTTGAAGATGATTTGGATGACTGTGGTACATCGAAACTATCGTTAAAATTCCGATGCATGCCGACATGTTGGTTTGTGTTACTTCGTCAGTTTATTAGAGTGGATCGAGTTCAGGTTATCGTCAAAGATGTTCGCTGGTTTCATGAGTTCGGATCTGACGAGGTCTCTCTAGAACTCATCACAAGAAAGCAACAAATTTCAGATATGGCAAATTCAGAAATGGCAGCAGCACACACACCAGAATCAAGTCCATTAAAGTTGTACAACGATCCTGACAAATTAGCTCAAACTCTTCCTATTGATTCGCACGAAAAATTAAAAATTAATTTATGCTGATAAATATAATTTTTATTAGCATGATAAGGTATTAGCAAATAATACCTCTGAAGACTTACTAATTGACTCACATGCGGTATTCATCTGTTTTTTACGTTTTTTTTATTTTTTTTTTTTTTTTTTATTCTCAGTTAAAGTCAGAAAAAAAAAAAAAAAGAATTCTTTCAAACTTCATTTAAAAAAAAAACATAAAAAAAGAGGGGGAAAAAAAAAAAAAAATAAAGAAAGAAAGAAAAAGTGCAATTGAAAAAAAAAAAAGATAAAAAAAAGTACCAAATGAAAAAAAAAAGAAATCCTCGCTGCTGACCTTGCTTCAATCTTCATTGGGAAAAACACGACCTAGATATTTTTAATATAGTTAAAGTGGTTTTCTTATAAACAGACATGAGTTACGTTATTACTCTTCATTAAGAACACTCTAAATAATATAATTATTCATCTCATCAGTACAACATAATCGTGTCTGGGGACGTAAACATGAAGACTCAGTTTGCTGAGCCCGCATCACCATCAGCAGTAGCTGGCTCACCCAGAGCTGACACACCTTCCAATGTAGAGATGCAAACTCCTGATAGAAGAACAAGAGTTTCTGAGTCAGTCAGTCCAAGAAAGAGTACATTACAAAGAAAGACTCCAGCACATGACACACTCGAGAAAATAAGAGGCAGAGGAATCAGCAAAAGTGTTGGTGGCTACACCAGTCCAGAACTTCGACACTTAGGAAGCGGCTCACAAAGATCAATGCTCAGCATATGGGATGCTTCCTGGGAAGGTGACATGGAAGGCTTGATTGGGATCCTTCAATTCGGACATGACGACAAACCAAAGAGTGCTATGAAGTCATCTTCTCGTATAACAGACGACAAAGAAGGAGAAGATGAAGAAGAACCAAAATGGGAACCGTCATCAGACTGGAATAGAACACGTAAAGTTGATTGTGGATACCATCGCAACTATAACAGAGACTACAAAGCAAAGATGAAATTGAGAAAAGAAAAACCGAAATTCGGAGACCGACTAGATTCAGCGATGTACTCACCTCATAATAACGGAGTTGATATTAATAAGTTTGGATACCTTCAGGAATTCTGTGAGGGGTTGGTCTTTATAAACACTCAACCATGTAAAGGTATTCATTTGAAACCGTTTCCTGACTTTCGAACTACCGGAATCCGTCTTCACAGCGCCACTCCTTTGATGTTTGCAGTCGCTTCTTTGAAACTCCCAGCAGTAAAGTTCTTATTGGAGAAGAAGGCAAACATACGTCAGAAACTCACGCAAGAAGGTGACTCAACAATCTCTATTTGGGAGATTGCTTATATGAGTAGTTTCTGGGTTACTTCCAGAGAACAACGTGCTGCCGCAAAAGAAATAAAAGATTTGATGATCCAATACCCGTCACAGAAAGACAATGAAGAAACTGACAGCAAGAAATGTGGTCCCCTTCGACTTGATTCTGATCAAGTCCACAGATGGATGGCAAAGTTTAAAGTTGTCAACAGAGAGTCGTCACACTTTCCTGGATGGAGTTTACGTGAGTGGGTTTATCATCATAAACTGACAGGAAGGATACTATATCGTTGGGGATCACAAGAATGGGCAGCCGCGGGTATAAAAAAAGTCAAAGACTTAGAAAAGTTATTCCTCATGATTAGTGAATTACACACTTATTCAAAAGTTTCTCTTTTAAAACTACCTCCAAAGGATGCGACAAAACAACCTGTTGCTGGTGATGGTGAAGGAAAAGATGATGACAATGATCAGCAAGACAAGCCTGAAGATTCCAATGAACTACAAACTGAAACACAAGAAGAACCAAATCAAGAATCTGAACAACAAGAAGAAGATCAGACGTATCCGGAAGATAAAATTGAAATTACTGAAGAAGAAGATCCAACGGCGTTGTTTCTGAAGTCAGCTCGACTGACTATCTGTGGATTGGCAGAAATCTTCAAAACAACACCTCAATGTTCTAAAGAACTAAACCCTGAAGGGTTCTATGAGTTACATGAATTCATCTCATCTACGGAACTTACTCTCAACCCAACTGGGAAATCACTCGTTCCAATGAAGTCGTTAGAATCTTGGGATGAGTTAAAGACAACACCAGAAGCGTTAGTTTTATATCGCCCATCTCTTAGTCAGCAAAAGATAATGCATTTCTTCTTCATCATCTGTGATTCTGCTAGTGGAGAATTCACTCTTTCTGATCCTTGTGGATATTATCCAGAAGAGCCAAAGGTCTATTCCGATCAGCAATCAGTATTTAAAGACTTCCCGAGGAGTCAGTTTAGTTATCACATTGTTGTTACTAGTTGAGTTTTTTTCACAGAAAAAAAAAAAAAACTTTTTTTATAAATTTATTTTTTGTCCTTTTTTTTTTTTTTATATGTCCCGCAGTCAATAATGTTTGTGGTGAGAGAGGTTTCTAATTTATCTCACACCTTGTATCTCTTGTAAAGTTTTTTTTTTTTGTTATGTTTTGGTTTATCGAGACTCTATGTTGGTTTATCGCACATGATATCATCACATAATGTTGGTTTTCATCGTTCATTTCATCAATACAACAGGCAAGATACTTTATGCGTTGAGTCAATCAGTCCTATTTAATTTAATTTAGTTTATTCATTAAGCAAACAGCATCCAAGAAATGGGATGTTGTCGCAGTCGAGTAGTTGAAGAACAATATGTCGACGAGTTCGATGAGGTCAGAGCAATGATTCAAGACCGTGAAGTAGAAACAGTCAAAGATGCTGTCACCATCAGTATGAAATTTGAAGCAAGAAGTCTGGCCTTTAAAGACACGTTTGCGGTGATTTATGAAGAAAAAGAAGGAACCAATACCTTAGTCGGTAGGACGGAGACTCGATACGGAACAAATAACCCAAACTGGTGTCAGGCAGTTGAAATTGATTTCCGTTTTGAAGCTGTTCAAAACATCACAGTCAAGGTTTATGAGGAAGTAAAAAAGATTGGATTTCTAAACGAACAAAATCAATTTGGTGAGATGACAGTTCAGCTAACACGACTTTGGAGTGAATCACCTTTGGAGGAAAATCTTCAAAATACGACAGGAAATATAAAAATAACAACCGACGAAGTAAAAGGAAGCATAGAAGAAGAAGTAATCTTGAAACTATCCGCCTCTAACCTCCCCTCAACAAACTTAACCACTCTGAACCCTTTTGTTACCATCTCAAGAGTAGTTGATGAACAACTAATTCCGATTCTAAAATCTGAACACATTCTTGCAAGTCGATCACCAAGTTGGTCTCCGTTACACGTCAAAGTCGATCGTCTTTGTAAAGGTGAATACAATGCTTTACTTTTATTAGAAGTGTTTAGTTGGGATATAAGTGGCAAACATCAATATATAGGATGTTGTAGAACGTCATTGGGAGGTATGCTATCTCGTGGATTTGAAGAATATGAATTACACCACGACATTAAGAAGCTCACCATAACAGATTATAGTAATAGTGGTTTGTTAAAGATTGATTCAATCGAAGTTGAGGAGTGTCATAGTTTTTTGGACTTCGTCAGAGGTGGTTTTGACATCAATCTTTCAATAGCTATTGATTTCACGAAAAGCAATCGTCCGTTTGACAGCGAGAAATCACTTCACTACCGAAAAGGTGACAACAGAACGAACGACTACATGTCTGCGATTGAAGCTGTTGGACAAGTCATGTGCTACTACGACGCTGATCAAGAATTTCCGATGTACGGATTCGGAGCAAGACTACCAACAGGTGAAATATCACATTGCTTCACATGTACTCTAATTGACGATCAGGAAGAGGTTTCTGGATTAGATGGAATAGCAGAAGCCTACTGGACCTGTCTCAAAGAAATTGTACCCGTTGAACCAACAAACATGGCACCAATTATTAGAAAGAGTATATCACGAGTGCAAGAGAAGACTGAAACAGGAGATCTGTGCTATGAAGTCCTTCTTATTATCACTGATGGTGGTATATCTGATATGAGACAGACCATGGATGCTGTAATTGATGCATCAGAACACGCTATTTCTATTCTAATTGTTGGTGTTGGACATGATAACTTTTCAAAGATGAGGATGCTTGACAATGCAGCTGATATGATGTCGAGACCAGGTGAGCGACGATTAAAACGTGACATTGTCGGATTCGTTCCTCTCCAAGCCTACATGAATCATCCTGAGGAGTTAGCAAAAGAATGTCTAAAAGAAATTCCAAGACATTTCACGACTTGGGCGAGGCAGAATAAAGTTGTGTTGCCTAATAAGAGGTTTGATCCGAATTTTGTTAAAAAACCTCCCACTCGAACGAGAGGTGTTTCACAAATAATGAACACGGATAATCCTGACAGGTTGTCGCCAAATCACTTGCAGGATATCAAGTCTAATTTGAATTCGAAGAAGCAAAAATTTAAGAATAGACTAACTGAGGCATTCAAGTTCAGTCGAGCAGAAGGTAGTTCCGAAACACTGGCCTTGGCAACGCCACCTCTTAACAGTTCTCTAAAGAAACCTTTGCTTGGTTCGGCTTTTGCTGATACTAACCCTCTGTCTCCCACAACTCAGTGCACTCCACTTGATGCGTCAGGTGCAGAACCTATTCATGCTAATGCGAGTCGAGTTCGTATCTGTCCAACTGGTATTCCGAGTTCTGTTGCTCAACCTGAAACCCCTCCTGATGATCTTCTTTAAAATAAACTTTTTAATGTGTCGCGTCGTTACTAACTTCCTACTCAAATTAGTAAAAGGTTCATTTTGCTATCTTCTTCTGAAGATCTTATATTCGGTCATCCAACACTCCATGTGCACGACTCTGCTTGTTGACAACACTGTCGACTATCATACACAACATTATCATATTGTACTCAGGGGATAGTTGTTGAACTATTTACAGATGTCATTAGGATGACTGCAGTTGTTTTATATTATTTCAGATTAGATGTTTTGGTTCTGTTTGTTCTTTTTTTTTTCTGTCCTTTTCTTAATTATTTGTCGTTAACATTATATTGAGATTGTTGGCTTTACTGTCTGCTGGGCTTATGTAATAGTCAGGTTGTTGTACTACTATTTTCACTGAGCTTTACAAGCAGCAAGTCTTCGTGAGGAGGACTTGTTTTGAGAATTCAGTTTGTCCATTTTTCATTGTTTTTGTGCGCTACATTCACATTGCAGTGATATAGTTGGGTAAAAAGGTTTTTTGTTTTTTGTATTTTTCTGTTCTTCATTCTGTTAATTTTATTCAAGACACAATTGAAGATATGAAAATTCTTTGCGCTGCCGTTCTCGCAGCGACTCTCTCTTCTGCGGATGCAAATAAGAATATTTTATTTTTTGCTGTTGATGATCTTCGACCAGAAATGAACTGCATGGGAGATAATCCAATTCCGGGATCGATAACACCGAAGTTACACACACCAAACTTTGATAGGTTAGCAGCAAGGAGTTTATTAATGAGAAAAAACTACGTCCAACAAGCAGTCTGTAGTCCAACACGTACGAGTGTTCTAACTGGAAGAAGACCTGATAGAACCAGAACTTATGATCTGTATTCTTACTTTAGAGAGGTTGCTGCTAACTACACAACTATCCCTGAGTACTTTAAGAACAAGTGGGATTTCTTAACAGTTGGAATGGGTAAAATCTTTCATCCTGGACACGCGAGTGGAAATGATGACATCTGCTGTTCATGGACTGATGACAAGTATTGGCATGCTCCTAACCTGGCAGCATGGTCAGGAAAAGTTAACACTACACTGAACAAAGGAAGATCATGGATGGCTGTGAGTGCAGAAGAAGCAAAGAAAAACCCGCTTCCTGATTTCCAAATTGCTCAACACGCTGTTGAAACTTTAAAGAATATGACGACGAATCTTAAACCAGAACAGAATTTCTTTATGGGTGTTGGATTTCATAAACCACATCTCCCATTTGTGTTTCCTGAAGAGATGGCAGAGTACTATCCGTTGAGTTCTATTTCACTACCACCTAATGATCAACCTCCTAAGGATATGCCAAGTATTGCTTGGTCAAGTTATGGTGAATTACGTAATTATTTTGATCAATCATTACTAAACAAGACTGGAGCTCCAGGAACTGATCTCCCTAACGATGACGTTATTAATCTCAGACGAGCATACTACTCAGCAGTGTCAGCCACTGATATGTATTTAGGAATGGTGTTAGATGCTTTAGATGAATCTCCTTATGCGAATAACACGGTCATTTCATTGTTTGGTGATCATGGATGGCAGCTTGGTGAACATGGTGAATGGTGCAAACACACAAACTTTGAATTTGCTACCCGAGCGCCAATGATGATTTCCATACCTGGAATAACTGATGGAGGAAAAATAACTGACCGATACACTGAACACGCCGATCTATTCCCGACTCTTGTTGAAGCTGCTGTTGGTGAAAAACTTTCTGATTGCCCTTCTGGAAATGCCTCATTCAGTGTACCAACATGCACTGAAGGCACTAGTTTAGTACCTCTCGCAGTCAATCCCAAATCCCCTTTTAAATCAGCTGCTTTTAGTCAATATCCAAGAAACTATGTGAAGCACCATGATGATCTTTTTATTGAAGATACCTACAAACCAGGAGAGTCAGCTTGTATTATAAGTAACAGGAATTGTACCATGGGATATTCTGTTATTACAACTATTCAGGATGGTACGGAATACAGATACACAAAATGGTGTGACTTCAACACTGCTGGTCATAAATTTGAAGTGAATTGGAATAGATGTGTTGGTACAGAGCTTTACGATCATAATGTTGACCCTGGTGAGAATTTTAATATTTTCGAACAAAAACCAACAGTCGTTTCGGAGTTACAACAACTGCTAGTCACCTATGCTGCAGGCTCTCGCTAGGTAAGCTTTTCTCTCTCCGCAAATAACGTGAATGAGATTTCTTTTTGGGAAAACCCCTAATTCCACAAAAATAGTTTGCGAAATCGCCAACTCATCACAAAAATTTTAACCGCTCGAAACAACCCAACATGACGGGAAAAACTTCAGAATTTTCGGAGCTCCGGTGGTTTATTGGTTATGACCGCCGAATCATGACCCGGAGGTCTCGGGTTCGAACCCCGTGACATCCTTTTTTCTCTTTTTCGTAATGACGGAAAATGAGACCAAAACATAGTCAAAGGGCGGATTGATCACCCACTGGTCGAGTTGAGACATATTCCCGTTGCAATAAATCACCAAGACCCCTCCCGTGTGATCGATCACTTTAAAATGTTACTGTGGCTTAACGATCCTCATCATCAATTTAGGTTCGTGACTTAGAAGCCTTCGTCAATGTGGCCCTCCTCCCAGCCAAACTCCCCACCTGACTGGTGTCTCCAAACGAGGGGTCGAGCCGAAGCCCGTTTGTCGCTGGAATCGGAAAAGCTACGAGTCCGAAAGGACCCTAACCTCCGAAGAGGCAGCTGCCGTTCCCATCATTGGATAAGTAAAGCGACGATAAGAGTAGTGGTATTTCATTGTTGGTAAACCTCCCACCTATAACTACACCCGACTAGAGTCAAACTCAACAGGGTCTTCTTTCCCCGCTGACAGTTTCAAGTCCGTTCCCTTGACTGCTGTTCGCCAGATAGTAGGTAGGGACAGAAGGAATCTCATTAGTCCATTCATGCGCGTCTTTAATTAGAAGACGAGGCATTTGGCTACCTTAAGAGAGTCATCAGTTGCAAATTTGTTTTTTCAGGTTGGACTTTGTACGGAACAGGCGGACTTTTATTAGGGGCTCCCCCCCCCCTTGGGGGGGGTTGGGGGGACTTTGATACGATACGAAAAGATTTATCTGGGAAGAATACTGCAGGTCTTTGCACAAAAAAATAAAAATACTGTCACCATGAACCTTGGGGGGGGTTGGGGGGGGGGCTTGTGTCCCGCCAAGAATTTGGCGGACGCAAGCCACCTTGCACTCTTCCCAGCTTGGTAGGCTAAAAAACAAAAAACCCGCCGCAAGCCAAATTTTTGGGTCAAGTTCGAGTCCTGGTGGACAACTTTTTTTTGTAGGGAGTTGGCGATTTCGCAAACTATTTTTGTTGAATTAGAGGTTTTCCCTTTTTTTTTAAATTCCCTCTCCTCCTTAACATACGAAGACTTGTTTAATTCGTAGAAAATGACTAGAACTCGTGATGAACCAAAAAAAAAAAAAAAAAAAAAAGTTTCTTCATTCTTTTTTTCCCTCCTTTCTTCTTCAAAACGACATACACATCGTATTGCTCTCTTAATTTATTGTTTTTTTGTTTACCACATTGCTCTCTACGCTTGACCCTCTGCTTTCGAGCACTTGTGATTTTTTAGTAAATCGAGAAGTGACTTGGGGGTAGACAAGACAATTTTTGTCTTTTCAATTTGGTGTGTGCTGTGCTATTTCAATCGTTGTGAAGGTACACTATTATTATTATTTTTATAAATATCGACCATCTTGCTTGGATGCTAACGTTAACGGAATCTTGTTTATTTTTATATATTATTATTTATTTTTTTTTGATGGTATTCCTACGTGTGAGTGAATAGAAGGAAGCCTTATACTTTTTATATATAAATATGATAACAATCCTCTCTCAGTACAATCATATGAGTGGCATAGATGAGTTGAAGGTAGGAAACTACGCGACTGCGAAAAAGCAAAAAACGTTTTGTGTGTGTTTGTAAAGGGGTTTTTCTGATTTCCGACTAGCAGCGCCAAGCCCTATGCAAGTGATTCTTTAACCCCCCATTATACTTCACCCCCCTCAGGAATTACCGAACAAGATCAACTATTATTATTTTTTTTTTTGATGATTCCTACATGTGAGTGAATAGAAGGAAGCCTTATACTTTTTATATATAAATATGATAACAATCCTCTCTCAGTACAATTATATGAGTGGAATAGATGACAAGGAACTTGAAGGTAGGAAACAAGTCCTAATTAATGAAACATTCGCTCGAGTAGGTTGGGAAGTAGACATTTCGAGATGGATTTACAACTTTTTTAAAAAGATCGTATTAATACAAAAATCAGTGAGAAGATGGCAGGCACGCTCCCTTACTGAAAAACTCAAATTGAAGAAAAGGTTTGGGGAGACTGAGCAAAACGCTCGAAACTTGTTATCATCAGAAAACCAACATCAGTACATTGAAATCTGTATGGCATTTCATTCAACTACTCCAA
Organism: Flectonema sp. DT1601; assembly: GCA_964019425.1. Lineage (NCBI taxonomy): Eukaryota > Euglenozoa > Diplonemea > Diplonemida > Diplonemidae > Flectonema > Flectonema sp. DT1601. The sequence goes on along the minus strand of OZ025860.1, from coordinate 299,752 downwards.
TGACAAGAATAAGACATTCTTGTTCAGATATGAGAGAAATTATATCAAAAACACTAAACCGAATAAACAATCTAATTCTGACTCGTAAGTATTGGTCTGTTTTTGTATCGCATTGTAGGATTCGTGAATTAATTTTATTACGAAAGAGAGCAAGAAAAAGAAATCAAAATTCCATTTATGAGCTTCTTGATGATAAAACAACTCGAAATACGATCGGAAGGTTCTATCAGAAGTGGAGATTTAGTCCAAAAAGAGTAATCTATTCATCTGAAAACAGAATGGTAAAGTTATTGATTGGCAAGAATGAGCTTGTTTTGAAAGGAAGATTTTACCGCTATTTGTACCGCTCGCTTGATGCGAATAAAATCGTTAAACGAAGAGGTGCTTGCAACAGCACAGCTGCCGTCGCACTGTTGGAATTGAAGAATTTAAAAATATTTTTGTCGAAACTGTTCAGGAGATGGATGTCTGTTTTTATTCTCAATAGAAAGAAAAAAAAATTAAAAAATAAAAATAATCGTCGTCGATCAGCTGCAAGTAGGAAAACCGGAGACAACTTTCAGCAAAAAAATGAACTCATTCTTATGAAGAGGTACTTTAGTGTCTTGAAATCACCCACTGCGACTGTCAACCCGTATCGCTATAAAGTTTCTGTGTTATTGGAATCTAAGAACCTACTACTACTGGTCAAGAAGTTTTATTCAGTTTGGACAGGTGGGAGATCTATAAGAAACGCTCCAGCAGCAGACATTTTAATGAGAAATTCAAAAGAAAAACTCCTTCGAAGATATTTCATGCTCTTACTCCCACGTGGTAATAGTAGAAAACGAAACGCATCGACCATGTTGATGTTACAGGGAAAAAATCAAACTTTATTGCTACGGTTTTATTTTCAAAGATTGCTGGGTTTGGTTCGAAAGGAGCAGACTCCAGTTACGATACTTAGTACAAGAAATAGTCTCCTCGTAATCCGAAGGTATTATGTCAAATTTCGTCGCAACTACACACAGAGAGGTCAAATGGAATGTTTTTCAAATCGTGCTTCAGAACTGCTTAAGAAATCAGACAAAACAGTGTGTTCACGTTATTGGAAAAAATTCACTTCTCGTCGCAAAAGAGAACAAGCAATGGTTCAGCTTCAGACTGATAACAGCAGAAAAACTAAAGCACCATACTACAGAAGACTTGCTCTACACGCTGTGTTGCGCAAAAGCAAAGCATCTCGTCAGAGGGTTGCAGCAGAACGTGCTGAAGCCTTTGGTTTAAAGAACAGCAGACACATGCTGAAAGTATTCTATCACAAATTCATTCGAATACGTAAACGAGTCTACCTGGCTGCTTTCATGGAAACTAGGACAACAAAACTAACACTTACAGTTTGGTACAGAAAGTTGTTTCTGGCTGCGGTTTCTCGACGAAGACAGTTACCCCGACTGGCGATAATTCAAAGAACCGAATTCCTAATTAAAAAAAGCGATCGTCTAGTCATCAGTCGTTCTTGGATAAAATTATTCTCACTGAGAAAACGTCGAATGCTGTCGAAGTATTTGTTAGTTAAAAACAGCTCCCTACTATTAGCAACCTACTACAGGTGTTTATACTCAACTGTGAAGAATTTCACACAAACCCGTCTTCGTAAGAGTGCTGTTCATGAGAGAGTATCGTACCTAGCTAATAAATCAGCTCGATTTGCACTTTCTAGATCGTGGAGGCTACTAAAACAATTTGTAGTACGACTTAGACACGCTGGCGTGCTTCGAAGTAAAAGTTGCTATGGTGTTACACAACGATATTACAGCTTGTTGTGGAAATTATGGCTTACTGCTCAAACTCGAGATTTTAAAGATGAGGTCGCATCGAAACTTGCAATCCAATCCAGTAAAATAACACTTCGTAGATACTACACAACGTTAGCAACAAAGATGATGAAGCCTTTGGGGAAAGCTGAGCTGAGGATACGTAGAAGGGTCAGTCAGATGGAATTAAATCAACAAAAAAGACTTCTTCGCAAATATTTAAAATCTCTGGGACAGATTATCTCCAGCAAGAAAGCTGCAGCAACAAAAATACAAGCAATCTCAAGAGGGAATATTTCAAGAAAGAAACAAGTACCTGTTCGTCAGCAGACCACGTCACGTCAAGCACCAAAAGGAGGAAGACACTCACGCAGACATGAAGCCGCTACCAGAATTCAAGCTGTTCAAAGAGGATACATCGCAAGAAGGTGTCGGCAAGAAAATGAAAATCAAACAAATATTCTCGCAATGGCAGCCACTCGAATTCAAGCTCTCTTTCGAAGATATCAGAGCTGTAAGAAGATGGCAAAAATTAGAATTTCAAACCCGACTACTCCACAAGAAGTTGTTGTAGTGTCTCGAATGGCATTTTGTTGTGAGTTGGTTGGGAGGTATCGGATTTCACAGACTCAGGTTTTTAATTCTCATCCAATATGGATCCATGTTTCTGGTATGTAATGTTACTACTCACTGCACTACAGTAGTTTACAACAACAAACAAACTACACCATACCAACACAGCTAACTATCGAATCCTTGCTGCTAACAGACACTGGATAATTAGATCAACGAAGACAAAACGATCACTACTTCGTTCAAAGCTTCCCGTCGTCGGTACCGTTCCATCTACTTGTTCAGCTTGGCTACTGTCACCATCATTCACTCAAAAGGCTAATTTAAAAGTACTAACACCACTCGGAAAGTCTGCTATGGACCTTCAATCTGTTGGTAGAGGAATGTGGACTCGTTGTCTTCTTCATTTTAAACGACTTGAAAAATGGAGAATACAACAGCTAATGTCGATAATAAAGAGAAATGCTGCCGTAATAATAAAACGCTACTCAACAGTCTGGCAGAGTTACTCTTCTGATAAAAAAGAAGAGAGGAGAATCAAACGAAGACTTGGAAGGAGACAACATACGAACAGACTACGAATGAGAAATGAAAAGATACACTTAACCAATGCATATTCTCATTTTAGTAAAACGACACTCGCAGCAGCGTACATACGAAAAAGGAATGAGTTGCTTTACAGAATGATTCGTCGAAACAATCGAAGGCTAAGTTGTTTTTATTACAGCAAGTTCTTATCAATCGTGGGAAAGAGACGAGCAGAGGCGTATCTGTTGAAGAGTGAGCGAACACTTAGATTTCGTACTTATATCAAATTCCACAACTGGGCGAGACGCAAAGCATCCAATAATCGAAAATGCTGCACATTATCTGCTCAGAATGCCGCAATAGCATTACGGGAATCTCTTCGCAAGGTATGTTTCTTTTTTAAGTTGCTTATGAGAAATTATTGTTCTACAGCAGTAGTCAAATATTAACACAATCAGCTCCACTTTTGGTCAGACCTGTCGCAGATGAACGGAAAAGAACGCGAAGTAAGAGAATCATCACTACAACAAGAAGCAACACAAAGTGATGAGCTAAAGAAACTATCAAAAGAATTGCGTGATACGTACGAACACAAATTAAAAGTTCTCCGACTTGCGACTGCAGGAAAATTTGCAGAGGTCCACAGAAGACAATTATTACGTCGTACTTGGAGGAGGTTACAAAACTTTACTAGCATGGTTGCGAAAATGAAGAAGAGAAAGGCTCAAGACGCTGAAAGACGAAGAGTATCTCGTCAATCACCTGAGTACACACCTCAGAATAAGATGGTAATGAACTTCCACAGAATTAGAACTATAATTGAATCTGAAGAAGAGAAAGAGAGAATCACAATCATCTCAACCATTCCATTAGATTTGATTGACCCGTCTCCTTGGGAACCTGAAGTCGATCATTTTTCGACATTTTCAGTAACTACGTCAATCCTTCCATCTCGTCCTCACTCAGCAGATATTTGGGGAAGAGCTACCACACCCGGTGATGAGATGTTATTCAGTCAGACAACGAAACCTGTTTTCAAACAGAAACGCTACCGTCAACCTACTCTCCGAACGATCAATAGATCCAAACTAAAGGTCTCCCTTGGTGGTAGAAAGGGTTGGATGACGACAATGTGATAACAAAGGGTGATTATCTTATAATGTTATATCCGACTTAGTTCGCATTCTGTAAACTGTTTTTGGATTTTTATACCCCTCGTATCACCTTTACACTTCATTTACCCATTTAAGTACTACGAGTAGTGAACTATTGGTAATTGTTCTTAACATACTTCACTCTCACAGTTTTGAAATTGCAATACCTGTTATGAGGATGGTGGGGTTATTACTTCTCGTCGGTTGTTTATGTCTGTCTCATTGACTCGTAATTTAATATCTCTTTTGTTTATTCAGTCTTAATTACACAATATGGAAGATGATGGTCATTCTCTTAGTTTACTCGAGGGAATGATTTTTCTTAGCGGTCACAGCTGATTGATAATTCTAACTGTTATCTGTCCATTGTCGATAAAGAGTGTACGTGTGATCGACTGTACTTCGCTGCTCGTACCAGTATCTTCAGATTTTATTATTCACATTGAACATTGTGTCATCCTTGTCTTGTTTTCTTTCTTTAAAAAAAGATTATAATTGCACCTCTTTTCGTATCGTATCAAATTTCCCCTTACAGTAAACAAAAAGAAGCGATGCCGACAACTCCCGCACGGGAGATGAGAGTAGTTGGGAATGACGAAGAGTTCTTAAACACGATATGCACACCACCAATGCCACAGGTAGCAGCAGCAGCAGCAGCTGAAGAGACTGAGAACACAACACCAGTCATTGATAGAAGTGGAACTGTACAAGGGATTCAAGAAAGTGATATCAATGCTGAGATGGCTTATGAAGGAAGTGAGGGTAATTCTCCTTACAGGACACCAGGTAGACCTACTGACCCACCTCGTTCTGTTGATAACAGTCAGAGATGGAGTGTATCAGAATGGGCCAGTCAGGTATCAGAAGACATTGGATTCTCATTAATAAGCAGATCGTTTATACTGTTCCTCCTGGTATCGTCATTACTATTCACTACACTATTAACATTGAGATTAATGATCTCAGTATCAACTAGAGTCTTCTTACCTGGATCGCCTGAAATGTTCGGAACCATTTCGATGTTGCTATCTCTAGTTCTTATTTCATCATTTGCCGCAACTGTAATCGACTTGATCGTAAGACTGATCGTCAGTTGGACTTCAATGACGAAGGATACAGTTCACGTGTTTTACCTTCCAAATAAAAACTATTCTCCACGTAAATCAATTCGAATGAGGAACGCTTATCTCGGTTTATTATTAATCTTCGCATTTGTTGGACCTCTTATTGCGTCAATAGCTTCATCAATCATTGAAGGAAGTCTATTGGTATTTATTGGAACGTTTTCATTCTATTCGTTCGTATCATTTAACTGTGTTATTGCAGTTGTTTGGTTGTTCATGTGGGGTGTTTCAATTCAAAATAAATTTCGCTATTGGAAGATTGGTAAACATATGAGAAGGGAATGGAAAGAATCGAATAAAGGAAAATCAAGAAGAGAAATCGATGATGTTGGCGATGAGTACGACAATGAAAGGACTAGTCCAACAACCAATGTTGGAGTCGCATGGTTTAGACGAGTAGCAGCAAACCCAATCGTCATGTCGGAATTTGGTCTTGACTTGCTTACTGTTAGACTTTACTCAGCTTTCAGCTTTTCATTGACGATATGGATATTTCTAATGGTAGTAATCTACAACATGACTATTGATAAGTTACATTGGGTATTCATACTCACTGCTGTTTTGATTGGTTCATTTTTTCTGTTATTATCAAAAGCAAAACCGTCATCCCGTTCATCAAAAACTGCAAAAAATCAATACGTCGTCTCACACGTGATGTTATTCTGCTGGGCAGCTTTCATCATATTTGGTGTCATCGCGAGTGCCCTTCGTTTTGGAACTGGTACTGCTGTCGCTAATATGATGCTGTGCGTTCTCACTCAGGGATTACTTGTTAGAAGACACAGTTTACATATTACCAATGATTTTATTATTCCGTACAATGATGATATTGATAATCCTACAAAGTGTATTCCTGCTGTTGTTCCTTGTTCATCTGTGTTTGGATTCTTCTTTCCAAAGAATAGCTGCGCTCCTATTCAAAAACCTTCTCGTATTCTTGATAGAGAGCTTGGTCTGTACACATCTGATCAGCACTGCATTGCGACTGAGAAACACTTAAATAAAACTCACAGAGTTCTAACTGCTAATTCAGTTGTAAGCTCTGGTATTTGGATTTCGTTTGTTGTTTTATCTGCTGTGCTTTCTTCTTATGGAAGTTGGTTTCATGAAGAACACACTACCAACATCTCTGGTTCACCATCTATTCAGCAAGCCACAGGTATGTTTTATTTACGTGTTGCTTAAGAAAACGAGATGGAGGGGAAAAAAAAAAACAAAAAAAAAAACAGGACTAAAATACGCCGTATGCGATATGACTTTAGAAGGAATAGATATCAGTGAAATCGCGGTGATGACACTACTTGCGAAACACAAGAATGATGATAAACTACATGAAGATGTTAGCGTCGTGTTTGAAGGGAAATACACCGCAACCAGACTGACGTTCGCAGCTGATCAATTATCAGGTGTTTCATTTACTGACAACACTACAACAGTAGTAATTGCAAACAGAGGATCTGAGGCAAGAGAATGGTCTGCTGACTTCGATGTATTTGGTGATTCTATTCTGTTGAATGGGTTCAGTTCGATGTCACCACTATCACCTGCTTGGTCATCATCAGTTCAGAAACAAGTTGTGTCCTTTTTAAGAAAACTGTCTGGTTGTTTTGGAAGTACTCGCGCTTTTAAAATTGATCAATTTCGAGGATTTGCTGCATCAGAAGTTTCAGCAGGTAGAAAAGTTGTGTTATCAGGTCATGCTGTTGCTGGAGCATTTCTAGTCTCTGAGTTGGCTGAGTCGCATCCTGTTGTTGCATTTGGATCACCGGGTACGTCTTTGACTTTCGATATGAGTGATGCTGCTCACGTTAATATCCAACCTGTTGGATCAGCTCTCTCTTTCTTTGATCATGATGTAGGATTTCTTCAAGAAATAGAATGTCAAGATAGCTCAATGTCGACCTGTCAAACTATCAGTACAATCACTTGTGAGCTTCTACGAAACTGTGGATCTTCACTTGTCGGTAAAATGTCGCTTTGCTAATACTTGGATGGGTTTCATTATTTCTTTTTTTTAAAAAAAAAAATAGTAAAATAGACACTTAGTAGAGGCATTCTCTCCCTTCCTTCTTGTTTTTAACCCTTCATAGAATACACACTTTTTTATTTATTTGTTAGATTTTTTTAAAAAATTTTAGACTTTCTATTCCTTCTGTATTTTGGTAGTGTTTTTCCTTTTTTTTCCCTCTCAGCTTGGATGAGCAATACGAATCGAAGTCTGAAGATATTTTTTTTTTCGTTCTCGCCATTACAGTAGTGCATGCAAGCACTTAATAGACTAAAGCTGCCAGGGGGGAAAAAAAAACACAAAAAAAACACAAAAAAAAAAGGAGGGGAAAAAAAAAAAAAAAAAAAGTAAAATAAAATAAAAAATAGAGTTATCTGCTGGCGACCATCTCGCATCAACAAAGAGAATATTTAAAAAAGAAAAAAGAAAAAAAGAAAAACAATTGTAGATAAAGGTACGCAGGTAGGCTCTCCCCCTTCACCCTTTTGTCAACATACCTTAGATTTTTTTTTTTTAAAAATGATTTTCGTTGTTTATAATTCTTAGCTTTAATTGTTATTAATACTACAGAGTTAAGAATCACAGTCCTTTGGGAGACTGTTATCAAACAATGAAAGCTTCTCTAATAGAGCGTGAGGGGGTTCGGTTCGGAATATCACCATCAGGTACTGGTGTTGGTGCTTCTTGGACGTATCTCCCAACAGATGGAATGTCTGAAGACAAAAAGAAGTGGATGTCTGCAGGCAGTTGGGGTAAACCAAAGAGATACTTATCAAATAACGACAGCACTCCAGGTCCTGGATCTTATGTATTGGGTTCAACTATTGGTGAACATCAAATGCTGACAGTCGCATCTGCTGGACGAACTGCTTTTGGAAAAGAAGTTAGATTCTCACCTCTTCATAATTCAGATAATAGAAGAACTCCTCATGCGTATTGTCAAGTTGAGTACTCTTCACCTGCTGTGTCTCCAACTAGTGGAACGTTTTCTTCAGGTAATCGAAGTGGTCATCAGATTATTAAGAATCCAACTCCAGGTCCAAAGTATCAAATTCTAGAAAAGTTTAACGAAAGATCAGCAACGTTCCTCGGAACTCCAAGATTCCCTCCTGATCTTGAACGATCACCAGGTCCAATATATGGTGTTCAGGGTTCTGATTTTGGGAGAGGTCCTCGACTACCACCTAAAGCTGAATTACAAGAAAACCCAATCAAATTTCTGGAAACAACAATCAGTCGTGTGAGTAAACTACTCGGTAAGAAGAAGGAATCTATTGATAAGTGTTTAACTGAAACAATTATTGAAAAGGAAAAGAGATACATACCAACAAGAGATATTCGTTCTAAGCTACAGAGAGCATCATTTGAAGAAGAAGACGAAGCTCTGATTAGTACCCAGACGGGAGCGTTGCTGGCTAAAGGTGGATTTGGGAGGAAAACCGCACGCGATATGGCGATGTTCTGTGATTCTACAGCTCCTGGTCCACTTGATTATGATGTCCAAGATACAATGATACGACGAAAGCATCCCGTGACATCATTCGGACCAAAGACAGGTACTGGATCAGGAGGGTTGTATGACCTCCCATCTCAGGCAGACAGTCGTAAAAAGATCGGAAACAGGGATCTCACTAACACAGAGAACTCTCAAGAACGACGTTCATCAGAACTTCAATCAGCTACTGCAACAGAGCAGCTTGATGTTAATGATTCAGAAGGTGGCAGTCCAATGAATGCCGCTGGTAAAGTTACCCAAGCTGATCAGTGCGCAGATAATAAGAAAGAGTACTGTCTAATGCCTGGTCCTGGGGCATATCTCGTGGGTGCGGCTTCAGGCGGTCCTTCATTCAGTATCGCAGCTCCTCTTAAGAGAATTGTAAAGCAATCACCAGGTCCATCATCGTATTGTCCTGAAGGTTATTCTAAGAAAAGAAAACCATCATCATCAACATTCTCACGCTCAACTCGATTTGGAGCAGCGGCAGACGTTCGAAACAGTCCTGGCCCGGGGTACTACCAAACACCAAAACACGCAAGTGGATTAAAATTCGTACATGGGTCATCCAGAGCATGTCCAGACGTCATTGGTTGGATGGCTCGCAAGCGAGAAACTGAAACTAAACGTCGAGAACACTTTCAAGCGATGCATCGAAGAATGGTAATTACTGGTTCTGATGACTTTTTGGATACAACAGTCCCAAACACCGACCCGACTGCACTTGAGAGACCAGTCGGAAAATTTAGAAAAATATGGTATTAGAAACACGGCATATGTTTTTTACTGCTTTTTGTTTACATTGTTAAGGAAATTGGTTGCAAGTATTGATAATTTGTTTAAGTGCCCTGAAAAGAGAGAATTAAAACAAAACACTGAACTGTTGTTCAGCGACAATATGTTTTATTATTTTGTTTACCATCTTTTGTTTACCCTAAACTGCCAGTTACTTAAAGGTGAATCGTTTTATCCCACCACAACTTCTAAAGGAGTTGTTCGCTGCTTAAGTTTCTACTTTCAGCGAATAATTCTTTTTTTTTCTTTTATATTCTTTTTTTTTTAAACTCTAAAAACTGACGTTCGGTTCAATTACACACAAAGAGACCTTCATCGGTATTAGTACACAACTATAAACATCTTTAACAGGAGAAGGGGGGGTACTATAGAAAATGACCGACTCCGGGAACCGAACCCCGGAGCCAGCAGCACCCAACGAAGAAGATTACAACTACACTGGTGACTGGAAATCACACTTGGATGATGAGACGATTGGTGAAACCGAGAAAATGTGGGGATTCACTGTGTCTGAATTAGAAGCAACAGTTAAGGTGGTTCAGAAACTAAGATTAGAACCAGAAATGTTCATAGAGGATGAGGCATTGAAAACTACTGGATTATGGAGATACATCAACAGACCACCACATCTAAAGAATAAAAGTAAACAAATTCATCAGCAACTCACAAAGGAAGTGCGCACACAAAAACGCAAAATGATGCGTGAAAACGACCGCAAAAAAATTGCCAAAACAGAGATGAAAATTGCAAGAAATGAAGCATTAGAAAAACTCTTAACAGTAAACCCTGATGATCAGAGAGCATTGTTAATCGAAGATGAGAAGGGTTGCTCCTTACAAGTAACTGGGGAAGCATCGAACCCGACTGCCATGATCACTGAACATGGTGAACAACAGAAAGAGTCCCCTGGCGAATTACACAACGCTCGTAAGTGTCACATTTGCAAGGAATCCTTCACAGAGCTCCACCATTTCTACTACAGCTTGTGCCGAACATGTGGTACTTTCAACTACGTTAAGAGACTACAAACCCGCGACTTACGTGGTAAGACAGTCCTACTTACTGGTATGTGAATAGTGCTTTGGGACTCGTGATACGTTAAATAATTGATCATCTTCCTTTTTTTAATAATAAATAATCAATACAGGAGCTCGTATTAAAATCGGATATCAAATTGCGTTACGTCTGCTTCGTGATGGAGCGAAAGTGTTAGCAACAACGAGATTTGTTACTGATGCGTACAAGCGGTTCGCAGAAGAGGAAGACTACGATCAATGGAAAGATCGCTTGTTGTTGCATGCGCTTGATTTGAGAGACTTGTATAACGTCAAACAGTTTTGTAGATATGTCATCGCAACTACTCCGTCGTTGTTCGCAATCGTTCACAATGCAGCTCAGACTATTGCAAGGCCACCAGACTACTTTAAGAATCTCATTGAAGGAGAACAACACAAATCAAGCACTCCTCTAATCGCTCCAATCTGGGAGCAATATGTTCAGAGAGGAAACACTGTTTTCGAAACAGGTATTCAACACGCACTTGAACACAAAGACGCTAAACAATCTGCACCATTAGTTTTAACTGATGCTGGAACTGAGAAGGCAAAGGGTGCTGTTGCTGAAAATAAATTCTACGATATGTACGACACCTGTCAAGAAGCTAGTGATCGCAGAACAAAGAACAGCTGGACAGCTGAGCTGGGAGAAGTCTCTCCGGAGGAAGCAGCAGAAGTCCACGCGATTAACGCTCTGTCACCATTTATTATAAACAGCGCTTTAAAAAAGATATTGGTATGCCGTCCTGAAGGTTGTGATGATGAGAAACACTTCATCATAAACGTCAGTGCAATGGAAGGACAGTTCTATCGATTCAAGTCGACAACTCACCCACATACAAACATGGCTAAGGCATCGCTTAATATGATGACCCGTACATCAGGAAGAGATTACGCTTCTGCTGGTATATACATGAATTCGGTTGATACTGGTTGGATCACTGATGAATCACCGTATGAAAAACAGCAACGTCGGATTAAGAATGGCGCTATGTGCCCTCTTGACGAAATCGATGCTGCAGCGCGTGTTCTTGATTTAATCTACGTAGACAGTAAGGAACACTCAAAGTTTTGGAAGGATTTCCAAGTTATACCTTGGTAAAGAAATATTGTTGTCATTTTCATTTTCCCCAAAACCCCGTCATCACGATTTCCCAGTTGTTTTTTTTTTTTCTTCTTTTTCTTCTTTTTTTTGTTTTATTTTATACCTTTTCTAATCAATATTGGTGATATGGAAATGGAAATAAGGCTGCGCAGTATCTTCCAAGCATGCTCGCCAGGCAGCAACTTCATTGAAACGTTAAAGCAGTTTTATAATAATAAATTATCTCAGGCAAGTTGAACAAAATGAAGGAGGAAATCAAACACTGCCACCCTTTTTAAATGTGTATTCTATTCTCAAGAAATGTTTTAATAAATCATCTCTCTTCAGCTATCTCATGAGCAACCGAAATGATATGTCTGGTGATAAGTCGGCAGATGAAATTTGGATGGAACTCGTAAGCTGTGTTAAGGGAACTGGACTAACAGAAAGAGATCTTATTCATGTAACAGGGAGTACATTGAGACAGTTGGCAGCATCAGCTGGATTCGATGATCAATCTATTGAGAAGATTGAGAATCAACGAAGGATGTATTTGGGTACTCTGTTAAATGAAATGCATTCAAATTTAGAGTACAGAAGTCCTATGAGAAGTCCAATGAGAAGTCCTGTTGGAAGGTCACCTTCACGAAGTTGTTCACCGATGGGAATCTTGACTGGTAGTGATCGAGAGTCATTAAATTCTGCGGCTATCAATAATTTTGACACGTCATTCGCGAAGAGAAACAAACCTTACTTTAGCACTAGAAGACCACTCGGTGATAGATCAAGACTAGCTCAAGGAATGACTCCATGTACAGAGACTCCTACAAAGCCAGATCGTCGCCGTTCTCTTTCACCAGTTGGAAGGTATGGACCACCCGGGTACCTTTCATCTCCGGGGGGTTTCCGAATGCAAAAACAACGTTCTTGTAGTCCGGGGGTTCCAAATACGTTTGATCGATGCTGGCCTGACAAGAACTCAAATTCTCCTGAATATCGACCATATCGCAGAGCACCTTCTGGATCTCCTGTCCGCCCTTCATTGAAGTCATCAATTGGAGCGGATTTCGGTAACCCCAGAGGTGAGCTACTAAAGACTAGTAAGGGTCGTGCTAAATCACCTTCGTCTTATCATTCTGTTTTTTCACAATCAAAATTAGTTGTACCCTCAAGTAACCCATTTTCTTGCGGAAAGAGAATGACCTACACTCATCCAGCAAAGATGTGTGGAGGTGTAGCTCTTAACTGATGTTTTATATCTAGCGGTGCAATAATTTCTGTATTGTTGAAGTATTGTAATGTGTTATTTCACTACCTTTGGTAATAATGAGCCGAGGTAACGCTTCGTAACGTCTTCTGTGGTGATATGTAACCAGCCATAAGATTAATATTGTATTGTAGCTGTACTGTTCGTATCTTGGATTCTTATAAAACTATTATTTCTTTCATGTTCTTTCCAGTAGTATTTCTTATTGATTTAACGTTGGGTTTTTTTTTTTTTTTTTTTTTTTTTTAAGAATCTATTTTTTTTTCTCTCCAGATTTTCTCTTCCCGACGAAACCTAGTTGGTTCCCAGTGTGAGCCCGCTTTTGTTTTGTTTTGTACCTTCACAACATTTGAATTAAACGATGCCTGCAGTTGGTCAGCTGAAGCTATGCCCAAATAAGATGTCCAGGTCTTGGAGATGTGGGAAAGTGAAGAAGGAGGTCAAGGGTAGCAATGACAGAACAGTTGCGAATGTCTGGGAAGACAAGATGGTGTCAGACATGCCTCCAAGACCAAGAAGTGGACACACAATTGTAACTCATGAGAGTTTAGGGATTGCAATAATGTTCGGTGGTCTTGGTGATGATTCAGAAAGCTCAGATTCCGATCCTGTTCTGAATGATATTTGGATGCTCCTCATTCAAGAGGACCACTGGGTTAAGGTTAACGCTCATGGAACTTATCCCCAACCAGTCTTTGGTCACACTGCTGAATTAGTAGACTCAGATCCAAATAATCTCTCAATGATCGTTTTCGGAGGACAATCAATTGGAGGTCTTCTCGCATACGACACTCACATTCTTTCAAATATATTAAATAATCCAACGTGGCACAAAGTAGTAGACCGCTCTGGTCTTTCACTCGCTCGTTGGGGACACACAATGGTTTCTCTGTATGAACCACCACATGAAGTGTCTCCAGTTACTGGAGAACTACTTGATAGCGATGAGGGAAATCTACAACTCATCGTCTTTGGAGGAATGGCAGACACATATGAGTCTCTTCAAGATGTGTTAATATTTAATTTGAAAGACATGTCGTGGTCGAAGTTAGATACATCGCACTCACCAAAGATGCCAATTGGACGCAGACGACACATCGCAGCATTAGATGAAACAACAAACAGGATGTGGATGTTTGGAGGTAGAAGTGAATGGAACGCTTTCCACTCTGATATTTGGTACCTCGACATCGCAACCCGTACTTGGGTTGAAGTAACTCCTAAAGGACCTTCTCCAATGCCCAGAACTGGTCACTGTGGTGCTCTTCATAACGATTGTCTTTATGTTTTCGGAGGCTTTGAGCTTCGTGTTTTTCACGGAGAAACAGAGACCGGCGATGCGGCCACTTGCGACTGGGTATGTGTCTCTATTTAGATTGTGTTACCCTAGGTGGGGGTGTCTGCTGTCATGTATCACTTCGAAGAGAATTAAAAAATTAAACAAAAAAACAGGACTACGTTCTACACAATGATTTGAGTAGATTTAATACGGTGACTCATACTTGGGAAGATGTTAACCCTCAGTTGCCGAGTGTAGTCAGAAATGAAGCTCCTTCGTCAGATACAGCGGAAATGGACTTGGGAGGGTTAGGTCGTAATTCAAAGCCATCTGGTTCTCACAGTCACTCAACTTCAGAACAAGAAGTTCAAGTAACTCACAACTGTAGTACGAAAGGTCATATCTGTCCTGGTGTTAGTACTCTCTGTTGTGTACCAAGACAGAGATCAATGGCTGCTTGTTTCCTTCACGGAAATCGACTTTACATTTACGGAGGTCGTGATAAGTCTCAGGCATTTCATTGTTCTTTTGCTGTTCCCTTAGCTCCACCAACTCGTTCTCAGCCTACTCTTGTTCAGCATCTCGCTCAATACATCGTTGATAAGGATATTCCTTATGAGAACGTACTGATTCCGAACTCTGTGAGAGTCTACCTTGATTCATTGTTTTCCTCACCAAGTGACCCTATTAAGCCACTGAAAGAAGTGACTTAATTCTTCTTTATGTCTGTTGGTAGTATTCATGTATAATTGCTAATACATAGCCAGCGTGTAACGTTAGCTCTCCGCCACAACACGTCGAAACGTTGGTGTAAACTGCAATGTTGGCACTTTCATTCATTCTTCATTTTTTCATTCATTCATTCTTTTTTTTTTTTTTTTTTTTTTGCATTCTTTAATTTTTCCCTTCCCCCCTTTTTTTCGCAGTAAAGCAGTTGGTTCAGAATAAAACAAAAATTAGTCGTGGAAAAAAAAAAAAAAAAAAAAAAAAAAAAAAACTGAACTTTTTTGTTTCTGCGCAATGCATGGGCTTTGTATGTTGCTCGTGCAGGATCACAACATTTGTGATCTTTGACATACCTATCTTCCCCCTTCTTTTTTTCATTGCCTATTTTCTTTCGAAATTAGCTTTCAAAGGGTTATTGCTTGTTATATGTGAAATAGCGAGCTTGTTCTGCTCGTAATAGTATATCTGCCCTTTTTACAAACAAGAAAAGTCTTTGAAAGAGACTGCGACATTGTTAAACTGCATAGGTTTAAGTACTGATGTGTTTGTTCCTCTCCTCCCTAATGTAAACCCTTCGCTGTTTTTGTCAGCTGCCGTTTTTTTTTTTTTATTTTTAAATTTTTATAATTTGTTTGTTTGTTTTCGAAAGGAAAAAAAAAAAAAAAGAATACCACGAAAGATATAATACAAAGAAGGGAGGGGAAAAAAAAAAAAAAAAAAAAAAAAGCGTTCTGTGTAAGGTATTACACATATCGTTGTTACAAAAGTAAAGAAGAGAAAGCACACTCGTATTGTGCCTTTAGGCGCAATGTGCTTGTCCCGTTTGGATCAAACGTAATTTTTTACTATTCAAAAAAAAAAAACAAAAAAAAAAACATATATTTTCCTCATAATTTCTTTTTTCAAATTTATCATTAAAAACATAATCGGAATACGTTGGCACCTCGTATGCAATTACCACGTTACCTAATCTAAAACACAATATAATGGGTGTTATTTTGTAAAAGGTTTTTTTTGTTCTCCTACCTTGTACCAAAAAAAAAAAAAAAATGGATCACAAAAAGCAAACCAAAATAGTACGATAATAAAGAAAAAATAAAAAGAGAATAAGAAACATAATGTATGGTATTGAAAAAAAAAGAAATTAAAATAATATCGCCAAAAAATAACTTAAAGAACGAAAAGAAAAAAAAAAAGAATTATTTGTTTCGTTTATCATTCTCTATTGTAACCGACTGTCTTTATTTTTTCTTTCTTTTTCCCTCCGTTCCCTTTTTCCCCTTTCGTATTTTGTGGTTACTTGTTGAAGTTCAAGTATCGTTAATACTGCTTTGTCATAATATTAGCCTTTGTTCGCTTTCACTGCTTTTTCAGGTTTCCTTCATACTTTTTCAACAAAAAAAAAAACTTTTTTCAGGGAATTATCTGGTTACGTTCGTCCCACAGTTTTTCGATAGTCCCCTGACCGTAACTTTTTTTTTTTTTTGTTTTTTTGTACACAACTCAGTTGTCAGAAGCTAAAACTAAAAATAATATTTTTGTTTTAGCATTTCTGTCTCAAGACGGGTTTTACGGTTCTGGGCACAAACAAAAAAAAATTATTAACTGTTTTTTAGTAGTAACGAATCGTACAGTTTAGGGAAACCTATTTTTCTTTTTCTTTTTTTTTTTTTTTTTTTTTTTTAAAATTCATTGTATTTGTTAATTAAGACATCAAAAAAAAAAAATAAAAAATAAAAAAAAAAAATGGATTGTAATTTTATTTTTTTTCTTCTCTACATTGGAATGGTTGAGGTCTATGGAGTCTTCGCTCTTTGACATCTTGACAATAAATTTGCATTTTTTTTTTTCTTCTTTTTTTTTTCCCGTCTGTTGTTTGCATGAATAACCTGTTTTTCATATTCGGCCTTTGCATTTTCGTCCTCCTCCCATCTCGCGTAATTGTTTTATTGTCATGACTCCACCGTGGTCTGGATGAGCTGCTGTTTTATTCTTTTTTTTTTCCTGCTCAGCTCATAGATGAAAAAATGAAACCGACTCCAATTTCCAAAACGTTTGTCCATTTTTACGTTTTTTTTTCTTCTTTTTTGTTATTGTTGTTGTTCACTACTTTTTTTTTTACCTACGCTTGATTCTCTCTTTCTGGTTTGTAAAAGCGCTGCATTAAAATGTATCGTCTTCCTTGGCGATTTTAACAAAGAAGTCGTTTCTCAATTTCCTGTGGTATTTCATCTTTATACAAGAATTTAAGAAAAGAAAAAAAAAAAAAAAAAGAAAGTCCATCCGAAAAACTATGTTAAAAAAAAAACAAAAAGCAAAGTTTTTTTTGAATTATGATTTTTCAGATGTGCTTCAAATGTGAAAATTTGCATCTTTTTTAAAAAAAAAAAAAAATAATAATAAAAAATAATAAAAATTGTTAAAGTAATATTTTAACAAATGATTCTTTATTCGTTTTTGTAATGTACTGATCTTCCCTCTCTCTCTCCTCCTCCTCCCTTTTTTTTTCTTTTTTCACCCCTCATTATTATTATAACCACGATAAATATCCAGTAATAATAAATGTTCATTTTATCTGCGATTCTGAAAAAAAGTTTTTTTTTTTTTTTTTTTTTTTTTTTTTTTTTGTTTGTTTGGAGAAAGAAAACACTTTCTTCAACAAAGTGATACTATATGCAGGTCGGATCACGACATCGATACGTTTTATCAAACTGAATTTTTCTCACATATGGAATGTGCCTCATAACCCTAGCAAGTATGAACGCGTTTTCAAGGCGTTGCTATGAAAACATTTGAAAAAAAAAAAAAGAAAAAAAAAAAAAAAAAAAAAGTGATAACTTTTTATACAGGGATGAAATAGTCTCTTGCTGTGCAATATTATGCCCAGGGTTTTCGTAATGCGGAAAAAGATTTTTTTTTTTCCCGCATTTTTTTTTTTTTTTTTTTTTTTTTTTCGGTCACTGGATGTACCATACCCAGTGGAGGAATTGCTCTCTGGATATTTTTATTGTAAAGGATTAAAAAGAAAACCGAGAATAATAATAATAATAAGATTTTGCTGACGGTTTCTCTGCCGTATTCACCGCCCTCTCCTTTCCCATCTGTTTCTGCGTTTGCATTAATATTTGTTATATGCTAAAGCTCTTATTCATTCTTATTTTTGTTTAACAGATAAATCATACATGAGAGCAATCGCTATCCAGGTTGAGAAACAAAAGTGTCTTTGCCCTAAATAACTTTATCTTCTTTTACTTAGATGAGTCATTTCCCATAACAATGACTTGCCCGTCAGCTCCTCAGTCTTTTGAACTGCTGCAATCTGTGATCGCCTTCAAACAGAATCAAGTCGACAATGGAGGAGATGACACGGATGAGATATCAAAACTACGCAAAGAACACATCGAAAAGGAACGAATGCTAACTAAAATGCTTCAGAAATCTGATGCTCAACTATCACTTTGTAACAAGAGAGAATCAACTGTCACAAAGAAGTTCAGACAAATAATAGAAAAACAACAAACAATGTTATCAGAGATGGAAGTCAAGCTGCAGGGTAACAGAAAACGACACGCTCAAATGTTGACAGAGATTGATTGTTTGAGACAGACGGAAAAAACCCTTCGTCAGAAATACAATAAAATAGTATCGGAAACCCGTGGGATTCCTGCTGATGAGGTTCCAAACTCAATACCTGAAACCTACACACCCAGCGATAATATTAAAGAACTTTTACTTGTGAAGTCAGAAAATGAAGAACTCCGTAATAAGTTATCAGAATTTGGACATTTCGAACCTTCACAGCGTCTCGGAATTCTCTCTTCTCTGGGGACAGTGAAATACCACTTGAAGAGAACTAGAGAGACTCTTGGACAGATTCGAATATGTGCGAATGAAGTAGAAAGCATTATAACTGATTATATAAAAGACTCCTTCCCAAGTGATATCGAAGAGTGGTACGAACAGGGAGGCGAATCCCAACCGAGAAAAGATGCAACCAAACTAACGATAGCTGCTGCGAGATTAGTTGTTTGTGTGATATCAAAGATGACAGGCTGCTTAACATCAGTACCTGGTGAGAGGGGTAGATTATGGAAGGATGATTCGATGGTTAAAGAATTACGTTCTGCAGGAGTTCTTATTGACAAGTCTGCCAGAGAACACGATGAAGTATATAGCAGTTCTTCGATGAGCAGTGGATCTCTGACAGGTGTTTGCAGAGTTCTCGAACACATTGTCTCGGGTATGAATGGAATACTGGAATTCCAACCTCGTTTTTGGAACGATTTCGTTGAAAAAACGCGTCCTGGAATCGCTTTTGGTCGCGCAAACGAACGAGAAACTCCCAAAAAGAACCTCACGGGACCAACAACAACTACCAACCCCTCAACTACCCCTCGTAATCGATATGTTTCATTGAGTAGTACTAGTAAGACGGATATTGATTTATGGATGAGGGAAGCTCTGGTTCTGCAACGGAAAATTGCGAAATTAACATTCAGAAGGTTAGCAGACTCTCTTAACATTAGTAGGATCATAAGAAATTGTAATTCGGAGGTACAGGATTTAGAAGTTAGAGATTTCCTACTAAAAAACCTAAACAATGCTCTTATTCATGGTGAACACAAGTTGAATACCGAACGTGAATCTATCAGAGATGAACATACATCCCTACTTAAGCTTGCGTCATCAGCTTTAGTCGCCTGGACAGCTGAGCAGAAGCTCCAAGACCGAATGCAAGTACTTGAAGAAAGTCTAACTGTGACACCTTGTAAAAAGAGACTTCCATCACTCAAAGAGCCTGTCAGAGATATTCATATTGCTGAAAGGGAAGGTAAAAAGAAATTACTACCCTCGTTGGAGAGGGAATCCAAAAAGAAAGTCTCATATGAAAGCGTCTCTCCATCATCGTTTGAAAAAAAAGAAAAGTAATAACTCATTTGATTATAGTAGCCAAGTTAGGTATTCCCTCCGAGATGTACATTTTGTTGTACTTCTCATATTTACACAGCAGTACATTAACTTACGGTTTTTACAAACCTTAATTATTTGCTACTCAAATATTACGGAAAGTTAATTCTTTCTGACCGTTTTTTTTGTTTTTTTTTTCAGTTCAAGAAGTCATCTATTTCTCAATCGACTGAATTATAGAATAAAAAGTATTGCAATGCCCAGATAGTTCTAGTTTTTCTTTTTTTTTTTCTTCTTCTTTCTATTTCTCAATTTTGTTTTGCTTGTATTATCATTTAAAATATTGAATTTTGCATAGTTTTTAGTACTTTATTTTATTTACAGTAATTGTTGTTTGTATACCATGGATGAATCACCAGGTGTTGCTGTTGCTGAAGGTCCTTCCATCCTTGATAAAATCATCCATGGAAAAACTTCTGCTGAGGTACGTGTAAGGGTCCTCAAGGCAGCCATGGAAATTCTTATCATATTCGAAATGTTGTTGTGTTTTTTGGTATTTATATTTGCGTTTGTCGCAACGAGCGATGGTGAAAAACAATTTCAAACTCTGTTTGCCGCAGTGATCGGAGTCGTATCCGGCGTTTTTGGATTTCATGGAGCGATAGCTCGATCAGAAATGTCAACACGTCTTTTTTTTGTATTTCAAATGTGGCTACTATCAGCTCTTACGATTTACCTTTATACAAACGTTGCTCTTGAACGAGGAGAGCAAAACAAATGTTCTCCAGTAGTTGCCGACTATGGTGAAATCGATCAGTTATCTTGTGAAGATAAAATCCACAAAGGTCGAGTAAAAGTTTTCATGGCTGTATTCGGAGCTCTCCTTTCAGTAGCCTTAAGCGTTATCTCTCTTGATCACAACGACGCCTTAAATGACTTGATGGCTCAATCTGATGAAGGCGGCAATGCCAAGTCTCAAAGAAAACGACGAGCTGACATCCTAGCAACAAACGTAGACACAGATTGGAAAGCACCCCAAGCAAAAGGAATATTCGATAGAAGTAAAAGTTCATTAACCAGAAGTATATCGGCTAAACGACAAAGCAGCGGTAAGAGTGTTAGAAATAATGATCAACAAGAAATCTATACTTCTAGCAAACAACAAGACGACGCTGATAACATTGAAATGAGACAAGTTACTGAGGAGGAAACACCCGCAGAGACAGAATAAAGATCTCTTTTCCGTTATTTATACATGAATTGAAATGATTCTTTACAGAATGTGATTTCATTTCGTTATTTTTTTTTTTTTATAGTTGTGTTCGTTTTATTATGTGTTTAAGTTTCTCATCTCTTTTATTTTCCAGGAATATGCATTATCCTCCCTTAACTGAAAACGAGCGATTGCAACAGCTACTAATTGTCGCAGGTACCAATGCTATAAGTATTCCAGCTATATGGAAATTAATGAAGTATGGATGCTATTTTGAGATGTGGATCGGCATATCAACAGCATTCGTATCTGTGATGTACCACTCAGCAGAAGCTTTGCGACAACCGATACTCGGAATGAACGATGGTCAGTGGCACAGACTCGACAATGTTTTCGCTATAATGTCATTCGTTTCTTTGATTCTTTGGCTGATGGATAATAACCCTCGCACTGATGAGTTTCTTCGATGGATGTTTATGGCAATTGTTACTTGGGGACAAGAAAAAGGTCCGTGGGATTTAACGTACACGATCACTCCCATAGTAGCGGTAAGTTTATTATTTGTAGCAAAATATGTTTTTCAGAGAAGGCTTCCAGACTATTTAAAAAATAAATCAGACTTAAAAATTTTCATGAAAGCGATATTCTTTCTTTGTATTGCGATATATTTCTTTGTGAAAGGATTAGATGAAAGGTCAGACTATCTTCGTATAAAACACGGAATGTGGCATTTCTTTGCTGGGATTTCATTCTTCATCTTCTTCGATCTACCCGTATCATCAAAACTAACTTCAATAAGAGCCCCAATGGAGCATCAGAAACAAGAGTATGCTTCGCAAGATTTAAAATCATTTTTTGGTTGTTCCACAGACAGGAAGACACCCGCCCTGTCGATATAGTTTTTTTTTTTTTTTTTTTTTTTTTTCCTCCGATTCTCAGTCGCTTCAGTGTCAACAATAATTTAAACAGGTGACCACACAACCACCCTACTGAGTGATGGATACAGTTCTTTCATAAAAAAGGGGTTTTAATGCATTTATTACGTAAAGTTTATTATCTTCATTGGCTCAACAGGACAGTAATATATAAATGATCCGCGCTCCCCTATTAAGGAGGCTTGTTGCAAGCACGCAACGTGCGAACTACAGCACTGCTCCACCAAATGAAGAGCACAAAGCGGGATGGGATCCACAAGAGCAGTATGAGTCGTATGTGGTTTATCTTTTGTAGTTGTATTGTTTGTTGTGATGTTTTGTTAATAAAAAAATAATAAATATAACAGAGGTCATCCATTTTATGATCCTTACTACTCTGACGCAATTTTCGAATTTGAATTCGAGGAGGGATTCATTGACAATGAGGCCTTTATGAACCCAAGCGATAGGTGTGTTATTAGATCTTGTTTTTTTTGTTTTTGTTTTTGAATTTTGTCGATTGCCAAAAAAGAAAAAAAAAAAAAAAAAAAAAATCAAAAAACAGAAATCTTATTCACCACGAAAATAACCCTGCAGCTAAATAGAAGCTCAAGCAGGTCTTTTTTTCACAGTCGAATGTTAGACAGCAGTTTTCAGCTGTAACTCCAAGTAGCTGATGCTACTAGCCTTTTTTCAATGCGCGTCCTTAGGGGCCCTAACAAAAACTAGTTGCAAAAGAAAAAAAAAAAGAAGAAAAAAAAAAAAAGAAGAATCAAGAATACGAAAAGAATATGAAGATGTGTAAGGAAGAGGAAGGGAAGAAGAGGAACAAAACCAAAAAAAAAAAAAAAAAAAAGAGGAAATATTTCCTTGTTTTTCAGCCTAAAAAGTAAAATCTCTCTTTTTTTAGTTAACATACTTTTGTATCGGAGGCCACAAAAAAAAAAAAAAAAAGAAAATAATAATAACAATAAGGAATGCAAACAGTCGGTAGAGTCTCTCTACCAATGCACACACAAAAATCTCCATGTCAATGCATGTAAGTCCTTAAATTGTTTTGTACCCTGCTTTATTCGTTGAAGTGTACAAAAAAAAAAAAAAAAAGAAAACTAAACTGAGGGGGAATTTTTTTTTTTGAATTTTTCCCCAGGTCGTGCATTGATTTCTGATTCAACAGAATCAGTCAATATAGTAAAAACGGCTGTTTTTTTGTTCTCATCAGAACTATGAACCAGGCTAGTATCAGCTGTTCGAGTCAAAAAAAAAAAAAAAAAAAAAATTTTTGTTTCCATCATTAGAATTAACAATTCTTCTCCCTCATCGACAACCAGTAAAAACAATAACGAAAAATGTTAAACAGAATTTAAAAAAACAAAAAAAAAATAATAATAATAATTTAATTCAATAAGTTAAACAGACAAAACTTTAGTCAAACAACAACAACATGACGACAGTAGAAAAAGACCACGGTTTTGAATTGTTCTGTAAAGGAAAATCAAACAGAGCAATCTACACAGAATGTTGTTCAACTCTTGGAATACGACGAAATAGCGCATTAGCAGAAAGGCTAAGCGACACTATTGATTGCTTTGACATGAGAAAGTTAGACCTTTCTAACAACTATTTAGGTGACGGAATCAAAGCACTAATGAACGTACTACAAGCAAACAGAAATTTAGAAGAATTAAATTGCAGTCAGCAAGGATTCAGTGGAGAAGTCCTCTCTGAGCTATTAGAAGTAGTGCGAGCACACCCCAGGTTGACATCGCTTAATTTGTCACAAAATGATCAAGTTAATAATCACAGTGCAGCACAAATTCTTGATATTGCGAAGAGAAATACCTTATTATATGAGATTAATGTTTCTGGTGGGAGGATGGCGAAATCCTATCAGAGGAAAATACAAGAATACACGTCGAGGAATCACGAGCTTGAGAAATCATTTTTCAAAGGAGACTACCTGAGAATGAAAAAACTATTCTCAACAGTCGACACCGACTGTTCTGGATATATAACACCAAAAGAACTCTTGAACAACATAGACGTACAACAGGTCGTGATTACGCTTTCTTCATTTATGGAAATGGATGGGGAAGGTGGAGTCACTGACCACGTCATTTCTGTAAACGAATTCCTAAATCATGTTTACCCTCACTACAAGTCAATTCAAAGTATTGCAGCGTATAGTCGAAAAGAAGACGTTGCTGAAATTTATATTAACAAAAACTATTCCCTGATAACTTCCATACTAAGGAAAAAGAGAATCTACACAGAACACTTACACATGCTAAGAGTATATGACTGTGAGCTGACAACTGATCAGTTAGAACGTTTTGTTGAAGAAGCCTTGACTGTAGAATCAACAACCAGATCAGATGCGGGTGAAATCGTTGATGGGAAACTTTATGTTTCTTATCCATCACTAAAAGCTGGTTTACGAAAAGTTTGGTCTCCAACACCTCCACCTGTTGGAGAAGAACTCAAACATTATAAAATGTCTCCAACTCTTGTCCGACACATAATGCATTACTTTGATAAAAATGGTACGAAATCACGAACTGGTTCAAATCCAAGAGTAAAAGCAACAAAACTATTCGATGTTTCATTCGAAACAGCTCTCATAAAACTTCACTTAAAACTCGTCATTCCATTTGTTCAAAAACATGCAATCGATATTAACACAATGGAACTAACACTACAAGAAACCATCGTATTGATTGAGGAATTCTATGATATCTTAGTATTCGATAAGAGAAGTGATAAGTCAAACGATCCATTATAAAAAATATAAAGCTAGCTGCCTCTCTTCTTCCTTTTATGTTCTCTTAATACTTTCTTGTCGCAACCATTCCTGGTATGCGCTTGTTGAGAGAACTATTATTGTTATTTGTGAACTATAATTCAAAATATGTTCCATACTTCAGGTGTATTAACATGCAAATATCTGGGTATGGGTGAGTCATTTAATAGCAGGTTCAATAGTTACATTATAACCACTATTTTATTCAAACTGTTTGTTGTTTTTTTATGTTAAAATTTCTATCAACAGGAGGTACTCATAAGGAAATAATATAACAATAAAATGTCCAGGTATTTAAAGAAGCTACAAGGAGTATCCCTGGCGTTGCAACGAGACACTGACAGTGAAGAAGAAGATTTATCGCAGATGGTGAAACCGAATAGTAAGAAAGAAAAGAAGAAGCAGAAAAAAGCTGCAGCAGCAGCGGCGGCAATGATGGAATGTAACGATAGTGAGGATGATGATGATGATGACGATGACGACGATGAACCTATTCAAAAGAAAGTAGTAAAAACCTCAAATAATAAGAAAAAACAGCAGAAGAAGAAAAAGCAGCAACAACAACAGCAACAACAACAACAGCAACAACCTAAAGAAGAGTCAAGTGATTCAGAAGATATCGATGCTCTGCTATCTGCACATAACAAGAAGATTGATCAAAAAGCAGGCTCATCATCATCATCTAAAAAAATAACCCACACCCCTATCAAAGAAACAACTGATCTCGGAAGACTAATTCAATGCTCAAATAATAACCTTAACGCTGATGATGAACTCAGACGTATGTTTGGTACGACTGTTTTAGCAACAGAACGACGTGAAGAGAATGAAGAAAACCGAGTCCAATTTGATAGACACCACGCTGTAGGTCAAGCACCAGGAAATAGAAGAAATCAAATTGGCAAACCACCAACTCTACCTAGGTTTATTGAATGCAAAATTGCCAAACCTGATCCTCACAAATGGCCAAAGTACACAAATCCAGGAATGTACGAAGCTAAATACAACAGCGATAACAGAACATACACAATAGTTGAAACTGAAGCTGGAAGACAGGTATCCATAATGCTACACGCAGCCGTTAACAGAGTTGACATTCAAGGGATTTCAAACATAGTAAGTAGATCACCTTGGCATTTTGGAGCCTTACTAAAGATGAGTCAAATTAACAACTCGATGGGAAACTTCTCGTCATCGGCGATGATGATAGAGCTTGGCTGCTACAGTGCTGGAATCCTTCTGGGAAGTCAACCAGGTTACAGTTGGAATAGTTCTCATCAGTGTAGACAGATTATAGCATCTGCTTCATCACCAAATGCCGAAATCGGATTAATTTTTAAACATAAACTAACATCATTAATAAAGAGAGGTTGTTTTCGTACTGCATTGGAATGGTGCAAACTTCTCTGGAACATGGAAGCATACGATCCTTTTCATGCTGTACTATTGTTGGATCATTGCGCTTTGAAATCTGGTGAATGGAAGTGGTTGATCTCATTACAGAAAGAGCTTTCGAGTTCGAGTGACTGTTGGATGTCTCAAACGTCACAACTTCCTGGTTTTAAATTCGGAGTTGCTTTAGCGAGTAAGCTGCTTTCTAACAATGAAAAGTTATCATCACAAGAAAGTGAAAAATTATCAAAAGAAGCCGACACCCTTCTAATTCAAGCTATTCGTTGGTATCCTCATTTAGTACCACAGATGCTTGAGGCAACAAAAGCAGAAAGTCAGGATAGAACTGGTTGTCAACAGTTGAATGAGTTCTCACAGAGCAAAGAAGTTTTGAATGACTTGTCCAAAACACCTCCCGCTGTGTTGAAACTTATCGAGTTGTACATCGCTAGATCAGCAGAGCTTTGGTCAGGACCAACAGTTAAATGGTTCATAACAGTTGCTCAACGTGTTGCTAAAGCCCATGAATCTGGTCAAAGTACCCCACTCGGTAGGGAGTACAATGAAACTGTTTCGTCAACAACCTTTGCACACCACTCCGAGTGTCAAATTTCAGACCAAATGGGTGCGACTGACGTCCTTCCTGAAGAAGCATTCGAAGACCAGCAGGAGGTTGATGAAGAACAACAACAACCTGATCAACAAGAAATAAACAACGCGTTAGCAATGATGCAACACATGCAACTTGATCAGGGAGGTGAGGAAGATTTCGAAGAAGAACAAATTGATGTCAGTTCTGAAGCAAAACAAATGCTCCAAGTGTCAGAATTCGAACTACAGGACCTCGTTCAACGTGCTGACAGATTCAACACTGCAGCTGATAAACGAGGAGAAAGATTAATGCTAACAGAGTTAATTCAACAACAGATTCTATTCTTAGACGGAGTAGTAACTGATGGAATAGAAGAGATTCGTGAAGCAAGAAGAGGACTGGTTGCACAATACTTATCTTTAGCTGACAGAGTCGATCAGTTTAGAAACAGCGAATAGCATCACCGTGACGATCGGCTGTTCCTGTTTTATGTGTCAAACACTAAGGACACTTTGCTTCCTTCAAGTCTCTGCCTATCCTCGAGACAGTAGGAATGCTATGAACCACTTAAGGTGAAAGAAGAAAAAAAAAAAAGGGGGAAAAAAAAAACAATAGAACAGGAATCCTAAATAGGATCAGCAATCACAAGTCACATTTGGTGTTGTTTTTCTCACAGTACTTACTCATATGGAATTCTTAACAATCATCACAACAGATTTATAGCATTAGAAAAATGAAGCTCAAAACTGAAGTAACTGACTTGTTGAGAATCGAACACCCAATCCTGTTAGCAGGTATGTTCGGTATTTCAACCCACTCATTGGCAGCAGCTGTGTCTAATGCTGGTGGGTTAGGAACAATTGGAGGACTCACAATGTCACCTCAGATGCTTCGCAAGGAAATAAAGATGTTGAAGGCTGAGTTGCATGAAGACAAACAAACTCAATTTGGAGTTGACTTGGCCTGGCCACAAGTTGGTGGTAACGCAAGAAAAACAAACTATGATTACACAAAAGGAAAGTTCCCCGAACTAATTGACATCATCATTGAGTCTGGAGCAAGACTATTCGTCTGTGCTATTGGTATGTTTTCTTATATCTTAACGTTCCTGTTTCTACTGTTTGGAACACAAACAAACAAACAAACAAACAAACAAACAAACAAACAAACAAACAAACAAACAAACAAACAAACAAACAAACAAACAAACAAACAAACAAACAAACAAACAAACAAACAAACAAACAAACAAACAAACAAACAAACAAACAAACAAACAAACAAACAAACAAACAAACAAACAAACAAACAAACAAACAAACAAACAAACAAACAGGTGTCCCACCCAAGTGGGCTGTAGACAAACTGCACTCTGGAGGTGTTGTTGTTATGAATATGATTGGTGACCCAAAACACGTTAACAAAGCGCTCGATGTTGGAGTAGATTTGATTTGCCCTCAGGGTACTGAGGCTGGAGGTCACTCAGGTGATATTGCTACTCTTCCGTTAATTCCACAATGTGTTGATTTATGTAAAGGAAGAAAGTCTCCTCTTCATGGAGGACCGATTCACGTGATTGCTGCAGGAGGTATTTATGACGGAAGAGGTCTGGCTGCTGCTCTGTCTTTGGGAGCAAAGGCCGTTTGGGTCGGAACTCGTTTCGTTGCAAGTAACGAAGCAGCGGCTAAGAAGGGACACAGAGAATCTCTTGTTCAAGCTGAGTCTCGTGACACTGTTCGTACTTTAATCTACTCGGGAAGACCAGTAAGAACATATCTCACTCCGTATGTTAGAAATTGGGAAGAAAACAGAAAGGCAGAAATCGATGAATGCATCAAAGCTGGAAAGGTTCCAATCAAGAATGACCAGCAGGCTAATCCACGTCCGACTATTCACCAAGTCTTCCCTCAGATGTTTGGACAGGCGTGTGGTGGCATTCATTCAGTTGAGCCAGCTGGTAAGATTGTTACCGACATGGTTGCCGAAGCTACTAAGGTTCTCAGCACTGTCCCGAGATACGTTGTCAACGCAAAGCTTTAAACCTTTAACAGCTAATCTCATCTATATTAGCAAATTATCTACACGAAAACGTTTGTTTACCAAATTGTAATTATCATTTTCTAGTTATATTAGGCATTCCTATCCAGCATAGCTTACTACTAGTCCCACGAATCATAATTAGGAACACCAGCTGATTTTATCGGTACGTTGGGATGCAAATTGATTTTGATTGCTTCACAGTAACAGAGTTATCCTTTCACAGTATGACAAGGTCAACATGACTGCAGTTGAATGATGAGTTTTCTTTTTGTGTTTTGTGTGTGTCGATTTATTAAAAAAAGTTTTCTCTCACAGCTACTTTAGTTTACTACCACCCAACTCTTATCTAAAAATGCTCGGAAACCACCGCTGCACTGTTTGCCAGAGAGTCAACGCGACTGGTCTCTGTGCTGGATGTGGAAGTGTCGCTGTTTGGGTTGTAAAAGAAGGAATGGTCAGAATGAGAATTCTTCCTGGTCCAGGATCTCCATTTTCAGCAAGCTGCTTGGACAACAAGCAGGGTGTTGTTATGCTTCGCCCACCAGAATGTGGATTCTGTTTGGTACAAACCCTTGACAACAGCGTCAAGGGATGGGTTCCAGTAAAGCTTTTAAAGTTAAGCGCTTGGTTGGTTAGACAATCTGTTACCACAACTCCAGTTGTACCACCACAGCCACAGGCTGTGATTACAACAACAGTACCGATTACTAATACTGTTCTACCAGTGAATAATACTACAATTATTCCAATGAATAAAGTGATAAGATCACAAGTGTCTCCATCCACAAGTACGACATCAACAGCAGTATCTTCACCGAGGGGATCATCAAGCGGCTCGCCAAGAGGATCTCGGTCTGATTCGTTGCGTTATTCTTTTGATTCTAGTTGTCTTGAGTTTGTTGATATGGCCAGCGACATCGAGAATCCTTCCAACTCAAATGATGTTGATGATGAGGACATCTTTGAGCTGGACGACGTCCGTAAGATGCTCAGTGTTATTAGAAATATGACAGAATAAGAAATTTTGTCATTCCACCCAAGTAACACGTGTTATTTCCCTTTTTTTTTTTTTTTTGGCAGTTTTGTTCTTTATACATATAGCCATATACTGCTGTTTTCTTTTTTTTTTTTGTTGAACAGCAGTTTTTTCTTTTTAATTTTTTTAATCTGCTTATTTTTTGTTGTTAATTATTATTATTACTACCTTTTTTTTTTTTTTCTCTCTTCCCCCTTCCGGTTTGCATGCAAACAAACAACAACAAAAAAAAAATGAATAAAGCAAAAAAAACAAAAAATATGTGATTGCACTAAAGTGATATATTCTGAAAACTAGTTTTTTTTTTTTTTTTTTTTTTCCCTTTGATGTGTTCAGTCGAGTACTTTGCTTTTTTTTTTTTTTTTTTTATTATTATTGAAAAAAGTATACTTGTCACGTGATCAACAAATTAAAAAAATAAATAAAAAAAAAAATAAAAAAAAAAAAAGTAAAAGTAAAGTAAAATAATCCTCTTTCCTTAAAACTATTGTTTTGTTATTCTATACCCAACTATACATCTCCAAAAATGTTGCTTCCGAGGCTTCATAATTTAAGTTCTTTTTTTTTTATTTTACAGGGTGTTATTTATCTTTTTTTTAAAAAAAGAATGAAAAAAAAAAAAAAAAAAAAGAAATGAAGAAAAAAATTAAGGCAATGCCATAAAGTATATTACTGTCTCACAGTCAAAATATCAGCTTTTTTGAATTTCCTTTTCTTTATTTTTTTTTTTAAAATGTTTTTTTTTTTTTTTTTTTTTTTTTTTTTTTTTTTTTTAAAAAAAGATTTATATATTTAACACTTGTTTGGAAATCATTCGCGATGCGTAACATGAATTGTTGTTGAAATTCCTTTTTACAGCCATCGACGTGCACGTCTTTAAGCACGTCTTTTAAGATAGTTTTTAACCTCTTATATATGTTTTTTCGTCATCCACTCAACCGTGATATACTGATTTCAGAAAAACTATTGGAAACAAGCGTAAGTAAATCGTTTTGACTACGCTGTTACCGATGTTTCTTTTTATCATTGTTTCACCGGAGTTAGCTTTAAAAAAAAAAAAGAATAAATGAATGGAGGAATGGAAAGTGCTAGCAAAAAAAATCCCTATAATATATGCTATAGGAAGTTAGTCTCATTTTTTTTTTTGATAGCTCTGCTTTTTTATATACATTTATTTTATATATTCTTTTCAATTTATTGTTCTTTCTGTTATTTTTTTCCTTTCTTCCAAAATGTCACAGCGATGCACAGGAGTACCGTGCGGTTGGACACTTGAAAATTGTTTTACTACAGTTCAGTTTCCGTTGTGGCAGAACAAAAAAAAAAAAAAATTTAAATGAAATCAGTGTACGGAATTCATTTTCTCGTGCATAGCTAGAGAGAGCTCTCCTAACCTGCTGTGCAAGAGAATCTTCTCTGCAGCAAATTGGAACCTTTCTATGTTTCTTTTTTTTTTTTTTTTTTTTCCGTCGGGCGTGGTTTTTGTTTTTTTCATTTTCAAGAACTCGTCGAATAGGGGTCTTTATTTTTGTTCATCTTCCCTGGATGTGCTTTATTATTATATCTTTTTTTTTAAAAATAATATTTTTTGTTCTCTCTCAATCATTTAATTTGTCACAAATCACGAAGATGGATCGCGAGGTTCGTCTTTCGCAATGATACACGTGCTCAAAAAAAAAAAAAAAAAAAAACGGTAAATACAATTAATGTGATTATTTTATTTCACACTTTATACCAATCTTTCATGCGAGTCAAGGGAGAGTACTTATTCCCGAAATACATTATTTGTTTCTGTTTATTTATGTGGGGAAAAAATCCTCTCCAAAAAAAAAAAAAAAATATGTGGATCGCCGCACGTCGGTAGGACGCACAGCGTTTTAACCTGATTTTTTTTTTTTTAATTTCTCTTTTTCTTATTTTCTCCAATCAGTGACCTCACCAGAATATATAACACTATAGACTTTAAATTAGCACCCAACACTGCCTAACTAATAAACAGGAAACCCCTCCTCCAATGAAGGAACTTTTTTTTCCACAATTCTTGTCATTAAAGCTCACCTATTCCTGATATGCTCTAGCCTTCCTCTATTCGAGAAAGGTCGTTTGTTCGCGGAATATTCCAGCTTACTGTAGGGCTTCAGCTGACGTGTAAAAAATCTGCCTCCCTTTTCTGCCGTGCTCATCACTCCCTTCCATGCTTTTTACATTTGGGGTTTTCTGAACCTGCGTTAAAATTGGAATATAAAAAAGCAAACATAAAGGATAGAATTATTTTCCCCCCTCATGATTTTTGTTTTTCTTTCATTCATTCAAAAGACCTGCCCAGTGATAAGCAGAATAGCAGATTTTGCGTTTTCTTTTTTTTATTTATTTTTTTTTTTGAATAGTGAATTTCATTTTTTTTTTAATATTACTCTAAACTCATAGAGTACTGGCTGCAAACTTGCTTTACAAAAGATATGACATGTCTTCCCAAGGTTATCCTTGTAAAAAATGTCACAAAAAGTAACGTAGTAGTACATTTATGTCCCGCACAATATACACATCGGGATTTTGTGTAGATAAGTCTCAGGCAGGCTCCCGTTACAAAACACAGCAAATTACTTTTTTTTTCGGTACGGCTCCTAGTTCAACCAAAAAATCACAACATTTCTTTACACCCTTCTCGTTCCCTCTTGTTTCCTGTTTCCTCCTTTTCGCTGTCGACAGAAAGCATGATTCAGTAAACAAAAAAAAAAAAAAAAAAAAAAAAAAAAAACTTATTTTTTTTCTTCGGAAAAAGAGGAGATTAAAAATAGAGGTTAGAGATGCTAGGTTCCCCTGAACGGAATCCTGCTGCATTCTTATTTTTTTTTAATTTTTTTTTTTCCCTTCTTTCTTTTGTCTGATCTGTAGTCTGTTTTATGCCAATTGTATGATAGCATACTTTTACCAATATTACAAAAAAAGTAAAAAATAAAAAATTGTAATTAGTGAAGAAAAAGCAATGACAGCTTGTAGAGAGAGTATTTTTCTTTTTTCCTGTTTCGACTCAGTACATAGTTTGAACAAGTTTATCATTTCAACACGCTTTTTTTTTACCCCTTTATTGACATTCTGCGCAAACAATAACAGTACCTTAAATTAAAAAAAAAAAAAAAAAAAAAAAAAAAAACCTAGCTGTAATAAAGTAATGAAATTCTCGTAATTTTTAAAAAAAAAAAAAAAAAAAAAAAAAAATTTGGGTTTTTTGTGCGTCAAAACACAAAAAAAAAAAGGAACAAAGAAAAAAAAAAAAAAAAATGTAATACTTGTTTCTCCCACATACATATATTTTTTTTTTTATTTAAATCTATTCTTGTCCTTTACTATTATTATAGTTCTTTTTTTTTTTTTTTTTAAAAAAAAATTTTTTTTTTAATCACATTTTTATTCTTCGTTTCTGAAGGCTATTGTAATAGAGCGTCGCATTCCTTGAATGACGGAGCCTGCTTGCTACAGGAGCCATCTTCTGTAGTAGGCTATTAACAGTAGTGTTCGAAATTAGTTTTCTGTAGTTCATCTTTAATTTAACTATGTGATGTGCCTCGATGCAGGGGTGTCCTTTTATGGTTTTTTTCTGCGAAGCATTGGTTATTGGAAATGTAGTGCCACCGCAATGGCTTAGTTGTTTACCATATGGTTAAATTATTGTTGTGTGGTGGAATATATCAATAGCACATTGGAATTCGCTTTTTATTTTTATTTTCTTTTTTGTCGCGACTGAATTCGTTTCTTCTCTGGTTGGCGGTGGCTTTCCATCGTCCATTTCCGCTGTTCTTTTGCCTCTCGGCCGTACTCGTCCGTTTTTGTCGGAATTTTTGCGGGTGTTTGCCTTGTCTTTTTTTCTGTTGGTCCTTTTTAATTCCGTGTTATCTTTTTGATTATTTATATATTTTTGTTTATTATTGTCAGATTTTTCATCCCCCAGCAACCCATTTAGTCGTTAGGATTACAATTTTTCTACTAACATTTTAAGTCCTTCTTTGCCACGCGATTTATTTTGTGATGCGTCACTAAAAAAAAAAGTAGTGCGAACACGTGTAAAAAAAAAGAAAGAAATAAAAAAAGTATTTCTTTTTAGTTAAGAAACGGGTTAGATGAATTCTTGTCCTACTTGAGTGGTGTCACGTTAGTAAGGAACCTCTTATTAAGTAGATTTAAAATATTTTTTTTATCATATCTTTCCCGTAGGCAATATCGGTCCTCTTATCTTGCCATGTGATTTATTTTTGCGATGCGTGTTAAATTACTACAGCTACGAGACGTAATCATCTTGAAATCCTACTTAGATGGTGTCGCGTTTGTAAGGAACCCTTTTCAAGTGGACTAAAAAAAAGATTTTCTTAAAAAAACAAAACAAAAAAAAACATTTTTTTCACAATTATTCTTCTTTGTGTGCTCCAAATCAGCATCAAAGTAAGTCAGAAATTTTGCATTTTGTCTGCACTAATCATCGTGATACAAAGCGCTATTCGAAACATATGTGCAAAATATTTTTTTTTTTGAATTTATTGTAGCAAACAGAGATTACCTGACGTGTCTACTCTGGTTTTAATTTCTGCGATGTTCGAGAAGTTTTGTTTTTCTCCCTCTGACTACCAATCGAGCTGTTGCAGTCTTCCCTCTGCAAAGGAAGCTTAATTAATGTTTAGTTTCTTCTTTCCTTTTCCAACAAAAATGAAAATATTTCTTGTCTCCGCAAGCGAGAGTCTCAGATCGTGAGGTTTTCCTGGGGGTTGACTTTTTTCTGATTATAAGAAGTTTAGGGTTCTTGGTACCCGCCGCGAAGTTGCAAATCTATTGTGCTTGCTTCGAATGTCCCTTTTCCCCCCTAAGTTGGGTTTTTATCCTGGCAGTCGCGTTTGAACACTTAATGATGATGATCTGCTTTCTCGCTTCATGTCTCGAAAACATAATCACCAAAAATGGGGGAAAGGGATCCGCGGTGTTATACCTCAGAGCTTCCCATCTCCTTTCGGTGAAAACCTCTTTTAAAAACATCTCAAGACATTGATAGTAATATTTATTAAACATGAGCAATTATCCAGAACATAATTCTGTTCTTGTGTAGCATCCGACATCGCGTCGTTCATTTGCGAGGGAAAAAAAATCGTTCTTTCTTTAATTGGGACACGAGCAAAGGTAGTTTATTAATTCAGTTCTGCTTTCAAAATGACTTTTATTATTAGAAAATCCTTCATAAAAGAAATATTCTGAATACACATGACATGGAGTACTTACGTACGAAGTGTGAGATGTTGACGGTAACTACCGTGGATGAAAACATTTGAATTTTATTTTTTTTATTTTTTTTGTTTTGTTTGTATCTTACTAAATTTCTATTGGAAAAAAAAAAAAAAAAAAAAAAAAAACTTCATCTATAGAACTTGTAAAATACGGTTGCGCGATACATTTTTTGATTCAAACACTAGTAAATGTGTGCATGAAAGCACCAGGCTTCCGAAAAGCTTGGTTTGTTTTTGTTTATGATCGTGGGAGTTTTGTTCGAAATTTTATCTTATATTTTTACGTGTCCTTCCTTTCAGGTTGATTTATTGCGTGGATAGTAAAACTCTAAGCCAGCAATATTGATGTCCAGTTTTGTGCATTGTGACTTTATTAAAAATACATTTATTATTTCTTTTTTTTTCCCGTTTTCTTTCCTCTAAGGTACTCCATTTTCGGCGGTCATGTTCGCAAGTCGAGCATTTCACTTCTTTTTTAAAATTTTTTTTATATGCTGAACGGGGTTCTCCTTAGCATTGATTTCTGTCTCACCGGCAAGGGTTTTTGAGAATCAACTTTTTTTTTGTTGACACTTCGCATGTAGCGAGCACTACTGTGCTGCCACTTTGAGTCTGTCTTCGTTGATTGACTTTTTACTTACTTTGCGTTGATGCTGTCCTTGCCGACTCTTGGTTGGCTCTCAATCGCAAGAGTGGGCCATTCTCTTTTTTTTTTTTTTTTTCTTCTCACCTTCCAATTTTATTAATTTTTTTTATACCCCTTCTTTTTTTTAAAAACCAAACCTATACTCACTAACTCCATATACATGTTGCTATTTATATAAGAAATATACTTGTCAAAAAAAAAAAAAAAAAAAAAGATGAATACAAAATATTTGCGATTTAATCCACCAGAACTGGTGCTCTAACAAAAATGCACCAGTCGTCATTTCCCCTCCCCTCATTTGTTTTAAGAAACCATGTTTTAGTAAAGTACTTGAAAAGTGTGTTAATTGTTATTTTTTTCCCCCTTTCATTCTTTTTTCGAAATGTCACTCTTTGTTTTTGCATTTTAGCTTTTTTTTCTGCGACTACGTCGCCATGCCTTCGCTAAACTGAATGGTCTCTCTTTTTTTTTTTATATTATTTTAGTTCGTTTTTGGCTACTTAGCACGATTAGGAGGTCTTCAATGACTTAACCTTTAAATTAGTGGAACGTTGTTTGACAAAAAAATAGTTGCATAGGCGATCCTATCTTCTGTATTCTTTCCGCGTTCCAGTTATTCTCTCTGAATCTTATTTCCTCCTTCCCCTGTCGCACATAAAACTTAGAGTTTCTTGTTACAAGGTAAAAAATGAGGCTGCGTTTCATAGATGCACAACCTCGGGAATAAGGGAAAAAAAAAAAAAAAAAAAAAAAAGTAATTGCGATTTTCGAGATTTAAAAAAATCTTTTCTTCCTCTCTCACCACCTCTTTTTTTTTTTTTTTTTTTTTTTTTTTTGGCAAATTGTCAAAATTTCGTTTGCATATTTATGAGGTTTAAGCCGACAGTTATTTTTATTACTTTTTTTTTTTGAATCAAACTAAACTTCTCAATCCCGGACCCAGTATCTTTCAAGGTTCATCACCTGTCTCTTTATTTTTTACATTGTGATTAATACAGTAGTCGAATTTTTAGCTGAGTTCATAATTATTCTTTTTTTTTTTTTTTTTTTTTTTTTTTTGAAAAGGTGACTCTCTCTTCACCGTTCGAAAGAGTTATTCAAAAAGAAAAGTAAAAAACAGTATTTCTGTATTACTGAGGTCCAGCAGAAAATTTCTTTTTACTTTTTTTTTTTTTGGATAACGTTATCTTGCAGAGACATTTAGTACTCTGGAAAGGACTAGAAGGGAGAAATTTTCAAAAAAAAAAAAAAAAAAAAATACATCTATATACTCCAGATGGTTTGGGGTGACTAGCCAATCTCTTATGACTCATTTAAGATGATTTTAAAAAAAAAAAAAAAAAAAAAAAAACTGATATTACCAATTGTTAATAATACATCGCTATCTCTTAGTTGGTTCTAGCTGTCTTGTGCGAGCTAGAAAAGGTGAAAGCGCCTATTCGTTTTTCTTAAACGAGTGAAGGGCCATTGTGTTATTCACTATTTTCGTTTTTTTTTTTTTTTTTTTTAAAAAAAAACCAAGTTACCAATGCCTAAACTTTTAACTTACTACATTGGCGGTGATATGGTTTTGTCTTTCCCATCTTCAATGCTATTTTGAGTATTTCTGACATGAGATGTGCGCATCCTCGCCTTGTGACTACTTGCTTGTTATACGCTTAACTAATGCTTGTGTGGTATTGAATGACGTAAATACGTGTGACCAGCTATACAGTTAAAAGAATATTAGCATTCAGCCTGGAATGATAGCGTAGCGGAAGTACCTTTTATACATAGGAAAAAAAAAAAAAAAAAAAAGAAAACACTGGTCAACTACTGGCTCTCTCGACTGAGCACGAAGAAGGACAAACAGAAGGCAAATCAAAAAAGACAATTGTACACGCCTGTAGTTCCTTGCGTTACTTTTTTTTTTGTGTGTCAAGGCGTTTTTTTGCAGTAATGTCTAGTCCTCCGCAATTCTTGCAAGACGACCAGAATAAGAAAAAAAATAACAACAAGGAAGAAGAAGACAGCAACAGAATCAAATCCTCCCCTGCCGCGCCCCTCGTTATAACCATTGTTAGTCAACACAGTGGGCGGTATTCCGTTTTTCTATCATCTCCCTTCTTTGCTCGTCATGTCGTTCCTGTTGGCTTTCTTAACGTTTCCCCTCCTTTTTCTTTGAGTGGAGGGTTCGATTTCGTTCGGCCCTCTATTTAAAATTGCGAGCACCTTCAGCTTAAGGAGGTCTGCCTTGTTTCAGGTCATGAACGTCTTCAGCGATTGACAAAGATTGAGATCAGCTTCATTATGGGGTTGGTTTTTACTTTGAATTGATGTTAGCCGCTGTGTTACTGCGTGAGACCTGCTCTTGAGAGGTCGACCTCGGAACAAGTATTTAAGTAGAAAATCTGACGCTATTGCTACACTTTACATTCAGTTAACATCGTAGGGTATAGCATCTTACTTCACGTCAGTGTGACTACTAATTGCGAGCGCACAGCTTGACTCATTTGAGAGTCCTGTAGTGAAAAATGCCATATAAATTCCATTTTTTATGCAGAGTTGGTCTTTTCATGCAACAGTGCTGTAGCCAACTCTGTTCATTTGACCTTTCATAGATTACATTTTGCGACTGCGCAAATTCCCGGCTTCGAGAAGTTAGCTTTATGCATGACATGTCTTTACAAGGGGTTACCAGAGTCGTTTATGATTTGAATGGAGGACCCTGTTTACGTGGTGGCATCAGCCTGCCTCACACGTCAGTAGCTTGTCAAGCAATGCTGATCTTCGTCTTGTCGGTGTATCCACTGCTTGTGGTGAATCTTCTTTGAGGAGAAATATTTCTTTTTTTTCTTTTGTCAGAACCATAGGTTATTTCATCGTCCGTGTGGTATAATCTCCACACATTAATTCTTTTTTGACCTTTTCTTAATATCTAATGCGAATGCGCACGTCCTGACCTTGGGAAGACAACCTCATGGCGAGTCCTAACACCGAAAGAGTTACTTAGTTGCTCTGTGATGATTATGGGACTCTGTTATATGCTAGCAGTTGCTGTCTTCGAGTTAGAAATTTGCCTTTGTTTGAGTTGATCTTAACCTTGTGTTAGTGTTTTTTTATTTTTAAATAATTTATTTAAATAACTTTTTCTTGCTTCATTGAAATAATTAGCCGTGACTACTCAACAGATGTGCAGCGATAAAGCTGTTCTCTTTTGTATTTTTTTTTTTTTTTTTTTTCCGTTTATCTTTCCTATATTTCTTTTATTGCATCTTCGAAAACGGTACCGGAAAAAAAAAAAAAAAAGTGCTGAGTGTTTTTGTATATAAAATTACATTTTTTTATTTCTTTTGTGACAAAAGGCTAAAACTGGTTTCCGGAATATAAAGTTTTTCTTATTAAGATGTTCACGTTGTTGGATGAAAACCTTTTTCATCCGGGACTGCTTGTTCGCAAACGGAATGACTTGTTAAGCCGTCTTAGGTCCATTCATTCACAAAATCACATTGCTTTGCGATTTATTTATCGGCAAGTAATAAGTATTAAAAAAAAAAAAAAATCTAAATAAATAAATAAAAATAAAAATAATAAAAAAAAACGAAAATTTCGTTTATTGGCGGATTCTGATAGCGTAAAACAAACAAAAGAAATTACGGCCGGTCCAGCAGGTGGGGGGAAAAAAATAAAGTTGCTGTGATTATCTACTGCCACAGACTTACTACTAAAAAAAAAAAAATAACACTCAAACAAGTAAATTCTCAACGAATCTAATTAATGGATTACGGTACACAGCTGGCTAGTATTGGCATTCATTTTATTTATTTATTTTCCCCTTTATTTTTCCTGCATGTCCGCAGCATTGCTCTGTTTGCTGCGCTTTTATTTTTCCGTCTAGCTTTTAATGATATTTTTTATTTTCTGCTGTCGTTAATAAGTAAGTCATGCTTGTGTCGTCTATGTAAAATATTTATAGGCAAGTACATAAAGAGAGCTTTTAAAAAAAAAAAAAAAAAAAAAAAAAAAATACATAAAATTATATTCCTCATAGTAAAGTATAAAATTCT
Source organism: Flectonema sp. DT1601 (assembly GCA_964019425.1). Classification (NCBI taxonomy): domain Eukaryota; phylum Euglenozoa; class Diplonemea; order Diplonemida; family Diplonemidae; genus Flectonema; species Flectonema sp. DT1601. The sequence goes on along the minus strand of OZ025860.1, from coordinate 260,014 downwards.
CCATCTTTTTTTTCCCCTAAATCACCATTTATACTAACGTAGGGGTCAATGATATTGCTAGTTAGTTAACAGTGAAAAAGGTGCGACACATCTGTTGGATTGATCAAATAAAAACGAAATAAAAAAAAAAGTTTTATTTACGAACATATAACAGAATCGTCCTACTGCTTATTATTGTTTATTACATCATTCAACAAAAAGAAAAAAAAAAAAAAATCGCCCCCACCCCAATTGTTTTCCTCTACATCATGCGCAAGAAAGTAAGAGCTGTTGTGAGGCTGCTTATAACTTTCTTTGTTGCGCGAAAAAAAAGAAATGAAAAAGAAATGTGAACAGAAGAAAGTACCCTGCAGCTACTTAGGTTTATAGCTCTTTATCAGGGGACTAAGAGAAACAGTGTTTTTGCTAGCACGAGTATGCGCTTTCCATTTTTGTGTGTTGTGTGAGAATTTAGTGTTGTGTTTAGAACATGCATTTTAAAAATGTCAGGCTTTCTTCATGTACATGCGAGTCACAGGGAAAGGAGTGGCGCTATCCCTTTTTTTTTCTCTTTCTTCGTAGTTCAAAAAAAAAAAAATAAAAAAAAAATATCGAAGCGAGCAAGTTATGCAAGCATTCCGCTGGAAGCAAGCACACTTTTTTAATGCAAGTGTAAAAGAAAACGAAGGGGAAAAAAAAAAAAAAAAGAAAAAAAAAAGATTTATAGCACGAAAAAAAAAAAAAAAAAAAAAAAAAAAAACGAATATACAAACAATAAAATCGCGTAAGCATAATTGTGACAATACTTGTTGGGTGACTTAAATTCTTCTTTTCAGAGGGGAAAGAGTCTTTCTTTTTTCCTTTGCAATTATTTTCTAAATTCACCTTCTGCTAATCCAAGTATGGCTATATAAATATACAAACGTGTTTACGAATCCGATAAGCTTCAATACTTTTTACTTCATAGGGTTTAGCGCTTGGGGCTAATTTCTAATTTTGGGGAAAAAAAAATAAAATGAATAAAAATAATAACAAATTAAAAGTGAATCTTTGCCTTCAAAGTTATTGTTTACTAATATACTTGATCGATTGGAGAGTTTTTTTTTAATCTCCTTGAAATGATTACTGACATCAGTACGTTGCGGGCACTTTTCTTTTTTTTTTTTTTATACGAAATTGAAGCTCACCCCAAAGTCACCGAACTCACGAAAAAGCTACTGCAGTCCACGTGTTAGCAAGCTAGCCAAAAGCTTTCGATAAGCCCAACTCTAAAATAGAATTTTCTATTAAGAACAACCGTGCTAATAAAACAGTAAAGGAACATGTGATGATTGTATCCGCAATTAGAATCCAATTCCGTTACATTTCAGAGCAGGCGGCATTGTTGGTGTTATCAGTTTCCCAAATCTAACTCTTTAGTAGTAGGCTAGTCCACAATACAAGAGCCGACAACCTCCCGTTTCTATCTCCCTCTTTGAATATTAATACGTTGGGTGTGGTTTAATATTTTATCTTCTTTATCAGAAAAGCTTATGAGTTAGTGAGGTCAAGTCAGGGAGATTATGAAATTTATTAGTTTACTTACTTATATCTATCAACAGGATGGGGGCTAGAGTGAAAAAATGGGATGCAGCAACTCGACTCCATCCGAAAGAAAGAAGCCAACCAACGACAGCAAATCGCGACAAACGGCGGTTCCACCTACACCTTCTCCCGCAGTAGCAAAAAAAGAAGAGAAGAGTGATAAACGAGAAGTGATTGAGGAAGGAGGTGAGGTTGATATACGGAATGACGCTATCGAAGAAGTCGAGCGGCATGTAAGGGAAGATGACGACGACGACGACATACAATCAACTGAAGGATCTCTTAAAAGAGTAACAGAACCTTCTGATGATGAATTACTACCCACCTCTGCTCCTCGTTATTCTCCAACTGCATTCATTCCTGATGATCCTTCTCTTGGAATGCCACGTGATAAAGAGGTGTGTGTTTATTGTATTCTCTGTTGAAGCAATCCGCTTCATTGATATGCCTCAAAAGGGAAGAGAGGGAAAAAAAAAAAAAAAAAAACACACAACAACAGATGGATGCGATCATTTATGTGGAAATGCTTCGTCGACGGCAACAGGCTACCACTGACCAAGAAATACCAACGTCTTCTGAGGAAGGATCGTTGTCATAAAATAAGCGGTACTCTTGTTTGGGTACATTCATTTGCAGAAATTGTGGAACTTCGGTATTCTTGTTGTGTTTTGCGCAGCAATGAAGTTACCTTCCACACCATATTTAACTTCTCCTTAGATTTAAGCAGCTCCATGCGAATCTCGTGTATGTGCTGTCTCTTTGTGTAGATATCTGCTGATTCATTATCTGTAACATGGTAGTTCATTAGCAGTTCTTGTCGTCTAGCTCAATAAGCTTGACCAATACACTGTGACGAGCGTTCTGTTTTGGAATTATTTTCAAGTGAGTTTCTTTGATTTGTTTCTTCGTTTACCCTCTCCCCTCTTTTTTTTTTTTTATTATGAACATTATAATTAAGTAACTACATTCCTAGTCTTGCTAACTAGAATGCTTCAGTCACGACAGTTGACTGATTTACTTCTACACCATGCTGATGATTAGAATGGAGGTAAGAGGTATATAGATTACTCTCGAAACCTAAATAGTTACTTAAAAGGCTAAGTTAAGCATCCCACCTAGTCACTGTATCTAAAATAATGTTGAATTATCTTTTATGTTGTTTATGATACAATACATTTGTATTTTACGTACAAAATCAAATAGTTCCTTCTTCTTTTTCTTCTTCTTCTTTTTTTTTTTTTTTTTTTACATCATCTTTTAATGTTGTAAACGCGTGGAATACAATTGTTTCCCTTCTTGCTTGTATTCTGTTCTTTATTTCTAATGAAATGTGAACTTAAGGGCGAAAAAATTATCTTTCCATCGGCTTGTGCAATCCTTGGATGCATAATAATCTTCTATCTCGCTATTTCTCGTTGGGTAGACCAACCTGTGTCTCCTATACAGGTGATGACTGAATTGGTTTGCGCTAATTGAAAAAGAAAAAAAACAAAAAAAAGAAAGGGAAAAAAACAAAATGAAAGGCGAATTGGCATCGCTCTTTGTATCTTTTGTACGTAACAGCGAGAAGTAAGTTAAATCTCAATGAATGATTTTTATTTTATCTTAGGCTCTACAAAGTAATAATGTCCGCCGTTAGAAAATTACGCATACTAATGCTTCACGGTCATGCGCAGACCGGAGAGGAGATGGCTAAAAAAGCAGGTGCACTGAGGAGTGAAGTAAAAAAAATAGCGGAATTTGTAATTGTAGAAAGCCCAATCAGAAATCCAGCAGGGGAACAGACTTGGTACGAATATGAACGTATCTCTGAGGATGAATCTAAGTATACGGGAGTTGATAAGGCTGTTGAGGAAATATCAACCATATTTAAAGAACAAGGACCATTTGATGGTGTCTGGGGATTTTCAATGGGCGGCATGATGACTGGCGTTCTAGCACAGGCATTATCAGATAATGATGTTGCTCCTGAAGTTAATTTTTCATTTTCAATTATTTTTGCTGGACCATTCCCGAAGGATCCAAAATGTGTCCTCAACGGAGGTATCGAAATGCCTTCATTTCATTGCTTTGGTGAAAACGACAAGATAATACCTGAATATATGTCAAAACGTTTAAGTGAGTGTTACAAAGAACCAACAATTGTAACCCATGAGGGTGGTCATTTAATGCCTTCTGTTGCCCCAGTGAGAAAGGCTCTCAAGGTCTTCCTTGTTGAACAGAGACAGCGCATTGTTGTCGACGCCTAGGCTCGCTGTATAAATATATCAGCTGTTATTTATAGCTTCCACAACATGAAAGCTTGACCCTTCTGAAGGTCTCTTTCGCTCACATTATAAAAACGATGATTTCTTTAGAAGTGAGATAATACTTTACTGTCGTCGTATTTATAATTACTATTTCAAACAGGTTACTGATGAAAGATGTCTGCGATGGGCGGATCGATGTCAGCAGCAACCATGTCTCCCAGTGAAGCAGCCATGGCAGCAGAGAGAGCTCAACGGAGGATAAGTAGAATAGCTACAACTTCTGAGATTCCCGTGGCAGACGTCTATGAGAGACGAGGGTCTGTACCTCCACCACATGTAAAGGTCCTGAGAACACAAAGAACAAAGTTATGTGAGTCAGCACCAAAAATGGAAAACACGATATCACTTCGGTACGAAGGTGGTAATGCAGTTGGTTACTACGGAAATTCTTATGAAGATGACATAACAAATTCACTTGACACACAAACATCTGAGTATGGAATCTTTCGACAATCAGACAAACTATCCAACGTCATCTCATCACTTGATGCGTTAGAGAACACAATGACATCTGCATCACATAATCCTAAGACAGATAGAATAGCTTCACTGTACATAACTGATAATAATGATCTACAGAGGGAAATTGCAGAAGCAAAAAAACGAATGGCGGAGTTAGAATCCATGCAATTAAAGAAAAGGAACCGAAAGAAGGCTCTCAACAAACTAAAAACAGCAGCATCACTAATGGGTCGCTTTGGTCGATTGGGTCGAGGTGCGAGTGCTGTCGCAGATGTGATTGAGGAAGAAGTTGACTGCGATGACGACGAAGCAACTGGTGACACTCCCAACACTTCGCTAACATCACTTAAGAGAACTCGTTCTGCTGAAGGTCCGACAGCGAAAGCTTTAAAATTCGCTTCTGCTGCTTTGAATTCTGAAGACATACGTAGAGATATCGAACTGGGCAAAATACTTCGCCCCCTGAAGAAAGTCCCCTTAGTAACCACAAGGTCATTATCTTACACTATAATTAGAATTCACGAAGATAGAAATCCCAAACCGGAAGAAAAGAAGGAAGAAGAAAAAAAAGCAGACCCCAACAAGGAGGATTTGAAAACCGATGTCGAAGGACCTATACTAGCAGCGATACGAGAGAAAAAGGAAGAAAAACCAGAAGAAAGTAAAGCACCAAAGGAATCTACAGAACCCGACGAAGACTTGCTATCAGTCATGAGAGAAAAGTTAATTGAAAACGTTACTAGTGGTCCTCAATTAAATAGAATTATGGACGAAGTGTTCCTACTAATCGACACAAACAACGATGGTGATCTATCTCTAGAAGAGGTCAGAGCATTCGTTGACTGTCTCGAAAAGAAACCAACCCCAAGAGAATTAAAAGCAATATTCATAGTAGCAGACAAAGACGGAAGCGGTCAAGTAGAAAAACCCGAATTCATCTCAATGCTTAGAATGCTTGAAGGGACTTTAAAGGTATCGGTCGCTGAAATGACAAATCAATTTCGAACTCACTGCATTAGTAAGTTGTTTGATTTATTAAAGCCGCGGATTACTGGTGAGGAAGAACCAACTCTTTCAGTGTCTGATATCACATCTTTGTTTCGTACTCTTGAAGTCGAATGCACTCAACTTTATGAACTTCGTAAGATCAACGTGAGGACTAATTACAGCTCTGATGATATCAGAAATCTTTTTAAGGACGTCGACGAAGACAAGTCAGGTGGTATTGATCGAAAAGAGTTCGTTAATTTCGTTCAAAAATTAGCAGACAACATCCCAATTTCACAATTAGTATTCGCATTCACAAAAGGTAGAGAAGCTTCTATACAAAAAACCAAAATGAGAAAGACTCTTTGGTTCAGTTAATTATGTTCCATAAATATTTTGAATTGTATGTACCAATCCGGTTCTTGCCTTGTTTTTTTTTTTTTGATAGATTTTATGTTTTTCTTCACTCCCTTCCAATTCTAACAGTTGATTCAACAATGTCCTTAAACAGCACAATAGAAGACGCATATTCAATGCTGATGATCTCGATTCCGAACTGCACTGAATGACAACACGGAAAAAGAGACATGTATACAGATAAGTTAGAAACATTTATTATACGTCATTTGCAGGGTGTTAGCCTGTATTAACATTTTAGTCACTTGTGTCATGAGTTTTTTTAATTTTATTATTGAGTTCTGATACAATACAAGAGATTTATATTCGTATGAACCTAATCAAAAACAGTCTTACTCCCCCTTCCAATTCTAACAGTTGATTCAACAATGTCCTTAAACAGCACAATAGAAGACGCATATTCAATGCTGATGAACAAAAAACGAGACAACAGCGTATTAGATAGAGTCGCTTATAAATTAGGAGTCGTAGATGAAGTTCTTGATAAGGTAATTGGTGACATACCAGATCAACTAGACACGACTGGATCAGAATTATATCTTGGTGGTGATGCAGGAATGGAAGAACCCATTGGAAGATCTGAAATTATAGAAGAACCACCTTCACAATTAATGAACAGGTTAGAAACCGTACTATCGACACAGGCAACAGCCTCAACAGGTCAATGGTGGGTTGCAAGTAGTAACCTTAAACAGTATCAGCAATTAAGACGATTATTTACATATTGGAAGGAACAGTATAAAATAAAATCATTTCAAAACAAGAAAGAATGTCGTCAAATTTTTAAACGCTGGAGGAGAGCCACAGCGATCATCTGCCATAAGAGGTATCAGCAACAACGGAAACCTCAAAAACAAACACCTCGAGAAAAGAACATGATCCGAAATAACGACATTCCAAAACCCGTAAACTGGAGAACTGATAATTTAGAATACATCAGCGCCATGGCACAAATTGAAGAAGCAGTTCGTAAAGAGAATTCTTCTATATTCGCATGGATGGATAGAGATGAGAGTGAACAACTTATTGAGTCTTCCATTCCTTTGGATGCTTTAAATTCACCACTTCCGCGAAAAACTTCACCACCTTCTCCTTTCACACCAGTGAAACCAACGTCATTAGTCGTCGATACAACTGCTCCCCTTTCTGAGAGTAGAGGTGGTAGCTCTCTATCACCTGCAATCACACCCCCAATGAGAAAGAATTACTGTCTTGCTGCTGGTAATGCTTTCGCATCTGTTATGGAAGCGAAGATGCTTCATAAATCATTACTTATGTGGAAGATAAAAACAGCACATAGAAGAAGACAACATGCCTTACTAGAGGCATAGCGTATTGTTATTGTATCCGTTGAAAAGCAGTCTCCGTCACCGTGTAAGTTCAGGGTACCCCCCTTAGCAGAACTCAAAACCGTCTGTAACAATATGAACGATGTTATTGTTGTTTGTGTTCTTTATTTATTAACTACATTTATTGATTTCAGATATGGCGCTTCTTGAGATGAAAATCGGTCACGAAATCCCCTCTGTATTTGAAACGTTTTTTTTTTTTAAAAAAAAAACATTCAAACTTCTCTAATCATCTTTTGTTCCACAGTGTCAGAGCAGCATATGAATGTGGCTCCTGCTCGACTTCGTTTCAACATCGAGTGTGCAAAGCTCATAGGAGGTCAATCGATACTTATATTCGATGGAGTGAAACCTAATAAAGTAATGATGGAAGGACTTGCGTGTCTACTGGAGAGAATAATCGGTGGAGGTATTTCTGAAATCGAAAGCTTTGGATTCAAAAATAGTGTTTTTTGCATCACATCTATCGGAAGAATTCTAAATGTACTACAGATGTCGAAACAGTTATCTGTGTTTTCATTGCAAGGATGTAAAATAGGAGACGATGGGTTGGCTGAAATAAATAATTTGATAACGCAAACACCAACAATCGAGGAATTGGATTTATCTGAAAATAACGCAACCTTTCATAAACCTGATTTTTGGGAAGCGATTTGTTATTCCAACATCACTCACTTAAATATTAGTGAAAACCCTTCAGGGACTCGTGCTATTGAGTGTCTGTCACAGTTCCTACCGAGATCGAAGTCTCTTCGCTGGTTAAATATCTCGAACACTAATATCGACAGCTCTGGTGGAGGAGCATTACGGGCAGTGGTTGAAAAAGGCAAACAACTTGAAACATTATTAGCGTCTGGGAACAGTCTTGGAGGAGGATTAGGAAACAGTAAACTAGGTGCTGCTATCGCTTGTTCTGATTCACTACGAACAATTGACTTAGAGGATAATAACTTAACAGTAGTTGATATTTGTAACATTGCTGAAGGAATAGAACAGAGTGAGACTCTAACAGTAGCTCGTCTCTGTGGTGGTACCAACTACAGAATACCCGCTGCTTGGGATGTAATCCGAAAATCATGCCATCGTAACTCCCAACATCGCGAACGGAAATCAAGTTCACTTCAAAACGGCCGCAGCTCTCAAACTCGCTCTTCCTCTACTTCTGTACAATCTGAAACAGAGACTATGAACCTGATTAAGGAACTCGGTGATCAGATATTTACTAACAACGGCAGCCTTAATCTTAAAAAAGGAAGTCACGCGCTCTGCTTATTGAAGAAGCAATATCCCTTTTTGAGTTACTTGGAACGTAAAGAAAGCTCACCTAAAACAAAAATCGCCCCCGAGAAAGAAGGTAGAGAAGAAGCAGAAAGGAATACAACGGGTGGTAATGCTGGGAGGTCACCTCCACTTCGGTACCAAAACCCAACTGGTTGTGTGACGAGTGTAGGAGTAGGAGGAGTTGGGATTCCTCCAACCCCGCCTTCTGGTGATAAGAAAACTTACAGTTATCGACTTCCAGTACCGATTAAAACTGGAACTGTTGTTGTAGCTCACCTTCTTTCAACTCCTCCGTGGTCAATGCTCAACGGACTACAAGGGGTTACTCGAGGACCACAAATTGGTAAATCAGCTAAAGTTTTAGTATCCTTCTCACCTCCTATAAATGACATCATGTTACCATCATCTAATCTAAAAGTAGTAGCCCCTCCTGATTCACACGTACCTGTCCTAAGACGATATCGAAGAGACGATGATAGCAGCACCAGATTAGTTGTCAGACCTTGTTGGTGAGTTTCCTTTGTTGGAGCTCTTGTATATTGTTTGGTCTTTTTTTTCTTCTTTTTTTTTAAAATTAATAATAAGATAATTAAAAAAAAAATACTAATAACTAAGAGTCCTTTTCGTGTCTGATTTTCTTCTAACTACACTTTTTTTTGTTCTGTTCTGTTTGTGGTTATTCTTCTTGGCAGCTTCTGCTGTTTTGAAGCAACGCTCGAAAAGGTTTGAGAAAACGAAAAAAATTATTTGACGAAAAAAAATTACAAATCATTTTTTCTAGATTACTGTGGCGGGTAGTAAACTCCATTACCCAACATGTCTACAGCAATAAACGCTGCTCTCAGTTGTGATGGAAATACCGAAATTCAAATGAACTCAGGACTGAACTTACGACCACTCGGAGGCTACCAAAAAGGAAAACAAAGCATATCAAAAAAAGTTGTTACTCTAACAGTAAAAGAACAACCAGCGGAAAAGGAAAAAGAAGAGAGAACAAGGAAGAAAACACGTAAACTTGGTCATTATAAAGCTCCCAAAGCGAGATCTGTTTCGAGACTACCAGAGACACAAAATGCTACGAGGAATCAAAAAAGAAACGAAGACAACATGTCAAAGGAGAAATGGGCTAAGCTAAGACCAGTCATCAGGTTCGGACATACCTTCTTAAAGATGCTAGACCACACTATAACAGCAAAACGAAAACTAAAACGATGCATGCGTGCTGTCCTAATTACCGTTAGACTTAGAAGAGGATTGAAGGAACATCTCAGTCACAGTGAAATCAAACAACTTGAATACCTCTATAAATGTTCTGTTGATCAGGGTGTCAACTTATCAAAAGCTACGGAGATTCGTTTATTTCTTGCTGCGAATAAATGTTGTATGCAAGAACAAGAATTGCAACTTCTATTATCGAGGGTGAGATTCGAAGAAGATAAAGAAGCCATTTCTATGGATAGCCTAATAGAATTGCTTGCTTATAGAAAATGGCAAAGACGAATGGAACAAGGCAGAGAACAATCTGCAGTACTTGAAATGCTCACAAACCTATCTGAGAATGATATCAGAGAGTGGCTACAAACTGTTACAAGCATAGGTGTCAGAATCGATGTTGGAATAGCAAATAAGAGTGACACGTTGAATAAGCTGCTTCTGTTGTCTGGAGCTGCTAGTAGCGAATCAAACAGATCATCTGCTAAGAATGGCTCTACAAAACAACAAAGTACAACAGTGTATAATGAATCACCTCAACAAAACACAGCCATTGATCAAGAAGTCATCCTTCTTGATGGAACTGTCAATATTGAAGCAATCACTGTACGACTTCGATGTACTCATCAGAGACACGTTGATGATATTAGTTTATTAAAAAGACGATTGCAGTTTTTAGATAAATTAAAAAACACACCAGCTGAAACTGATGGAATAAAACTACGTTGGAATATGCTTCGTGATGTTGCTCAAGATGGTGTTATTCGATCAGTGGCTGTACCTCGATTGGGAGGTTCTGTTTCATCTCGTAAAGAATCTCAACGATTTTCTAATGAGTTAACAAAATCAAAAATAATTCCACAATCAGGAACTGGTATCAAAGCACAATCCGCCGGAGGAGGAGCAAAAGTAAGGATTCCATATCATTTTTCTTTGGGTGAAAAGACACACCGACATCGTCGTACTTCGGATTCTTCCAAAAGCAGTAAGTTAATGCATGCTCCCTCACCACCAAGTAACTTTAATACTCAAATATTATTAAATAACAGACATTGGCAGCATCCAATTGTAGAAACTCTCGCTAAACCTCTTCCTCCACTTCCTCCTCGTTCGCCTCGTAGACCTTCTGGGAGACCGCTTCTTAATACACCTGCTTCATTGTTAGATCCTTATGCGAAGCCACAGTTCATTACCCGAAGATGTTTTTTATCCAAAAACAAGACTAGTCCTGTTGCTGTTAAACAGTTGGTTGCCGCTGGTGCCATTCACGGATGACGTAAATTTATGTCATACAATTAATGTAACACTTCTGTGTACAACTCTAGACAGATTTGGGGTTTGGTTTCTTCTGACTGTCACACTTACACTTTTTTTTTTTTCGGATCTTAGCCTGCTTTTTGTCTTTGTTTTTTACTTATTGTTTTTTGATAGAAGTATTGACTTGTCTGTTTTGTGTGTTTCGGTTATTTCATTAATTTCAGGTTTTGCTATTCTAATGCTGGTGAGACAAGCAACTCGTCGATGGTTAAGTGTTAGACTTGGTGAAGAAGTCTTTCTTCAAATGGATACCAACAGAGACGGGGTTTGCACGATGGGTGAAGTTACTGACTTCCTTCAAAGGCATCCGACAGTCAGTACCGCAGTGATGACTTCTGTTTCAGAAAAGCGAAGTAAAGGAACATCAGTAAGGAAACCAAAGATAAAACCAGAATTATCAATTAAATTTGCTGCCGGTATCAGCAAAGGAAAAACATCAGATAGCAATGATGATGCTTTCTTTATATCAAAGGATACCAATACGAGTGGCGTGGCAGATGGTGTCAGTGGATGGAAAAAGTTTGGAATAGATCCTTCAGCGTACTCAAACGAGTTCTTACGACAGGCGAAGCGTTTTCTTGAATCTGCTGATCACGGAAAGTCTTGTAATCCTCGTCAGGTTCTGGAGTCTGCTTTTGAATTGACTCGACAGCCAGGATCTGCTGTGGTATGTCTTGCGGCCATCAGAGGAAACGTATTACAAATTGCTTCTGTTGGAGACTCAACTTGTTTATTATTAAGAAACAGAGAAGTATTGGTTAGAACCTCACCACAATTACATGCAGGTTGCCGTCCTTATCAACTTGCTCTTCAGTGTGGTGAAACACCAGCTGACTGCGATACGATATCATACCCGGCTCGTCCAGGTGATATAGTAATTTTAGCGACGGATGGAATCACGAATAACATCTCCGAGAGATCTCTTATTGAGATTATTAGTTCTATTAAATATGATTCTGATTCTGATTCAGATGAGGCCACTGCTATCACAGCAGCATTGGTTGAGACAGCATATCAGAATTCACTTCTTCCAGATGGTCACACAGATGACATAACTGCAGTAGCAATGATTGTCGGTTGATAACTTATCACTTTGTAGAATCATATTCCTGGGCTTGCACTTACACACCTGACCCCTCGGCTTAGTTTTTTTTTTTTTTTTTTCTTGTTGTACCGAAACTATTCAGATTGAAAAAGCCGTTATTTCTTATGGTCATGGTTTAATTTCCCCCCGTGAGACAGGATTCTGTCTGCGTTCAACGAAGTATAAGGCTAAATCTGAATGGTTTTTTTTTTTTTTTCCCCCCTCTTTTTTTTTATTATCTCAGCATCGGTTATTCTTTAATCACTTTACCTAACGCGTTATGTCTAGCAAGGTTTGAATTTTATGTCTCTTCAAGTATTCTTTTTTTATATATCTTGTATGGTAGATTATAGTCATCCTCGACTCTGTTAGCTTTTCTATTTGCCTTACCTGTTTCATAGTCGGGTATATTCATGTACCTATAGGGATTTGAACCGTAACAATATTGAAGCATACTGCCTTCATTTTTTTTTTATGTATAACTATTTTAAGTGACAAAACAGAGGGAAACAGGGACCAACCTTTTTCTTAAAAAAAAAAGATGACTTCAAAACCGATGGATGAGAAGTACATGGTACTGGAAAGTCTTGAAAACTTATTAATCAGAGTCGGAGCCAGTAGAGATGATGCGAAGTCGACTGGAGATTTATTTCAAGGTCCTGGAGTTGCTGATTTCAATGCGACCAGCGCTATGATTCAAAGGACTAAAGAAGGAGCAGCCCGTCGGAAGTTACTAAACCTTTTGCAGAGATTAAAACAGGCAAAATGCCTGAATTTAGAAACCAAAGCAAGAGTACTTCATGTTTTATACACCCTGAAAGGATCTCAAATTCAACCACAACCCGCAGCAGCAGTCGCAAGTCTAGCTGCTGCTAGAGTTGAGGCAAAGCGTAAGGCTCCACCTCCGGCGCGTGCGGATCCATCTGCGGCATTAGGACCACATGTAATGCCTATGGTTAAGATAATAAAAAGAGGAATATACAGAATGCACGGGGTACAAATAGATGATGATGACACAGCTACTGCTCCTCACAGCGCCTGTCAAGTTGCAATGGAACAGCTGCGAGAACTTGGTGAGCTTCACACTAAGGTAAAAGGTGATCTCGGAAAGAAAGCTGATCAATCTCTTCTTCATCAATCTTTACAATATGGTATTCGTGAACAAGTTCAGAAATATGATGAAGCAATGGGTGAGTTAATGAGTGACGTCGATTCAGAAGAACGACCCGTTTCACTTCCAAGACTACTATTAGCAGCTGACAGAGCAAGTACAGATTTATCATTTATAAGATGGATTCAACTAACTGCTGACTCATCTTGGGGTAAGGGTGGAGCGTTAACATCAGCATTAGAATCCTTTAGTCATCATGCTGCTGCTCCTCCAGGTTTGTTTAAGTCTCTTAGAGATGTATCATTCAAACCACTTCTTCATATGATATGGCAATGGATTATTGAAGGAAAACTTGATGATCCTCACGAAGAATTCTTCGTGGCTCGTGCTCGTGAGAAGGATGTCCCAACTGACTGCGATCAGTGGTGGGATCAAAAATTCACTCTTCGAGACGTGATGTTTCCTCCGTTTGTCTCAAGATCTCTCGCAGAAGATATTCTTTTGGCTGGAAAATCAATAAATTTTCTGAGAAAACTATGCGGAGATGCCTACCACATGCCACCATCTGTTAAGAATATGTTACCCAATGGTGAAGGTCTCAACACTGATAATTTACAACACTTAGTAAAACAAGCAAAATCCGCTGTAGATGCCCGTGTGTTAGAAGTTATGTTTGATGAACACAGACTCGCAGAGCATCTTCATACTGCGAAATCTCTTTGTTTACTCGCACAAGGAAATTTCTTTGAAGCTGCTTACTACGGCAGAGTAGGTAAAATGCTTCGAACTGAAGTTTCAGACGTATTGAGAAGCAAATATCAATTGCTGCCAGCTATTGAAGAATGTGTTGTAAAAACTATTTCAGGACAGATTCCAAGCATTGACCCCTGTAACTTCATCGACGTCTCAATGAAATCAAATGAAGGTACCGGTCTTGAAAATTTTCAACTATTCTACAACTGTCCTCACCCTCTAAATGCTGTGATCAGAAAAGAATTAGTAAATAATTATTATAAACCTGTTTTTAATTTTATATGGAGGATAAGAGGGATTCAGAAGGAACTCGTCACAGGTAGGAGAGATATGAAGCAAATATTGCATGCAAGATGTCACAGGTCAATGATGAAGAATCCACCAGACTGGTGGATGAAACTTCATCATTGCAGTGAAACTGCCTCACATGTTTCTCATGCGATGCTTCAATTTGTTAGTGCATTAGTTTCTTATACTCTGATTGATGGTGTTGATGTGCTTTGGAAAGAATTCGAAACTAAATCAGGAAAAGTAAAAACACTCGATGACGTCGTTCATTGTCACTCTCAGACTATTATTCAGCTTCATCGTCATTGCTTATTAGATCAGGTTTGAATTTTTATTTATAACTAATGCAGGTGTCTCATTGTTTTGTTTATCAAATAACCGAACAACCAAATACAGCGATACAGTGAACTACGCTCCTCAGTCGAAAACGTTCTTCAGATTGTAACTGAATTCTTAGTACACTCATCACAGTTACACCATATTGGTCAGGATATGTTGTTGGTATGAATGTTTTTGATTTTGTGTAATCCAATATTTTAAAATAATTTTTTTTTTTAAAAAAAATCCCTCAACAGAGACTGCAAGACGCTGCTGACGTAAGTAAGGAAGGTGGTCGTTGGTTGGGACCAACCAGCAGCTCTGTGTTAGTGATTGAAGAGACTGGACTTGCAGTAAACCAGCTTCGCCGTAAGTACATTCGTGAAGTTGGAATGCTTCTGCAGACGCTTGACAGAGGATTAGATCCAGCAAAGTTAACAAGAGAATCAACGCAATTTGCTCATGCTAATTTATCACCAAAACGCACAGCTTTGATGAAATCTCGTACTTCTGTACCTCAAATAGCTATGGGTTCATTGCAGCGATTAAGAACTGCCCTTGATTTCAACAAGTTCTTCGCTGTACAATTCGACGTAATGACCGCACAGTACGACGAAGTAGGAAGAGACGCAATCATGGACAGCAGAGCATAAGTCTGGGAGAGAGGGGAAAAAAAAAAAAAAAAAAAAAAAAAAAAGAACTATATTTCAAAAAGGTGGTTATTACCACGAAAAAACAAAAAAAAAAACAAAAAAAAAACTAGAATTCGATATCTTAACTAACTAGAGTATTTAAAGAACGGTTTCTAAATAGACTTTGTGACACTTCATTAAGTTCCCAAATCCCACATTCCCCGTAGACTTACTTACTGAAGGGTGACATGGTTTTTCACAGATTTTTTTTTAAAAAATCTTTTTTTTAGAGGTTTCAGGGTTTACATTAGCAAACATGGCCTTACAACCTCCAACAACTGCATTTGGTAAACCTCCAGATCAGGTGTTAGTAGAAACTGATTCATTATTAGTTAGGGGATCAGCAAGGGCATCATCGAGACTTAGTGTTGCCTTAACAGATAATGAAGGAACAGCTGGTGGTAGAGATTCCATCCCATCAGACGGTCAAGAAATAAAATTCTGGTGGATGGGTGACGATGTTCCGAACGATGAGGGACCACCACCAGGAGAACCTCCTTCGGGAGTAGCAGGGGCTACTTTTAATTTAATAAATTGTATTCTAGATGCCGGGATCGTAGGAGTTCCGTATGTCTTCGGACAAAGTGGACTACCTCTTGGAATTGTACTCGTACTCATAGCAGCAGTCGCGACATGCTTTACACTAGAATTATTAATCACAATCTCAGACAGAGCTTGCAGAACAGGAGCAATTGCTTGCGTAGCCTACGAAGAATTAGCTGAGCTAGCTGGGGGACCAATATTCAGGTCAGCAGTATTACTGACTCAGTTTTTATTTTGTATTGGTGCCCTTGTTGGATACATAATAGTTGTTAAAGATAATTTAGCAACGTCCTTGTTTGGTCTCACATCACAAGATTGGCTTGATCATCGCTATCTGGTTACATTAGGAACTGCTGTATTGATATTGTTGCCGTTGTGTTGCTTGCGTTCTGTTGCTGACATTGGTCACGTCTCTGCGATTACTATCGGAGTAGTAGTTGGTATTATTGTGATATTTGCTTATGAACTTGGTTATGAAAATGACTGTCCGGGATGTCCTAATCCAGACTATGCATTAATCGCAAAGTCTGGATCTGTTGACACCATTGGAATTTGTATTTTTGCATTTCTCTGTCACCACAATCAATTCTCAATTTACAGATCTCTGGGATCTGGAGCTGATCCTGTCATCTGGAAGGGTGTCGTTCGAAAATCTGTAGCATTTGCAACAACTACGTCAGTCGCAATTGGGATGCTTGTCTTTGCAGTCTTTGGAGATGGTACGAAATCTGATATATTTGAGAACTATCCGAACTCTCGAACTCTCGTCAACATTGCCAGAGCTTTGATGTCTTTGAATATGTTGTTGTCGTTCCCAATGAATTTTGGTGTTGCTCGTGAGACTGTTCAGATATTAATTACTGAAGCAATGGCTAACACGGAAGTTAAGGCTAGGCATTCTATTTCTCGTACATCTCTTACAACAGATCTTCATAAAGAGAGACGTAGATCTCGAATGTCTTGTTGTACTGGTGTGACTCATCAATCTGCTGTTACTCACGCTTCACGTCAAAGTTGTATGTCATTTGATGAAACTGGAAGACCATTAACATTAGTTTGGTCGGTAGTGGATCGTCCACCTCTTCATGCTGGTGTATCAGCTGCTGGTGGAGGCACAAGAGAACAAACGTCAACGTCTCTTCACGTGCTTACAACGCTTCCGTTGTTCGCATTTGCTATTGGTATCGGCCTTGTGGCTCCTGATCTTGGACCTACCCTTGATCTTGTTGGAGGTCTTCTTGGGTCATTGTTAGGTTTCGTATTCCCAGCTTATTTTGCTCTTCAACTGGAGGAAAACCCTCCTGGAGGGCGATGGACTTGTTGGATCGTATTGGTATCGGGATGTGCGTTGGGAATGACAGCAACTGTAACGTCCATTAGGGATATCGTTACCTAGAAACGCTATTTTTTTCTTTCCCCCAGATTTATTTTTTGATTCTTTGATTAACAACCACAAACATTTTTTCAGTCAAGCCCATTGATGGTATTAATTTGTTTTTAATACCTAGAGTTGTTACTGTTTTTTTACATTGTCAAAGTTTCACCCCCAGATTTTTTTGGATATCAATTAGAGGGGGGAAAAAAAAAAAAAAAAAACCCTACTCATGTTTCCTATTTATTAATCTTTGAATGTTGAATATATGTGTATCAACTAGCAAAAGACTCATCTCATTGAAACCTATATTATTATTGTGATTTATAATGGACAAACTAAGCCACGTGTGAATCGGAGAAAACTATTCAGATTGAAAGCCGATGTTTTTTATACTTATTTCCCCTATGCGACAGGATTCAGTCTGTGTTTGACGGATGGTGTTTTATTTCTTTCTTTATGTAGTTTCTTTCCGTGCTTGCATAATATTGTCCGTTTGAAAGTGTGCCTGTTTTTTTTTCTTTCCCCCCAAGCCTTTAGTTACTGTGATGGAGGAAGAACTAATAATGTTAAATTATCAATGTGTTTTAATGACGTACAAAATCGAACAGTTATACCCCCTAGTCATTTCTTCCCAACTTAAAAAAAAAAAAAACGGAAAATTGTTGTGAAGGAGCATCACCATCGGGGTTTTCGATTAGTCTCTCATCAATGCTACGTGTTTCGTTTGAATTGTTTTTTTATTGTGTTTCTCACTTTGATAAATTACCATTTTATGATTATTGTTTTGTTTTGTCGCGAGTTTTAAATTGCTATTAACAAGGAATCTCTTTTTAAAAAAAATTGTTTTGCTCAAACATAGAAAGCAGCACTCCCCTCTTCGTTAGCTTGCTTCATTTTCGGTTTTATCGTATAAGCTTTGCAGCGTTGTTCCGTGTTTATTTTTTTGGTTCTTTTTTCTTTTCTTGGTACATTGCTCAACGATACAATCATGTTGTTGTAGTTGTTGTTGTTATTATTGTTCGTTTAATTGGCAATTCAGCCTTCTCGAGTGATGCTTCAGCATTGAAGAAAATTATTAAAAAAAAAATAATAAAACGGATTTTGCATACAAGTATACATACCTACCTTCACAGCTTTTTAAACCTCAAAAAATAACAATGCTTACGAGTGAGTCTGTTGAAGATTTTGAGTTCATTGAGAGGAATGAAATTGAAGTAGGCGATCTGATTGTATCGAATGCACACACAGCAGTGTCATCTATATCTGTGGAGGAACAACGGATGTTGGATGCTTGTGATTTTGAATTCCCAGATGAAGAACACAACGTTTACTTCTTTAGTACTAGCTACCAAGGATTATTAGCAGAGCAGAGTGACAGTGACAGCGATGATGATTTCGAAACAGTTACTTATTCTCTTCAAACACCTGTTATTCAAATGGTGAGACCTTCCCAAACTGTTCAAACTCCAACAGTTAGTTTACGAGGTAGTTACAGCTAGTGATGTCATCATGTTCTTGTGACGTAAACATAAAAATTAGAAATCCACCTTCCCTGACATATCCCATAGAGTCCCATTAACGGAGATGTAATTATTCACAGTTTTGACTGAAGGAAAAAACGGAAGTTCGATTTGATGAATTTCGTACTTCTGTTCCAGACGGTTCTATCCTCTTCTTTTTTTTTCTTCTAACTACGACAGCCGAGAAACCTTTTAGAGAGATAATTAACACCTTTTCCCTATCCTCAATGCTGAATGATTTAACAAAAGTACTTCTAGTAATGTCAACGCAGGCAGATAGTCGCCCTGGATGAGGTCACTGATCGCCGCTGATTACTATGTTGCTATGTACTGCTGGTTGAACCAGAACAGCTACACGTAAATTCGAAATTCTGATTTAAGCACATTGTGCGTAAAAAATTTAAAAAAAAAAAAAAAAAAAATTAATTTTTTTTTTTATTATTATTTTTTTTTTTTTTCCCCATGATTTTTTATTCTTGCCTCCCTTCACAAAACCCTGTTTTTTTTATTTTTTTAATTTTTTTTTTTTTTGATTACCTCTCTTCTTTTAACTCCCTTTCACTTCCAAAAGTCTGCTGACACATGTAGCAGTACTCCTATACTTTCTCTGTTGTAACTAATTACGAATATTGAACTCAGAGAAGTATGTTATGGAGTACAATGTAGCGAGAACAGCTAAGCAAACTGATTCTCTCCTTATGCTTACTAGCGTTTTTTAATGCTAGCACACACGTAAAGGATGTTACCAGAAATATTGATGTCGTAAAAATTATGCATATTTCTGACTAGCGGCACCGGGTGGTCAATTTTTTTTAAAAGACTGTAGAACAATTTTTTTTTTCCCGCAAAATAATACACAAACGCTCAGCACATTTTTCTTGCCTCCCAAAAAAAAAAAAAAAAAGAAACCCCCCCGCACGTGTTTTTTTATTGTTATTGTTGAATTGTTTATAGAAGTTAAAAAAAAAAAAAAAAAAAACGACATAATGAGATTCTACAATACGCAGTAAGTCTGCTGGGATTGTATCCTCATCTTATAATGTAAGCAGCACTCGTGAAAGAGTTCTTTGAGACGGCTGTGTTTGTGTTTTTATGTTCAATGCTGGTTGGCAGGATATATTCACATCGCATGGCACGTGATAAATTACGTGTTTGTTATAGTGGGCAACTAATTTGTGTTTATTGCCTTATACACACCCTACCCCCCCTTCAATGCTGTTTAAGCATACTCCGTGTGCTTTTTTTGTTGTGGTGTCGCAGAGACATCTGTCTTTGGAGTGGGATAAATGCTCATTCACATTTATTCTATGAAAATGGTTGTTCTTTATTAGAGATTTCGTCTTTTCAACCAATTCACGTTTTTAATAGTCTTCGCGCAGTTATTTTGCGCATTTTTTTTAAATTCTTTTTTTTTTTTTTTTTTTAGACTTTTTATTTTATTAATGTCATTATTGACTTTCCTCTCTTCTCAATTTTTTTATTTTTTTTTAATAATCGTGCATGAATTAAATGACTTTTCCCCCTGTTGCTTATGTTGTCATGAGTACTTACCTTATTGATAGTAAGAAAGGTATTATGAGGCATCATGATTCCCTTACGTCGATAGGTCTGTAGCGTGATTGGAGGTGTGAAACTACCCTCAAAAAAAAAGACTTTACAATGCAAAAGAGTTCTACTGATTTTGAAAAAAAAAAAAAAAAAAAAAAATGTATTATTTCCCCTTTATCCTCACTATTTTCTTGAGACCATTTTTTTTTTTTTTTTTTTTTTTTTGCTCTGATGATTGTCTCTTGTTCTTTTCTTTTCTTAAATCTTCTGATTTTTTTTCTACACGAGAAGGCAAAGGGTAATTCACGTTAACTTGCATCCTTCTTTGTTTATTTATTTATTTTATTTTATTTTTTTGCGCCTAAATCAAACATCCGTTGTTGTAAAAAAAGCATAAAGGTATTGTTTGCCGTCTCTTTGTATCTCCTCTGCACAAAAAGTTGGGGTTCCATGTTCGTTCAAGCGAATGTAGTTATCGCCGTCAGAGGTGGTCATTTCCTCCCTGAAGTCGATCCGCGCAGTTCCACGCTAGCGTGGAAACGTTGCAGCAGGATCGCAACACTTTTCTTTTCATGGAGTATCCCTCCATTTGTAAGCATTATTAAATATGAAAAAAAAAAAAAAAAGGACCGCTTGTAAGATGCAAAACTTAAATAGTCTCCGAAAAAAAGAAAACAGAAAAACTCCCAACCTACCCCCAAAATGATTTGGTTGTTGACAATGAGCTCAGTCTCACATTCCGTCCAGTATTAGGCTCATGCCTATGTGCCAAAAGTAAAACCTTCCATCCTCCTTTGTAGTATTCTCCTGTTCGAACCCTGCTTGACGTGCACTAGATTCGCTAAATCGGTGTTGTTTTTGTTAAGTTCCGCATAGTACTTGTTGAAGGTTAGAAGTCTCTGTTGTCTTAAATTGGCTGTTGCATCTGTGCTGCGTTCACACGCTGGCAATAAGTCTTTCTGCGTGAAAAGACTCGTGCAATAGAGGTCAGTTGTGACAATTTCCATTCCTCACTGTTGCTATGTTTCCTTGGGACTCACCAATCGGAGGACAGGACAGTTGGTGTAGTTGCTTAATCGAACTGTTGATCTACTGTCTAAAAGATTAATCGAAAGCTTTGCTGCGAAATTTGGATTTCCTCCGGTGATATGTGAAATAATTAGTTCTCGTATACTTTATACTTAGCTCTCCTACCTTTCTTTCTTCTTCTTCTTCTTTTTGTCCACAGTCAGCGACGTTTGGCGTCGCAAATCTCATCCCCTTTATAGCATCCACTTTGCACTATCTGAATTTTTTAGATAGTTCGCAATCTACGGTACGCAGCGGAGTTAATTTTAAATTCTTAAAGAGCAAACGAATGCATTTTATATTTTCCCGATGCTAATTGCTCGTGTATTTGGAAATAATACTCTTGCTGTGTTACTGCGATCTCTTGACGTAGCAGTGGAAGTGATCTTGTTAAATATGAATATCTGCAAACAGCAACAGTCTCTCATGCGCTTTGTACTCATATGGACGTAGAGTCGAGCCGCTATCTGGTATCACTCACTCCTTTTAATGCATTTGAGACTGTTTTTGCTGATTTGCGATCAGTTTGTGAAATATGAAAGGAAAATGAAAGAAAATAAAAGAACTTTTGCATTCCTAACTGTCTTTGATAAATTTGTTAATCAAATGAAGAGTAGGCTAATTTTTGGCAAGGAATAAGAGAACTCTGTCTGTGTATTCACAGCAGAGATGAATTAAAATGACGTCACTGTGTGTGTTCTCTCGTTCTCTTTTTCTTATTCGCAAGACCCGCTTCTATATGAAATAAGCTGCTATCCACTTTATATAATTCTTTTCTCTAGCTTCATGCTTGCCAATGAGATAACTTTTTTTTTGGAGGGCTTTATTGCCTTTTTTCTTTTTTTTTTTTTTAAATGCATAGTGAATCTTCTTATTTTTGAATCCAATCTTTTTTTTTTTTTTTTTTTTTTTGCTTATTGCTTTTTATAAACAATAACTTTAAATCTTTAGTACACACCACATGACTACTATTGTAATTATTAGTTGCTGTTAGGTAATGTTGCCCGTCGCTTTGTTCGTACAACGCTTATTTTCAGATCATATATTTCTTTTCGGGCTGAAAAAAACTGTGCAATATATTTTTGTCTCCCTGTTTTTTTTTTTTTTTGTTACTATTCTTTCAGAAGGCTGTTTTGGAGTAGCATATACAGGTCTATAGGAGCCGAACCTGCTGACACGATGATCATAATTTTCTTTGTCGGGTAGCTAACTTGCGAACATACGAGTAATCTGACCAGTGATCTTGCTGCGGATTAGTTTCGGCTTATTGACCGTTCCCCTTCGTCTTGTTGGATAAAAGTAATCTTTCTCTTTTTCGTAATTCATACTTCTTGCCTTGTGTCTAATTCTGTTGCTTTCTGTAGGGCAGGTCGGTACTAGCCGATGAGCTTTGTTCGTGAGCGCATTAGACTCGAGAATTGGAAATGTTGAACTGCACAACTATTTTATTGTTTTTATTTATTTTTTCAAATATTATCCTTTTTTTTTTTTTTTTTTTTTTTTTTTTTTTTTCACATTGGTATTAAAAAAAAAAAAAAAAAAAAGGGAATGCAAACTAGCCGCGAATTGTTTTGCCATCGCAAAACAACCTCTACTCGCTTCCTTGTCTCTCCGGATGTACCTGTTTTCACCTTCTTTTTTATTTTCTGTAGTTGTTTTCAACCTGTTAGCCTCTGAGCAAGGTGAGCTGGGAGTCGATCACTACCAGCCGAAGCTATAAAACTACAATCTTCGCGATTGGGTCCTTACTGATGCGGGCTACCCATACCCCCCTCGTGGTCATCAGTTCTGTACTTTTCTGACAAACTCTTGTTTCTTTTTATCTTTTTTCTTTTCCCCCTTATCCAGTACTTAGAGCTGCAGTACAGCAAAATCACGTTTATGACAAACACAAGTTACAATGTTGGTGTCTCTTTTGATTAAGACAACTTCTAACTCTTAATAAGAGCGGTACCTAGTTATAACTAATAGGGCAGTCATTGAACTGACAGCAATCAGAATTTCTTTTACCCTGTCGATGTGGATACTAACTATCCCTACAGAGGAAGTTAGGTGTGAATTGTGAAGTGTTCCACGAGGCAATAGTTTTAGGTATTCTAGATCTTGTACGCAGCTGTACTGGTTTACTTTTTTTTTATTTTCAGCGTGTGAATAGTGTTACTGGTGTTGTGTATTTCTTTTATATTTTTACCGTTGTTTGATGCAACACGGTTACCGAAGGTCATATCCGCAAAGGGGACCCACCGCCTCTGTTCGGAAAAATGAATCCTTTCCTGTGCTATATTATTATCCCACACCTCACATCTCCGTATGCGTTGCCTCGCTGCGGTTACCTTTTTTATGTTGCTATGGTTCAGCGGGAGGGCTGATAGCACGACCTCGGTGTTTGTCGTTCCATATGAGGCCTTCCTTGGATTCTACATCCCCTTCTTGTGTATTCTTAAAGCGTAATTTAGTGGTTATATTGGTACTGTTAGAGCACACAAGTTGTTTGTGTAGAGTTTTTTTTTTTAAAATGTGTGTTAGCCTCTCTAAAAGCAGTCCGACTTAGTGTTGGTTGCTGTGCTGCACAGTGCGGCAACTATGTACTTTTTTGAGATTGTGTTTTTATGAGGTTTTTTTCTTCTTCTTTTCCCCCCACTTTTTTTGTAGTAAAGAAGAAACGTGACTAGATCCCCATGTTACTCTCAAGAGGTTTACCTCTCTATCGTCTTCCCCGAAATACAGTTAGCAGAAGTAAAAATACGATAAGAGAATAAAAAGAACTAAAGACGCCTGTGTTGCTTAATATGCACGTGTTCGGGTCTCTTTTGTTCTTTCTGTGACTTTTTTTTTTCTTTTTTTCTCCTTCCCCCCAATCTTTTTTTTGTATTTATTGCTACTGCTGAGATGTAATTCAAAAGAAACAATAAAAAAAAAAAGAAAAAAAATTTAAAAAAAATAAGAAGAGAATAAGTTAAAAGAGAAAAAAAAAAAAAAAAAACTTCTTCTATCTCCCCTTCTTCCTACCTACCCTGGGCACCACTCGAGAATTAACTTTTTAAGTTAATACATGCTGCACATAAAATATCTTTGACGATGTAAACTGCTGAAGTTACAGTACTCTTTTCTCAACAGCAAATGCAAATGCATCCGTTATTGTTAAGAAAACTCTAAATTTTATAACCCTATTCACAAAAGGAACAATATTCCATTAACGATGGCGGGCGACATCATAATGGAGGGTCCAGTTAAGAAGATAAGCAAAGAGGTTGTTGGAGGAGGGAAGAGAAAAAGAATGAGAAAATGGATGAAACCTTGGCGGCAACGATGGGTTTGGTTTACAGAACGAGAAGACGGCGAAGGAGAGTTATTTTATGCCGCGAAGAAGGGTGCAAATCCACTCGGTTGTATAAAAACATCAGAAATGAATAATATTACTGCTTTAACTGAAAAACAATCTTCAGACGAGGGTCTCGATTCAATACAATATTTAGGACAGTGCTTTGCAATATTATGCAGCAAGAAACGATACATATTCGCGGCACTTGACCGACAATGCAACGCCTGGGTAGAACTGCTATCGCGATACATTGTTGGTAACACCCGAGACCAAAATGACTCTTCCGATGAGGAATCAGCCGGCAGTGCATTTTCCAATGACAGCAGCAACGACTCTGATCCGCTCTCCACTAAGAAGCACAGCGAGTATAGTAGTTCTGAAGATGATGAGGAGTTCATCCACACTCCCCGTCGCAAGAAAAAGGAACACGCAGCTCCATCTACAAAACACTATCTCGATACAAAAAAACATGAAAAATGCGCTTCCATTGCCAGACCAGATCGCATCACCTTTTCCAGCAAAGTATTCAAACTCAGCAGCAAAGATAAAGAACAAGAAAGGTTAGTCTTTATTGCTGCTTCTACATTATATATACTACGTCAAGGTGAGTTCAGAGCTCATACAACAAAGGTACCTATTTATGACATAACTCACGTGATGTTTAATTCAAAAAAAAGGAACCAATTAGCGATCATATATCCAGACGTCCATGATTATTTATTGATATTCGCAACTGAAGAGATGTCGAAGGTGTTTGTTGAAATACTCGATGAAGCTTTTCAATTAACGTCATCAGAGAGAATTCAAAGACGGAACTCTGAAGACATTCTAAACTGTATCAAACGATCAGTAAAGGATACCTATGCTCCATTAACAACAGCTCATGGAAGACTTGATTCCATGGGTATGGCCAGTGCTCGTTTAGATGTTTATCCTCAACTTCGAATGAACGGTGATTCTTCTGTAACCCTATCACAACGTGTTTATGCTGAGGGATTACAAGGACAAGAACTGAAAATTTTGGTATGCACTGACCAAGCATTGTACTTTTTCACTCCCTCAGGAGCAGTCATTAGCAGTCGTTCAGAGTACAAAGATGTGCAAGCCTTGGTTACGGAACCTATTGAAGGGTTTATTCTTGTACAGTGTACTACTGGTGATAAGTTATTCAAGCCAATTGATCACCAAGAGAGTCCTCAAGATTCTTTCTATGGTATCTTCATAAAGTATTTCATGCCTGAAATACCAGTCAGGGCACAAACAAAAGCAAAAATTTGGAACCAAGCAAAACTCGGCAAAGACATTGCAACTGCGACAACATTCCTGACAAACAGATTAATAAATGAAGGAAGTAGAAGTATAAGAAAAGCTCTTAAGGGAAATTTAAAAAAAGTTGGTGGCAAGGTTGGTGAACACCTAGTAGACTTAAAACAAGCAACAGCAAAGCATTTACTATCTGAATTCAGAACACACGGTGCTGGATTAGCACCAGAACTGGAAAAAGCTGCTGATTTGATAAACGTCCCGACAGCATGTCTGACAAGCAGTAGAGGGAATGCTGTATTTCAGTGTGTGAATGACGTTGAATACTTACATCGATTGGAAGATGCTGGAAAAAGCTCCCGTCCAAGCGAACTTGCGAAAATGGTTGAGGAAACCCATCGATTTCATGATGAACCAGAAAACCAAGGAAAACAAAAAAAAAAAATTCGATTCGCTGCAAACTGCATCGTTGACGGAGACAGTCACGAAAAGATTATAATAATTACCGCTGATTCAATCCATATATATGCAGGTGATTCGAAACCTTTTTTAGTATCAAAAGACAAAGAGTTCTTTGCACCCCTTCGTGAACTTGTTTATATTGTAGAATGTCACAGTGAACCAAAAGAAGCCATCATCGGATTTAAATCAAGAGATTTACTTGTTAGGATGCGAACATCGGATTTATTTAAACTAAAGGCGTACCTCGTATATAGATTTTCAAGGTCAAAACAGAATTGGCAGATGAGAACTGTTGATTTTACTAAACAACTTCGAATTGTTGCTCGGAATAGTGAGGCGGAATCATTTCCGCAGGTTATGTTAGAATCGTGTCATTGTGATTTCATATTATTAGCAGAATGCGAAGCAGTCATTGCTCTCTTAACTCAATACAATGAGATTGCTATCTGTTTTAGTGGAACAGCTGATGGTCAGTTAGCAAAGCGTGTCGAAGGAAATCAACGTGAATTCGAACGGAAAAAATATTTTGTAGCAGTTACTAGAACTGCAGTTTACCTTATCCGACGTGACAGAAAAGATGATGGCCATCATGAAAAGCGTCTTGAGATTAGTAAGAGAGTACCACTTCCTTATATCGCAGGTATAAGGGTTAATACGAGTGGGAATCAAGATGTTCTGTTACAAACATTATACTGTACGGTTACCATTCGGTATAAAGCTGAACCAGATAATCAGATGAAGCTACAGGAATTTTGGAAAACTCCCAAACACATAATAGCACTCGCTTTGGAGAAGAGTTATAAACTGGCAGATAGAATCTTTCTTAAAAGTGTCCACGATCGATTAGTGTTTGAAATATTCCCCGCAACCTTTGAAGATGTTCAGAGGCTTACGACACTACTAACGATGTGTAGAAATAGTAGTCTTTTGAGTTCTCAATTTGGAGATATATTCGCACCTTTTGAAGAACAAGACATCAGCACTGTTCGGGATGATGTTCTTCTTCATTTTGAACCAACAAAATCAGAAGACTTCATCTCCTCGTTGTGTAATAGTCGATTAGACTGGACTCCTTATGACATGCTGTCGGATACTGCTGCACAGATTCTCTGTGAAATTCCTATTCTGTATACAGATCAACCTGAAGGGTTTGTTCGAGGAAGTGGTAATGCTCTGACTCCATATGCTAAAACACCATCAGATTTGAGTGATCCAGTCTTGACTTGTCACTTTAATCCTTCATCAGTTGGGAAGGCTCATGATAGATGGATTCAATCACGTCTCGACAGAGTACTCCATACTGTTGGAACAGCAGACGTCACATTCGAATTACAACGAGGAGAGAGACTCGGTCTTATAAAACCTGATGATCAAAGGGAAATCATCAATCGCGCGAGACTAAAAGCCGCCTCTGTTGAAACCGACGACCTCCAAGTCAAAGCATTAGAGCTAATTGAACAGGAACAGTTTATTAACTTTGATGAAAACATTGAAGAACTTACTACAATACTAACATCTGATATGATATCTTACGAGAATAAAGTTATTAGTAGAACTACATTGTACCAATCTACAGATTCTAGATCCACAACTGTAAAACACGCTAAAGAATTAACCATCCAAGATAGGTCTTGTATAGGTTTCGTTCACAACGGAGGAGCTGATGTTTCCGGTGACCAAAAAATCATATTTTTTTTCGCTCCAACGAATGGTAATAAATCTGCAACAGCAGATTCTCCAGCAAAATTCCTTTCAAACATGTTGGGAGTCACTACTTGGTTAAAGACTAGAGACCCGATAGCGTCTTTGAAGGAAAAACGCGACGCCGCACTTGAAAACATGCAAGCAATTGAAGCAACGAAAAGAGATGTATCTGCGATGCTAAATAGCGGTAAAGGAATGTCAAAAATAGATTGTGACCACGTTGACATTCTTCTGAGTAAACTGGCAACAGACTCAGCAAAGGGGGAGTTAAAGCTACAATTCTCAGCAGCAATTCAAATGGTAGAACTGAAAAGATGCATAATGCAGGGAGCATCTTCGGCATATGCCCGTAGAATGTTTGAAAAGAATTATCGATCCCTAACTTGTTATAATCTACCTGAAGAGTACCACGTCAATAGTGACTTGTCAAAGAGTGCTTATCAAATATACTGCTCTGAATTAGAATACCAATCTCTTGCTGAAAGTGATCCTATCCACGCAACGTCATTAAATATAGAACTCGATAAGATGTGGTTGGGATTTGAATCAAAGCTGTCTGAGCTCAAAGAAGACACTCCGGGAGTAGATCCCCCAAACATAGAAGAGTTAATCTATAACTTAGTAACCCAGAAATGGGTAACCGAGGCAGAAGAGTTATGCACCATCTCATGGCAGAAAGCTGAAAGTAAAATAGTAAGTCTCTCAAAGCCAGCATTAGAAACATGCAGACATAATAAAACTATTAAGAAAATGATTGCAGAGGATCGTCCAGTATCGGCATTCGCTGCTATTCAGAGTACTGATACAGATGTGCTGAAGTCAGTTGAAAATGCGAAAGTAGAGTTAGAAAATTGGAACGAACGATGCAACGTTAAAGACAAAGCGAAGAATATTTTAAAAACCTGTTCTAAGGTCGTCACAACAATCAATCAGCTATCAGACAACGAGCTCTTATCACATCTTCATTCTCTTCAAAGTATACTTCCTGAAATAGAAAAATTCCAATCATTAGAAAGCAAGAGAAGGACTCTGGATTTCTTACGTCAAAAGTTCGAAATTTTTCATGCTGAAGCTGAGAGAAACAGGAAACTAACAGAAGAGACAAACATTAAACAAAAAGCACTTCAACTCACACATGAAAAACGTTTACAAGCACTGCAAAATAGATTACAATCAAAAGAAACTCTCAGAATAGAAAAAGAAGATCGAATAGCAAAGAAGGCATTACAAAAAGCTAAACGAGTATCTAACAAGCTAGATCAGATGAAGGCTGTACCTTCTCCAGATACTTCCTACCTATCAAAACTAAAACAGAATTGTTATGCTTTACTGGCAGACACAAAGGTTAACTTACAAACTATTGATAATAAAGATTTAAAAACAGCAATGGAGATACTCGAATCTTCCTTAGAGCTGTGCGATTTTCTCATCGGAGGTAAGGCAGAGCAAAAACGAAAAGCTTTGGTAAAATACATAGACGAAGTCCTCAGCAGTAATGATGAAGAAGCATACCTAGCATTTTTAAAATTACACATAGATGAACTAGATCCAGAATCACTTTGTAAAATAAGCAAAGCCTGGGGTGGATATCGACTAAAGATAACTGAACTACACCAAGCTTGTAAAGCATTATCTGAAGGCATAGCTTCAAGGAATAAATATGATTTACAGAAGTCTATTGAGGAATGTAACTATAAAGGACTTGATCCAACAGATGAACTTTTATTAGAAGGAATCGAAGTACTGAAGGAACTCGATGAACAGATGTTTAGTCAGCTCTCTCCATCTGGGAACAATGATAGTGATGTTGATAAAGAATTACCTGATCAGATTAAAGAGAGTGAGGCTAGTCCGAATCCAATTATTATTGCTACTCCTCCTCAACCAACTGATGACGATAACGATTCTGAGTCATTCGTTGCATCAACTGTTGATGAAGAAGAGGAAGTTGAACCAGAACCAGAACCTCAAATTGAAGAACAACAACCAAAAGAAACAGAAGTCCCACTTGCCCCATCAAACTCACCTCATTTAACTGAGCTTCGAAAAGCTCTCGTTGAGGTCCAACAGAATTCCGAACGTGATGCTGGAGGTCTCCTCAGATGCATTCCTTGTGAGTTAACTGATAATTATGTTGATGCTTGGAAAGCTTGCATTACAACCGGATTAAAGAAAAAGACTGTGTCGTTTTTTAAAAAGACTGATCGCAACGTTATTGACGTCTTCGAAGAAATTAGAGGAACGTCATTTCCAACTGAACAAGCGATGGGAGAGTTTACGACTACGAAGAAACGAATTCAAACAAAACTTGATGTGAATACTCTCTTTCTTCACTATCTAATGCATTCAGGTAGATTCTCATCAGTTATACAAGACGTTATCTTTTCTGAAAAATTAAAAGATTTATATGCGTCTTCCGAGTGTTTATTTTCTAACCATAAACAGTTCTTTGCTGACATGTTATTGCCTCTAAGTACATTTAGGTTTGACTTTAAGTATGTGTTGTCTGCTGATGATGAGGCGTACTTGATAGCAATTGATGCTGATCATCAGCCACCAGAACTACCTGAAGAAAAACAAAAAATTGAAAATCAAAATGACAACGATCCGTCATCTCCTTCTATTAGTACCATTTTAGTGAATTCAGAAACGCCAACATCAACAATTGAAACGGCAGCGTCTCCTGATGTGAAACGCCGTCAATCAAAACCCGACATTGATCTATCTCTTATGTTGTCTGACAAAGATGGTTTCCACGCTACCACTGATCCCTTAATAATGCTTCGCATTGCTGTTAAATATCTCTCAAACTACTACATCACAATGAAAGGAAGTGGAACAAAACACAAGATGGAACTATTCGACGAAGGAGTCCACCACACCGTCGGTATTATAGTAAGAGAACGATTGTGTCCGGCAGTGACTGCCGTCATGGCTTCTGGTTTTTTAGAACGACCTCCGGGTATGATTAAAATATTAAAAGGGACGACTAGACACTTGTGGCATTTTATTGAAGCTTCTAACAATAAAAAAAGTAAATGTTTTGGTGATACGGGTTCGAAGCTACTAGGTCAGGCGATACCAACAGTGCAAGCAGTGATAGAAAAGAAAATTTCGAAATCAGCTTCGCGTTCTGAACGATCCATTAATGATCTTAAGCTAAGAGCTTTAATCTGCTATTCTGTTAATTTTCATCACTTGAAACTTTACATCGAAACACTCTTTGATATGGAGGAAGAGAATCAAGAGTTCCTTAAAAAGTGGTACTCCTCCAACGCTCTTCTTCTCTCAAAAGATCATCGCGAAGAGCTTCTCAACGTACTTTCCCTCCTCGGGAGAATAGAATTTCATCTTCATTTAGATGCTGATATTTGGTAAAAAAAAAAAAAAAAAAAAAAAAAAAATTATTATGTGTTTTTTATTATTGAGCCTTGATGGGAAAAAAAAAAAAAAAAAAAAAAAAAAAAAGCAAGCTCTTATTTAATTAATAGTATAGTTAATCATGTCAGGTTGTACAGCAATTCATAAATGTTTGCTTATTGTGGGAATTATAAAATTTTGAAAAAAAAAAAAAAAAAAAAAAATGATGAGCTGCGATATATCTCTGAGGATCGTCAGGGCTTCTTCTTCTTCTTCTTTTTTTTATTTTTTTTATTTTTTTAGTTTTAAATAATTTTGTAAGTCTAACATAACTAAGAGAGGAACGGAGTAGGAAAAAAAAAAAAAAAAAAAAAAAAACTACAGATTCGAAGTTGATATTCTGTCTTATTGTATTATTCTTTATATTTTCATCTCGAAGACATGTTTTACGAGCGAAAGATAATTGTGGCAGCGTAACGTTAACACCCCTTACTTTATAGGCTTGTTTCCGGTTACGCACAAACAAAAAAAAACAAAGTAGTGAGGTGCCGTCTTTTTCCACCATGCTATTCAGTTTTCTCTCTCTGAGATGAATCAAAGTATAGCGGCACATATGAATGGTGGTTTCTGTGGGTAAACCGTTTCCTAGTTTTGATAAAATGTATTAATTTATTTTGAGTAATTTTGTATAGGTGTTTTTTTTTTTTTTGAAGTCACATTTCTATAACCCGTATTTATTTATTTTGGGGTTTCTTTTCTTTTCTTTTCTTTTCTTTTTTTTTTTTTTTTTTTTTTTTTTGTTTATTCCTCTACTAATTCCAGCCCTAGCCTGCCTGACGAAAATTTCGCCAATTTTTTAACAAGTTTTTCAATTAAAAAGGAAAATCACAGTGAAGATACACCTCTCTTGTTGTATCCAGTGATTTCATGTTTTTTTCCTACAATCACATAAAACTTATTTTTTTTGTTTCATTCCTTTTTTTGATAGAAGGAGTACCCATGGGAAGAATCGTTTTTATAATTCAATTACTTTTTTCTTAACATAGGCTGCTGTAGGTTAACATAGATATTCTTTTAAAAAAAAAAAAATATTATTATCATTGTTGTGTCGTTTTTTTTTTAATCTGTTGTTTGGAAACTCCGATCACCACACAAAAAAACTGTTACTCGTAGAAGTGGAGTACCGAATGACTGGTACTTCTCCAGAGCTTTGGCTTCCTTGACAACAGTCAAGTATGTGGCTTCCTGTCAACTACTTTTTTTTTTTTTTAAATTTTTTTTTTAAATTTTGAAACTTCGTAAACTAACTGATCTTCGAAATTTGTTACATCTTTTTTTTTTTTTTTTTTGCGAGGACTTCTGTTTACAAGACGTGTTGCAAAAAAAAAAATTTTTTTTTTTAAAAGTCACTTTATTCAATCAGTTATTGTTGTTTGTATTATTTTGATTATGTTTTGTGTGTTTTAACAATTACTTCTTCAAGTAAGGATCATACGAAAAGAAAATGAATTTTCTCGACTCAGAGGGGGATACTGGTGAGTTGGGAAGGAATTTCGCATTCCTTGACACTGGCAGTCAACAAGAATCACAGAGGTTTGATGTTGGAGGTAGTACTGGGTTTAGTGAGAGCAGCAGATGGAAGGAAGATCCCATTACACAGCCACCAATGCCAGTAACTCAGGAAAGCTCTAATTATAATGACAGCGTACCAGAGTACAGCAACCATCACTCACATCACCACGACGAAGACGACGATGAACCTCCAGAATGGGCCTGCACTTACTGTGGTGCAAGTGATCCTGCCACAGTTGCGAAATGTAATGCAACAAAAAAGTGGTTTTGTAATGGAAGAGGTCAGTCATCAGTTTCTCACATTATTTACCATTTAGTTAGATCAAAAAATAAGGAAGTATCAC
Source organism: Flectonema sp. DT1601 (assembly GCA_964019425.1). Taxonomy (NCBI): domain Eukaryota; phylum Euglenozoa; class Diplonemea; order Diplonemida; family Diplonemidae; genus Flectonema; species Flectonema sp. DT1601. Next base: position 226,790 of record OZ025860.1, on the reverse strand, counting down.
TTCATCCTGAATCCCCTCTTGGGGATACTACTTTAGAATGTTACAACTGCGGATCAAAGAACGTCTTCTTACTCGGATTCATCCCAGCTAAGTCAGAATCTGTTGTTGTTCTTCTCTGCAGAGAACCATGTCTGTACAGTAATCAGCTTCAAGACATGGACTGGGATGTATCTCAGTGGATGCCTTTGATTGATGATAAACGTTTCTTATCGTGGTTGGTAAAGGCTCCTTCTGAAGCAGATCAACGTCCAATAACAACTGCACAAATGAACAAATTAGAAGAAATGTGGAAAGAAAACGACAACGCAGCAGTAACTGACTTAGAACGTCCGTCACCAAACGATGATCCGGCACCAGTTCAATTCTACTACGAAGATGCTTATCATTATCAATCAGTGTTGGGACCTCTCGTTAGACTTGAAGCAGATTATGATAAGAAGATGAAAGAATCGCAGGCTCAGTCTGGTATTATGGTTCGTTGGGAAATTAGTTTAAATAAGAGAAAGATAGCGTACTTTGACTTCGTTCGTGACGAAACAGACATCAGAATAGTAGCGGGAGATGAATTGGTTCTCAACCATGAGGGTGATTCGTTAAATAAATCATGGCAAGGAATCGGACAAGTTGTAAAGATTGGATCTGGTTTATCAGGAGATGAAGTAGCTGTTGAAATGAGATCTTCTGGAGTTCCTACTCAACTCACAACCGGATGGCAAATCACCTTCGCTTGGAAGCCTACTTCATTCGATAGAATGCACCTAGCACTCCGCTCATTCGCAATCGATGAGACTTCAGTGTCGGCATTCTTATACCACAGACTTCTAGGACATGCTGTTGAACCATTAAATATTAGAGGGGCTCTACCAAAGAGATTCTCTGTTCAGGGACTTCCTGAACTTAACCACTCTCAGGTATCAGCTGTGCGTAACGTCTTACAAAAGCCTTTATCGCTCATTCAGGGACCTCCAGGTACAGGTAAGACTGTAACTTCAGCTACTATTATTTATCACTTAGCAAAGATGAATCAAGGACAGATTCTGGCATGCGCTCCTTCTAACGTTGCAGTTGATCACTTGACTGAAAAGATTCATGCGACTGGTCTTCGTGTTGTCAGACTCTGCGCTAAGAGTAGAGAAACTGTTAGCAGCTGTGTTGATCATTTAACTCTTCACGTTCAAGTGCAAACACTTGCGAGTAGCGCTCCTGTTCAAACTGATTTGCATAAGTTGCAAAAGTTGAAGAACGAAATCGGTGAATTGAATGCCGCTGATGACCGTCGTTACCTTCAGTGCCGTCGATCAGTTGAAATGGAAATCCTTCAAACTGCAGATGTTATTTGTACGACTACCGTCAATGCTGGTGATCACAGACTGTCAAAGTTCAGATTCAAGCAAGTTCTCGTCGACGAATCAACTCAAGCCACTGAACCAGAATGTTTAATCCCACTCGTATTGGGAGCTAAGCAAGTTGTTCTTGTTGGAGATCACTGTCAATTAGGTCCTGTCATCATGTGTAAGCAAGCAGCCAAGGCAGGATTAGCCAGATCTTTATTTGAGCGTTTAGTCATGTTGGGAATCAGACCAATAAGACTTCAAGTCCAATACCGTATGCATCCATGTTTAAGTGAATTCCCAAGTAATACTTTCTATGAGGGAACACTTCAAAATGGTGTAACACAAATTGAGAGAGTTAAAGATATTGATTTCCCATGGCCTGATCCAAGCAGACCGATGTTCTTCTACAACAGTATTGGTCAAGAAGAAATGTCATCTTCAGGAACCAGTTATTTAAACAGAACTGAAGCAGCAATGGTTGAAAAGATTCTAACAGCTTTACTTAAGGCTGGTGTTACCCCTGATAAAATAGGAGTTATCACTCCATACGAAGGTCAGCGCAGTTATGTAACAAATTACATGAACCGCAACGGTCCATTGCAGGCCGAAGCATACGCTGCAATTGAGGTAGCATCTGTTGACTCCTTCCAAGGAAGAGAAAAAGATTACATCGTTTTGTCATGTGTAAGATCTAATGATTACCAAGGAATTGGTTTCTTAAATAATCCTAGAAGACTTAACGTCGCTCTCACTCGTGCGAAATGCGGTTTAGTTGTTGTTGGTAACGCTAAGGTTTTATCAAAACAACAACTTTGGAATAATCTTTTGGTTCACTTCAAAGATCAGCAGTTGGTTGTCGAAGGACCTCTTTCGGCTCTCAAGCAGTCTCTTGTTTCTTTATCAAAACCTCGTAAGTTTGTTAACCGTTATGGTGGTGACTATGGTATTGCTGGTCCAATGCTCAACAATGGATTTGTTGAATCTGCTCAAGCACCTCCAATGTTTTCTAATCAAAGTTACTCAGGTCACCAGAGTGGTGCAATTGGTTCTGGACAAGTTCCACAGAACAGTCAACAAAATCCTCAGGCTAACTACGGATACCAACCTGGAATGGCACCTGCACAGCAAATGAAAGCATACCGTGACAGAGTTAGTGAGAATATGAATTCAGGAATGTACAACCCTGATGGATCAAAGAGACAACATCCTGGTGGTCCACCTGTTGGTGGTCCTCAAGGTGGTCACTTTGGAAGTCAGAGTCAAGATGGTCCGATTAGTCAGATGACGTTAACAGGTAATACGTATTCACAATCACAGTCACAGTCACAGAATGACACCTATGGATACATTGCTTAAGTAGTATGAGTAATTCAATCTGAAGTACCATTCTGCCCTATGACTGTTGCCTTACCTTACAACGACTATGACCTGATGACTCATTATATTGACAAACGAATGCTTAGAGAGTTTTCATTGACATTTTGTAACTGCCACATGGACACCCATTTGACCAATTAAAAATGACTCCGATTTACTCTGCAGGTTGTTGGCAGAAGTTGGTGTGGCTGCTGCATCAACTGTCTTTTAGTGGGCTACTGCAACGGGTGATTTTTGAACGAATAAAACAAAACGTACAAGCGAGTACTGATATTAAAAAACGAATTTACAAAACGGAGGGAAAAAAAAAAAACAAAAAAAGAGAGAAAATTATTATTAAAAAAAAAAAAAAAAAAAAAAAGCCCAATCCTTTAATTCAAAAAAAAAAAAAAAATTCAAAAAAAAAGAAATCAAAATTTGTGAAAGACACCACTTAGTAGTGTATTTGCCCCGAAGCCTCTTAACCTTTTTTTTTTTTTTTTTTTAGTTTAAGTTTTATTAACAGTTTTTGTTTTCCTTTTTTTTTTTATTTCTTGCGGTTGGTATGGAAGTCGAATTTTGTTATGTTCCAGCTTCCGCGATCGGTAGTCCGGCGCAAGCTCCGTTTCCTTTTTCCCTTCATGCTCCCATTAATTATTTTTTTTTCTTTCTGTGGTAAGATGCGTGAAGACAAAAAAGTATTTTATTGCCTACCTTGTTCTGCAGCAGGAAGCCGCTGTTTCTGTTTTAACAGAGTAAAACGAACAGCTTGCTTGGAGACTTGTTCAATGAAGGTGTGGCGTGAGAGACTTTTCCCTTTTCCACTACCACCAAACACCTTTTTTTAATCCCAGCCTCCCGCATTATGTTAAGTACGGAAGTGTTATAAAATAAATTTGAACGAAGGAAAGAAAACAAGTAGTACTCAGCATCGTTAGTATGCATTTGGACTTGCAGAATGAAAAACGTTTTTTTTTTTTTTGTGTTTTTTTTTTTGAAGTTAAAAAAAAAAAAAAGTGAATGTCGGCTGCTTAGACAGCAGCTGGTTAAGGATGACAACCTTATATGGAGAATACAATTAATTTAGTTTTGTTAGAAAATGTGTTGAAGTTACATTTTTATTTCGTATCTGACATGCATAGTGTTCTGGAAACAACTATTTAGGATAGTCCCTTTGAACAGCCAAAGTACGTGCGGTTCTTTTATAATTAAGAAAAACAAACAAAAAAAAAAAAAAAAAAACAGAAAGAAAAAAAAATAAGGTAGCAGGTAATCTTTCCGACCTTCCCTTTCAATTTTCTTTGTTTTTGATTTTTTTTTATCTTTGCTATTGAAAATGCTATTATTTTTTTTGGCAGACAAAAAAAAATCGCTTTTGCCACAGCATTTTTTTCTTTTTTTTCCAGCCAAGCACACTGCGGGTTCAACAAACGCTAGGGATCTTTACAAATACTCCCATCCTGGTTTATTATTTCTTTGTTTTTTTATTTTCATCCCTGTAAGCAGCAACGTCCCCCACACCCCTCTCGCAGAGTCCTTAGTTACCGCAGTTTATCAATATAGTTGGGTGTTGTGAGAGTTGGTCTTTACACGTCATTATTTTTATACCAGACAAACCTACAAAACGAGAACAGTACAATTACACAAAAAACCATATTCTTTTTAATATAATATCACAGCAAAAAATATAGCTTTAAAAAAAAAAAAAAAGAAATCTTATCCTCAGATGTCGCTTTGGGATGAAGACATTGTCGAAGCTGGTGTCCGGATTGCGATGTTTAAAAGTTTGATTTCAGTTCCAGAAGATCGAAGTGACGATGTTGAGATTGCCGCTGGTATAATCACAGCTGAGATTATCGAATGGGAAGTAAACCAACCCGAAAGTGAAGAAGACGTGAGGAACAAACTCGAAGATATAATCGACGTCATAAACGAACTGAGCAACGAAGAAGACGAAGTCTCTGAATTAATAAAACAACTCTTCTCACTCGTAAATGATCTGAATGGAGAAGATGAAGATGAAGGAGAAGATCTCCTACCAGGAGAATGTGAAATGTGTGAAAGACAAGGACCAACTACTAGACATCACGTTCACCCTCTCAAAGTCCATGACTACGCAATAAACCATCTAGGTAGAACTAAACAACAATGCCATGATACGATTGGTATCTGCAGACCATGTCACAATATGGTTCACAAACTGGCTGATCATAAAACCCTAGCTGAGAAATATAATACCATTGAAAAACTCCTAGCAGAACCTTTTATCTTTAAATTCGTCAACTGGGTTAAAACTCAAAAAATTAAAGGTCCTCTCCGCGGCTGAAAAAAAAAAAAAACATCCGATTTTTGATTAACAAAAAAAAACTAAAATCTTTGAATTTGATTATTCCTGCTTGCCCTACCCTAACCTTTAACGGCATGTAAACTCCTCTCTTTTTTACTTGATGAGCGCTATCCTTTCCCGTTCAGTTATATCTCAATCAGTTCAACTTCTATTTATTATTTTATTCTTACTTCACAGAAATCATATCAGCGGTAGTCGTGAAATAGTTCAGTTTTGTTGTTGACAATCTTTGAATGATTTTTAAACTGTTATTTCTCTTAAGGTCGGGACGAGTCTTGGATGCCGTCTCCAGGAACCCCACGAAGGTCAGATGCTTGTGAGGTGTTAGAAATAGTGAGAAATAGAAGTGATGAAGGACTTGATATTGAAATGGTGGGCATGTTAATAAGAAAAGTTCATGAAGGAGGTGCAGCTCACAGAGCAGGAGCTCGAGAAGGTATGCAAGTGATAGCTGTTAGTGACACACGAGTTCAAAGCATAAGAGAAATGGCACGACTGGTAACATCAGCTGGAGTTAGGTTCACACTCAAAGTATCAAATTCTACCCGACCAGGTGAGCTAACCACCGAACCATATCATCGCCGTGGTAGAAAGTTTCTATCACAACCCAACATAGATGATAGTGAAGCAGCTACTCTAATTCAAGGTAATGATTTATCACAGCAATGGGTCAGAACCAGAGCATACGCTGAAGGTCCAAGAGATGAAATGGACCAGCCTCCACCACCACCAATAAGTTATTCAAGAACTAATAGAAGATCAACTGAAGAAATGTCATTCAAACATGGAAGGAAATATATTCCTCAAGATGGGTTCTATTCTCCTACAAATAAAGAACGAAACCGATACGTTCATCGTCCTGAGACGTCTGTTACAAGAGATCCTATCGCCAGGTATCCTAGTCCTCCATCTGCTCAAATGCTTGATTCACTTTCTTGGGAAACTCCTCGGGCTTCACCTGCTCCGACTTCACGTGCGCGTAGTGTTGGAAGATTTAAACCACAAACTTGTACATCTCCAGAAATGCATTCCGCCTTGACTTGGGGTCCTAGCTCAGACAGCGACAGCGGAGAAGCACCTCAGCCTCGCATCTATTCTCCTTCTCCACAAAGATCTTATTGTTACTTATAATTTTAACTTTAGTGATGCGATTAACGTTTGGGGGTGAAAAGATGTCCCCCCTATTAGCCTCCCACTGACAGAGATCCTATTGAATATATATTCCCAGTAGCCTTAGCTTACAGGATCACCAGCAATTATTTGTTGTGTTTATTAGTACATTTGAACCAATTTTTTTTGTATCTTTACTGGTGGTTCGGTTCTGTAAACTTTTATCTGCTTCAAAAAATTATTTTATTTTTAAAACAATCAGTCAGATGAAAAACCATCTTAAATGAATCCCATCAGTGAATGAGAATTATTAACTTCTTACAAGTGTTTGTGGTATCGTATGCCATTGATACTTCAATTGATGGAAAGGATGTGAGATTGGCAGCGAATTCTTGGGAAGCAATAGAGATAACAAGAAGTTCAAGAAGAGGAGATTCGATGATAAGATGCAACTCTGATAGCAGTGCGGTGATAGTGAAGACGAATTACGACATCAATATCGAAGAATCAACTCTCCGATGGATTACAAATCCTTACGAGAGATCTATCCCATACAACAGAGCAAAAGACATCTGTCGAAAATACAACGAACGGCTCTGCAGCAGAGAAGAAATCTGCGACAGTCTAACTGGTGAAGCAATCATTCCTCATCATGGATATGAATACTCTTACATAGCAACTGATGACGGATCAATAATTAATATCGGAAGTCTGTCTTCCGATACTTCAGAATGTATTGAAATCACAGATGAACTAACATATGTTAACGCTTCAAGTTACTATCCTCAAATGTGTTGTTCTGCTGTTGTTAATAAACAACAATCTGAATCTATCATAACTATTCCAGATGGATTAAACACTTCATCACCATATCTAGTTCAATTGCAATGGTCAAGACCAGGTACATCGTTAGTGTCTTGTTACTCATTGAACGATGATAGTTCTGTTTTTTTAACGGTCACATCTCTACCGGAGGAGTCATCTATTACTGTGGAACGACCTGTCGTCTTTAGACCCTCGACTGTTGTGTTGTATGCTGGAGAGCGTCGTGGTAGTATTGATTTCCGTATCAGTTCATTATTTTATAATAATTTTAAGAAACAATCAACTGGAAGTGACCTCTACGTCCAATGTGATATCGATTCTGGTGATTCTGTTGAAATGATCAAAATAAACTCAAACCCAGTTCTGGTTGAGTCACCTGAAGTAACGTACTCAATCAATATCGATACCGTCTGGCCGTCTGATAAACACACAACCAAATGGCTATATAAAGTAGCTTGTGAGGTTATTAGCGACTACCCCCTCCCTCCAGATACACTACAAAGCTTCGCTACTGTTATAGTCAAGCGTCCAGATATCACAACAGGAAGTCAGTCTGTTCGAATCCAGACTATGAAAGTTCATTTAAAAGAGGGTCAGTTAGTTGCTATGTTTGAAGTTCAAACATCACTAACGAGTGTTGTTGATGATAAATTAAAATGTGAGATTCATCCAAAAGGAAGTCTTTTTTTGGAATTAATTTCACCATCCTCTTCTATTAATAAAAACTATTTCCTTTCATATTGGTTTGCAATCCGTAGAACATCAAAAACACACTTCAACTACGAAGTGAAAATAATTTGTAAAATTGATGGAAGTACCAAACCCGCGGAACAGGACAGTATAATAGCAATGGTTGAACCCTTGCTTCCAGAGGTTTCTCAGTTTTATTTCTCAAATTTGGAAGGATATGTCGCAACTAGTCCTTCTCACGTGTCTCAGTTAAGCTATATTACATCATCACAAACTGCTTTTTTAAAATTATCTTTTGATAAACCACTAGCACTGGATGCGACAGGAAGGTGTTGGTCAAATGATTTTTATTTATCAGATTCAATCTTTAGCTTTAAAGGATCGACAGACCCGATGATATATGACAACTACCCAGTTATTGAAAGCGGAGCTAGCATCGCATTAAAAGTACGTAATGTTAATGAACAACACAGTTGGTTATCGTGTGACAATAAAACAACTGACTGTGGAACATCACATTGTCCTGGTGATATCATAAATGGAATCGAGTGGGATACACACATTGGATGCTCATCAAACGTCTTTTATATCTATGCTGCTGACATAGTAACGTTTGAACCAAAACCTGTGGTTCAACATGGTGATATTATCTTACTTGTATCAGCATCAACAAACTTAAATACCATTTCTTGTTCGGACACTGATCCTGGAAATTGCACCGCAGCTTCAACCTGCGTTTCTAAGCTTCCACCGGCAAAGAGTGATTTTCAAACCTGCAATGACACTTTTCGGATTTATGGAAAAAAAACGCAACCATACGGAACCGATCTACGCGATTCTGATTCAATTTTACTGCAAATGCTGAACGATGGGGATAATTATAACAATAAATGGTTGTCATGCGGAATCGAACAGAACTGCACGGCTGGATGGACTGACACATGTCTGGGGCAGCCGGGGATTTCTGAATTTTTGGTGAATGAGAATTGTCTGACTTATGGAGGAAGTGAATTTGTAGTTTTTCAAAAGGGAATTACTTCAGAAGAAAAACTGATGGCGAGGTCTCAAGAGTATTGGTCAACAACTGTTACAAAGAATGAATGGAGAGATGTTGAAGGAGTTAATAAAGCTGAAGTGTTCTTTCACTCTGAGACAACAACAATGATTCTGTCAGTAACAAATTCATCAACTCACCCCGACAACATTTATATAACTGCGACTGAAGATTCTCATGAAATATCACAACCTTACACGTCGTTCTTTTCAGATCACATTGGAAGTTATTGTCAACACGATTACTTTACTATAACTGGTACACTTGAAGACTGTCAGAACAGCTGTAAGAACACAACTGGCTGCTCTTATATATCATTCCCACACTACGATGGTTGCAGGGTACATGCTGGGGTGACTGATAACTGTCAATTCGATACTTTTATTGAACAAAATGATACTTCTCAGACTGCCACTGAAACAGTCTCAGATCCACTCTTTAATAATGAGCAGTACACTACCAGTAATGACGAGTCTAATAAGGCTTTGAGAATCGGTGGAAGTAGCGGATCACATATCTCTATTGACGTTCCTATTTCTAAATTGAGAGAAAGTATTTCTGTTTCGTTCTTCATTCGACCAGGTTTGAGAATGTCTCCTTTTGAAGTTGGTGTTATTGAGAAGTGGCTGTTGACATCATCATCATCAACTGAAGTTGCATTCAACCAAACCATCATAATCCGTAAACGACATAATGGTGTTGTCCTGTCTAGATCACAACAATCAGAATTACTTTATAATGGTCGTGTTTTTCAGTGGGTTGATCTAGCTTCTGGAGGAGGAGTTCTCCTAACTACGAATAGTTTTTGCCTTGATCAGAATAGTTCTCTGATTGTTCCTCATAAGGATGATGCTTTATCTAATTGTGGTGTTTGGTTTAAAACAATTATCGATTTACGACCTGACGTGTCTCTTGGCTTACCAATATTTTCAACCCTACTTACTGGTTTTGGTAGTAGTGTTGGGTTTTCAATATTATTAACTCCAAGTGGACATGTTGATGTTGCTTTAACTGATTACAATAGTTACTCAACGTATGCATCTGTGTCAGTAACTGTTAGTAAGTGGGATTGGACTCATGTTGTTGTCGTGTATGATTCTGACAACAGTCTTCTTCAGATACTTGCTAATGGATTGTTAGTTTCTCAAACTACAACTGCAGGTGTATCACCGTACTTACAATCGTCTTCACTGAGTGGTTTAATAAAGTTTTATATTGGTACGTCGGATGTATCCTTACAGCAGTCAGCTTTGATTGATGAAATATCAGTTTGGGGGATCGCAATGCAAATATCACATGTCAATTTGATAAAGAATTGTGTTCATGTGACAAAACTACTTCGAGAATATCAAAATATAAAATTAATTTTATCGGTTTCATTCACTGAAGGATCAGTTACTGACTTCATGGGGAACTCGATTACTGCTGGTGTTACAATACTTGGAAATAGACCGTTAATTGAAGGACTTGGGTATACTTGTAAACGAAGTGTGTTATTAAAAACGTATTGTAAAGCTTCTTCTGAAATTCTAATCCCGTCGACGATTCTCACTTCAAACAACTACAACGATGCTATTGAATCGTGTATACGCTATTGTTATGAAAACAGCAATTGTAATCATGTTAATATTAAACAAGGAGATCAAGGATATGAATGTCTCTTACAGTTATCAAACCCTACTGAGTCTCTCTCATCGTACTCTCCAGTCACAAACTGCATCATAATCAACAGAGATGTCATTAATACATTGAAATCTATTAAAAGAGAAGATGTGTTTTCGTGTTCAGCTTCATCAATCTACTCTAACAGTTCTTGTTTGTCGTTATTTGATGAGATAAAATCGAGTAGTGGGGTCTCAGAGTGGATTTCAGACTCTGAGGGTATCGGTGCTTGGGTCTCAGTTACGTTCACCAAACGAATAAAACCGTCTTACATCACCCTGACTCAACGACGCAGTAGCTGGGTAGCATCAGCAAACCTTATAGAAATATGTACCGACATGAATGACTGTAGCAGGTACGTTATCTCAAACACTGAAGACACGATTCCTGTCGATATAGCAGTCACTACGTCTATTACAATTAGGGTCTTAGGGTTAAACAGCATGCTCTTGACTACAGATACGGCTTACTGTTCAAGTTATTCTTGTCCTGAGTATCAAATAAGAAAACCATCAACAGGTAAATGTGAATATTCACATTGCGATTCCTTGCAATGTTGTAAAGAAGCTGGTTTTGGTTTGGAAGAGATCGACATTTTATACAACGATGAAATGCTCAGTGATAATGCTATTGGTAGTTGGTGTCACGAGCATTCCCAGCCAATTGGTTTTCAATACAACGGACCTTCTTATACTAAATTTACCGACTATTGCCCTACATCACGCATCACAACCCTTCCTTCAATGCCTGCTGTAGATGTGTCTAATTGCCTTGTTTATTGTACTCAGAGCGGTTCGTTGTGTAATGCTGTTCAGTTCGATTCCCGTGAATGTTGGTTTTTTAATCTTGACAGTCAGTTTACTGCTTCGTCGAATAAAACAGATCTGATTTCTGGAACTCATAGTTGCTTTATTCAGGATTTGGAATTTAACGCGACTGCTGGAGTATCAACTGCGGAGTTATATAAAACAATAATCTCACCATTAGGAGATAATAAAACTGTTGAAGGGTGTGCCAATGGGTACGTCACAGCACCATATTTCGGAGTACCCGTACCATTCCAAATATCAGGTTATATTCGTATCAATGGTGATGGCTGTAATGCATCTGAATTTGGAGCTGCAGTTGCAACCTGGTCAGATTATTATGCACAAAGTATGGCTCAGCTTCATATTGTTGACAATGGAGTATTGTCTTGGGAGACGAACAGCTCTGTTCATGGTAAGAGCTTAATCAAAAGTAATGAAACGAATCTTTGTGATGGTAGTTGGCATTCTTTCATATTTTACTTATCAGCTGCGGGAGTTGTTTCTTTTGACGTCGATGGTGAAATGATTGCTATCAATGGAGATAGCTGCTGTGCTCTTCCACCAACTAGCAGTGATACTTCAATTTTTATTTTAGGAGCCACTATATCTACCGGAGGAAATCCATGGCGCATCATAGATGGATATTTACACCAAATCAGTATTAAGTCAACGACTGCTATAACTCAGTCTCAGGATATCATTAATAATAATGTCGGTTACTTCTATTCTCAAATTCCTGCGACTAGTTTATCAAGTCACTCAACATATTCACAATCTGTTGTATCAAATATTGATAAATGTCTTTATAAATGTTCTAACAGTCTAGAGTGTACTGCCGTGCAGTATGCAACCAGTCGTGAGATCAAAACAGGCTATGTGATTCCACCAATGAGTTGCTATCTATATAATGTGAATAAACTTAATATCCAACTGACTGATGTGTCGTCTTCTGGGTCTTTGAGTAATACTGACGTGTTCATCAAGGGTGATCAAAAATTATATTCTAGCTATTGTAAATCGGTTAAGCTTGATGCAAATTCTGTTTGGGGTATTAACTCGGGTGATTATTCAACTTTGAAAGCATATCAGTTTGAGAATGTTACGTTTGTTGGAGGTGTGGAAGAACCGATATATGTTCACTTTCCGATGATGAAACATGGTATTCGACCAGAAAAAGTAACTACTGCAACAGTTCTATTTCGCACACAAATAGGTTACCTGTCAGTTTTTATGTTTGAGGGTAATTTCGAAGACGCGACGACTAGAATTTCAACAAATGATATTGACGTATCACAGGGTGTGTTGTTAGTGACAGACACTCCGCATGTTCTTAAAAGGTCTAGATTCGCTGTTAGATTTACTCTCTATCAGTCGTTGATATCTTTAAAAGAATTCCTTCCAGAAGATGATGTCGTCTCTCTGAGCATTTCATTCTTTCTAAAAATTGATGAATTCCCTTCTACAGAATCATCTCCTATAGTGTCATTACAAGACTCGTTTACTGTACAACTAGAAAGCCACGGAGGGATAAGTTGTATCTTTTACTCAAGTAACGGTCTGTCATTTGCAATTTCATACTCTCTCTCTTCTCTCGATGATATTTTTGGTAGTCCGAATGTGTCTAGTAGTGCATCGTATTTGTTTGTTAATAATACGAATAGTTGGCACAGTGTTGGGTGTTCGACGTATGATTTCAGATTATTTACATTAACAATTGACGGGTTAGAAGTAAACAGAACGGTATCAGACTTTGGAGGTGTACTTCACAAAGGTTCAGATAACACACTCAAAATAGGAGGTTTTCTTGGAGCTATAGATGACTTTCAAATCCTCAACGACTTCTCTGATTCTCTAAGTAACATCCAATGCTCTCCATCAACTTTTTTCCACAACTATTTAACTTTAGTTGAATTTTCTGCGGTATCAGAGTGGGAAACGACAGTTTCCACTGGTTCGATTGCCGAGTTCGCAACTTTTTCGAGTATCAAGTCAGGTCTGAGTCCCTTTTTAGGAGTTGGAAACACCCTTTCGATAGACGCCACACCAATACTGAAACTGTCAGAGTTTTATAGGCTTACTATAACAACATCGTCGCCAGGTAATTGTACAGACAGACCTTTTGGGATTAATAATAACCCTTCAACTGTTGTGTTAAAGTATTCAGAAGGCTGTGATAAGAAGATTGAAACACCCACAACTTCAACAAACAATGATTGGGAGACAGTAGGAATTGATATTTCATGTTTTGACAGTTCAAACTACACGACTACCATACAGAATGAGAATATATATTCATTGAGAGAATGTACTACTGCATGTGATGGTTATTATGATTCCCCGATTCGATGTCTCTTCGTTGAGTGGAGTAGTCTTACTGGAAACTGTACGTTCTTCGTAGGAACAGTTTTTTCAGATGCTACTCCATGCTCGAAGGAAAATTTTGAATCTCGCAATGGTTCGATTGTTTTGAAGAGGAATTCCGAGATTGCTGGATCTGTTGAAATTAATTTCACACTTTCAGATATTCTCTGGTCCCCAAACACAGCTGGATACCCACTGGCTATGCTATCTGTAAAGTCTTCATCAGGTGAGGTAAAACAACACGGATGCGAACTTGATATAAAATGGTCTACCCTTACATCAAACGGACCATCAATACGAACTACGTTTTCACAACAATTTCTCGACGGGTCTGAATGTAGTGCTGGAAGGATATTATTTATTGAAATCCCTGAGAAGCATTTACCAATAAAGTCTGATGTCGGTGTGGAAATATTTCAAATAGTTGTTTCGCCAGTCTGCAATCGTTATAATAAAACATCACTCATCCTAAGCAGGGATGCGTCACTATTTGCCTCAACTAAAAGTAGTTTAGACATGATTAGCAGTCGGTCTGATAACAGTCATCGCATTATTGGTACCAATGAAACAAGTCATCCAACAACAGAATTTATATTTAAATTTGGAGGATTTCCGGAATTGAACTGGATCCCTTCACTCGCACTATTGGAACTCAGTGTTGCTTCTTTGTTTTGTTTAGAACCATACTCGACAACTTCTGCACAAATTAAGCTACTCGTAGTCATCCAAAGTACGTCTGGAGACTTGTTTACAACAGAAGCAGTTATTAACTCGTACAATCTGATTAGCGATAATCTGAATGTGAGTTCGGCATTCGCCACTCAAAATATAGATTTTTATAAAATAAAAATAAAAATCTCACTCTTATCATATTCGAGTGATACGTCTTCTTGTAGTAGCGACCATCAGCCCCTCCTTCGACTTATTTCCCCAAATAAGAATCTTATTGTTTCTGGGACTCATGGAAGCTCGCAAGTTACATTTCCAATTCCTCTGAGTAGAGCTAATGTTCGTTTTGGGCCTCCGATTTTTATGACTGGGCTATTAGGAGGTTGTGCGAAGGTGAAAATTATAAAAAAACTTGTTGATGACAACCCAGTTTTACTGTTGGAAGACGTAAACCTGCAGAGATCTATAGAAAAATTGAATGTAAGAACGACAGCAATATCCTTGAATAGTGTCACTGATAAGTTTGTTGAGTCTCTGAAGCTTCACTTTGTTGAGAGGGACTGCAGTCAGTTAAATATTTCATTTTCACAATCAAATTACTTGATATACCCCAACGTGTTGTTTCCAATGCAGGATTACAATAGTATGTTTGTATTCTACTCATGTGATCAAAGCAACTACGCCACAGTCTATGGCAGACTAGTTGAAATAATTGGAACAGCAATCTGTGTTCATAGCGAAGGCTACTCTCAATCAAATCCAATACTTGCTGTCGACACGTCTGTTGTGCAATACTCAGCTTATATAGATATACCTGGTCTTCACTTGGCTTTACAGGAGGAATTGTGGTCGGAGTTTTCAATTTCTTTTATGTTTGTTGCGAACACTGCGCAAGACTGGGACTCGTTGATTCCAACAGGAAGTGGTTTCTTGATGCATAAGATGGTGAATTCTACGTCGACAGCAACAAACACACCTCCAGCAACTGTTGGGTTGGGAATTCGAATTATTTCTGAAGGAAGTCAAGTTCAAATCTGGTGCAACAACGTTACCAGTACTAGTTCAGTATTATCAGATGGTTTTTTTAGAATGTGGCATCGGTTTTTACTCATCAGTAGACAAGGAGAATTTCTACTGTATGCCGACAATGTACTACTAGTTTCACACATACCTTCTTATGTTAGTCAACAGTTTCCTTATTTACGTGATGGTTCTCCAACCAGGTTTGGTTCAGCTGCTTATGACTGTTCTCAAGAACGTGTTCTTGGATACTACATGGATATTCGATTTTATTCCTTTGCGGTTCCTTTGTACAGCGATGATAACCCAACTCATTATGACTCAAAACCTGCTTACCTAACTAACCCTGTTAGACTACAACCTACGAATGAAAACTTCTTTCAATCATCCTCACGATTATACCGATTACACAGCGGTGTTCTACTATCGTTTGTTAATGTTGGTAGGAGGTATGAAGATGTTGTGGGTCAGGAGTGTTCATCAAATTATATTAACGTGAATGGAATCTCGACCATTGAGAAGTGTAAGAAGGAATGCTACACTCATGGGTGTTTAATGTTCTCAGTAAATGAGGCACAGACTAGTTGCAAAATTGCCCTAAAAAGCCTGTCGTGTCTTCCTAAAAGCTCTACTGGAAGACTGTTCACAGTTCACTTAGCCAACTCAGGTTCTTCTAACTTTGCAACTGTCGCATGGGATGACGTTAAGAGTGAAATCTCGATGTATGATTCACGTGGTGATCTTGAAGTCAGAATTCCATATATCAGACAGCGTTGGGGGATTGGTTTACGTCACGCTGGGGTGTCAACCGGGAAGGTGAGTCTCTACGTTCGTAATCACCACGTTAGCAGTCAATACCAAAATACTGATTTAAAAATAATAAGAATATCTCCAATGGAAAAGTCTTCTGCTTTCGGAGTGATAAAGTGTGATTTAGACCCTCCTCACAGTAAAAGTATCTCAATAGAGGTTCCAATACTAAGACCGAGTGTTTGCGATCCATTGAAGCTTCCTGTTAGGGGAATACCAATGTTTGGTTGTTCAATACCTTGGAGTGGTATTCAAACATCATTTATTATTCAAATTCTTGCTGACTCAGATATTATTATAGTCCTATCACAGCAAAGTACAGTAACACACTGCTCTGACAAGACTGCTTTGACAATTATGTTGGACTACAACAGACGACAGCAATTGTCCCATACCGAGATTCGAACTGGAATGTGTGGACCTGTTATAGCTGCTGCTCCTTCTGATTTATTTACAGCAGGCAAGGCTTCTTTTATATGGATAACATACACTGGTAGTAGTCTTTCAGTTGGTAAGGGTCCAGCTGTGGGATCCAATACCTTACTTGAGACTGACGCTATTCGAACGCCTATTCAACCAGAATTCGTACATGTGTCTTATTGGGGAACAATGGATCATGCTGCTGCTATGATTTATTTTGATCCAAAAGTAAAGTTTTTAACAGACGCTTCACGTCCAGTTGTCGTGACACCATCAAGATCAGTATCAGTAGAACTAATTCTTGAGCTTCCTCTATCTGTTTTATCTAATTCTTCTGGATCTCAATTAATCATAGAATGCGACAGCACTCCTTCAGGTATTGTTTCTCTTAGCACAAAGCTGCTCCGACCATTCTCTTCTGGGGATGAGTTCGGTTCCCGAGAACCTCATTTTTTAGAAATAAAATTTAAATCAACTGGAACTGCTGAAGTTTTCTGCCATGTTGAAACAGACACTCCGCCATACTACAGAGAGACTTCAAACAGCAGTATAACCGTCACTTCTGAATACGCAGACTATGATGAAGACATGGAAAGCGTTATGTTCAATCCAAGTATTGTAACAATACATAGAATGGGTATGGCATTTGCGAATCTCCAATTTGGACCTGAGCGTGTTAAGCGTTTGCATGGAAATTTGTTACATGTCGCACGTGCGGATTCGATACCAAATTTCGATTCGACGAATTTGATTAGTGTGAATGAGTCGACTAATAATTCAGTTAGGTTACCTGTCTTTAATAATAATTATTGTGGGATTGAATTTGATGGTGATTTCACTCATTATTCTGTTGATGTGACCCCGACTACCAGTCGCTATGTCACTGACATGTCGATAGCAGTCACCATCCGACCTGAGCCTTGCCCACAAAATTCCAACCAAGCCCACGGCTGTTGCATCATAGCCACCACGGGAATAAACACAACAATAGCTGAGCAAACTGCTTCTATAGCGCTGTCAATTTGTGGAGAATCACAGCTGAGTTTTGGTGTTCTGTCAACGACGCAAGGCTATAATGGAATATCAGTTCCTATTAATAGTTCTCGTTGGATAGACGTACTCGCAATCAGAGATACTTCGACACATATTCTATCACTTTATATTAACAATACTCTTGCTGGATATACAAACACAGCTGTCGGGACCAGTTCAAAGACTGGATCTCAGCTAATTGGATCTTTCTTAAATATTGGAGGTGGTTGCTATTGGAAAGAACTACCAAATTCGATTCCAAAAACATGTCTCGAAGTAGGACAGTACTTTGGTACTGGTGTTGTATCTTCTAAAGAATGTATAAGTTACGCATCTAACTACCCAGATGCTAATACAGTTGTTCATCAACTGAATACAACTACTGCGACATGTTTGATGTTTCACTGCAGTGCATCAGACCTAACAAGTCCATTCGCTCATTCTTCCTTAACAAATGTCTACATCAAGGCAACCTGTAGTGATCAATCACAGTTGTTCAAGGGAATCATGAGAAGGATCAGCGTCTTTGATCAGATTGTGGGTTATGCTGCTGTGTTTCCAGAACTAAATTCAAACATCGATCGTTCAAACTGCGACTATGTTGTTGATGATCACGATGTGAAATATAAGTCGACATCAGATAGTAAAGTTTCAATTCAATGTAGTATTCTTGATACTACAATTGCTGTTATAAGCGACTCGTACTATCAATCATTTGAACTTTCTATATCAGAGTATGGAATGTCTATGTCGATACCTGTTACACATCGAAATCCTGGAAGAACGCATCTAGTGTGTCAGCATAATTTCTTTTATAACTTAACAACAAATGAGAATATTGAATCTGCTAACAAATCTCTCGTTGTGGCTCAAGTGTACACATCGGACATCTCAGGTTGGTCATCACTTCCGAACCTTCCCGTGAGATTCCAGTATGGAACAGTTACAGAAACACCTGAAGGATTGTTAGTATTTGGTGGTAATTCTGTTATTATATTTGAGTATCATTCTAAATCATCTCCGTCATGGGGTTATGAAAGTGGTTCTGTTCTTCCGTTTGACGGATGCAACACAAACAGAAAGAATCCCTCATCAGAAATAATCTGGATTTCAGGATGTCCTCATGGCATTACATACACTTATAATGTGTCATCTAAAAAGTTGATTATTCGAAAAGGATTTCCAAGCTCTGGAAACTTCTTTCAATTATCAACAAGTATTCCTTATGGTAGCGAAGGTCATTTTCTTTCACTCGATACCTCTGTATTCACTAGAAGTGTATTGGGTTATGGAGAATACAAAATAATAAGTCCAGATGCCCGTTCTCACCAACGCTTCCGACATCCAAATCTAAATTGCGACCCGACAGTCTCAACACCAATCTTATCAATTGCGAAGGGTACTGAACCATCTGATTCTGACAGGTTAGTGTTGGTTTGTAAGAATGTATTTTCAACTCATCCAAAAAGATTTCGTTGGTCGGAATCGAACCCGCGATCAAACACATTCGAAAAAAACTATCTCTTTTGGAAGCAATTAACCCACGGAGGATACACTGTCAACCTCTGTGGAGGAACAGCTGTAGTTGGAGGGGTAACTGAAAGTCCTAAATCAGTGATGTCAGATTCTGTTAATGTAATCCATACACACGATGATAAAACTGGGGGGCTCTCATTGACGAGAAGCGAAGTAAAAATAAAATTTCCGAATATGCTAAATCCAGTTCTTGGGGGAGCGGCTTCTACAGGAAAAGGAAACTTATATCACTTTGGGGGCATTCAATCAGACGACACACTTGAAAACAGCTGCCTGTACATTGGAGCTC